>CM055127.1:390179187-390756687 GCA_029206835.1 Rana muscosa
GGGGGTTAGGGGCTTACACTGGACCTAAAACTAAATGTAGTGACACTTTTACAGTCACAAATGTCACTGATTGCAGTGATCACTAAATAAATGGTCACTGCAATCAGTGACACTGTGACTGGGGGCTGGGGGGTGATCTGGGGGGTGATCTGGGGTGTCTGGGGGGGCCTGGGGGGGCGATTTATGTGCCTATGTGTCCTGGTGTCAGTGTGCTGTTTTGTGCACTAACCTGCATCTTCTCCTGTACGGCGCTCGGTATATGTGAGCGCCGCAGGAGAGATGACATCACTTCCTGTAAACAGTACACAGACAGGGGAAGCTCTCTCATTCGCCGGGAGCGATCGAGAGGGGGGGGGGGGGCCGGAATCGAACGGCCGTCCCCTCATGCCGGATCGCTCCCGAAGGTAAAACGACCACCCACTGTAAAGAAGGGGGGTCCGATCGGACCCCCCAACTATACAAAGGCAATCACGTATATGTACGTGATTCTGCCTGTCGGTGCCATTCTGCCGACGTATATTTACAGTGGGCGGTCGTTAAGTGGTTAAAGGGGTTGTAAAGGTTTGTTTTTTATTTTCTAAATAGGTTCCTTTAAGCTAGTGCATTGTTGGTTCACTTACCTTTTCCTTTGATTTACCTTCTAAATGTTTGTTTTCTTTGTCTGAATTTCTCACTTCCTGTTTCTCCTCACTAAACTTCACACCATCATCCGAGTGGTGTTGAGTCAGCCAGAACAGCTTACTGAACAGCTTACTGAGGAGGAACAGGAAGTGAGAACTTCAGACAAAGAAAACAAAGAAAACAAATATTTAGAAGGGAAATCTAAGGAAAAGGTAAGTGAACCAACAATGCACTAGCTTAAAGGAACATATTTAGAAAATAAAAAACAAACCTTTACAACCCCTTTAATGGCATCCCAGTCTTAGTCCGTAGGGTTCAATATTGAGTTGGCCCTCCCCTTTGCAGCTTTAACAGCTTCAACTCTTCTGGGAAGGCTGTCCACAAGGTTTAGGAGTGTCTATGGGAATGTTTGACCATTCTTCCAGAAACGCATTTGTGAGGTCAGGCACTGATGTTGGACGAGAAGGCCTGCCGCGCAGTCTGCGCTAATTCATCCCAAAGGTGTTCTATTAGGTTGAGGTCAGGACTCTGTGCAGGCCAGTCAAGTTCCTCCACCCCAAACTCGCTCGACCATGTCTTTATTGACCTTGCCGTTTGCACAGGTTCAAATCATTTGGTGGAGATGGGATTATAGTGTGGGGTTTTTTTTTTTCAGGGGTTGGGCTTGGCCCCTTAGTTCCGTTGAAGGGAACTTTAAGGCGTCAGCATACCAAAACATTTTGGACAATTTCATGCTTCCAACTTTGTGGGAACAGTTTGGGGATGGCCCCTTCCTGTTCCAACATGACTGTGCACCAGTGCACAAAGCAGTTGAAGCTGTTACAGCTGCAAAGGGTGGGTCAACTCAATATTGAACCCTACGGACTAATGCTGGCCATACACTATACGAAAAATCGGGCGAAAATCTGTCGTTCAGACAGTTCCTTCGTTTTTCGAACAGTTAATGGGCACAAAATCGATAATCGTTGGGACGTTTTTGAGCCGAAAAAACAAAGGACAAGTTTGGAAATTTTCAGCCGAACGAACGATAAATCGGAAGGTTAATGTGTTTCCCGTCCGAGCTTTCTGCACTAGGTATATGTAAAAAAAAAAAAAAAATGTTTTTTTATTTACGTCCACAGAACGCTTTATCTGTCATTACATGATGGCAATATTGTTTGCGCTCATGGCCGAACGTTTGTTTTCCGAAAGTTCGTTCGGACGATTTTTCGTAGAGTGTATGGCCAGCATTAGACTGGGATGCCATTAAAGTTCATGTGCGTGTAAAGGCAGGTGTCCCAATACTTTTGGTAATATAGTGTATGTGGCACCCATGGACATTTTGGAGGGGATTTACTAAAACTGGTGCACTCAGAATCTGGTGCAGCTGTGCATTGTGACCAATCAGCTTCTAACTTCAGCTTGTTCCATTAAGCTTGGACAATGAGGGCTGGTTCACACCACAAAAACACACTCCAGATCCATTCCGGATGCGTTTCTGCATGCGCGTTTTTAACATATTCTGGTGCATTTTGATGCATCCCAGATGCTTTTTTTCCTGTTTTTTTTTTTTTTTTAACTGTACTTGGGTCTGGTGAATTTTTGATGCTTTTCAGTGCATTACAGTGCATTTTTGATGCAATTTACCACATTCCAGTAAGTGCAGTAAATGCAGGAAAAATGCAGCATGTTCTACTTTTTTTTCTGGAACTGGAATGCCCTGGAACTGACCACACTGGTGTGAACTATGTTATTGAAAACCATATAACCTACTTTCCATGCGTTTTTCATGTAGAAAAAACAACATACTGGACTGTATGTGGTGTGAACTGGCCCTAAAACCTAGAAGCTGGTTACTATGCACAGCTGCACCAGTGTGAATTCATTTTAGTAAATCTCCTGCATTATGATGTCATCGTCTGATTTTGCCGGAGCAGCTATAATGTGCCAATGGGACATTCCTTTATTGGTGATTCTCGGCACTGGTAGATCTTGGTAAAGCAGAGGGAAGTCAGCCTAAAGCGAATTTGTGCTTTACATATACAGGGCAAAGTAACGGCTTCACTGAACTAGGAAGAAGGGGGACGAGTCGCATGGTTCCCAGTTTCGGAAATACAGGGAATTTTAAGCAGTATGGAAGCAAACGGAAGTGCTGCAGTGGAAAACACCAATTAAGTGAAACTGTATCAAAGCACAAGTTATACACTTGTAGCACACAGATCCCTGTCCTGCTTACCTCCACTTGCAGGACAGGACACACCATGCCACATACTCAGTATCCCCCATGTTGTAGAGGGTGAGCGGTATTAACAGTTTTGGGTCCTGCAGCGAGTTACCTCGTTCCGTTGGTTCTCGTCCCTAGAGTATAGGGAAAAGTCTATTTTCTCTAATAAGAAGGCCAATGTCCAGACAGTGTTAAACTCCAACAGACGAGTTTATTTTCTCTTTGCTAGTAACTTAGTAGGAAAAGTTGAAGACAGAGATAGAGTTGGACAGGGAGGCAGGTTCAGGCACGCGGCACTTATTTACCCTCGTCGCCACTCAAGCCTGAGTGGGTTTTGCTCACCCGGATAGTTCCCTCTCACGGTCCTAGTAGCCGGAGTGGAGCACAAACAATTACTTTAGATTTGTTTCTCCTAGGGACGTGTTAGGAAGATCCTCTGCCACAGAACTTTTTAGCTCCTAAGTCCCGAACTTTCCAGCACTTGTAAATAGAGACCATAGGTGCCAATGGGGCACGTTACAAGATCTTAAGGTGTATCACAGAATCCTTCCCTCTGACAGGTAACCAGGCCTCTCCTGAGACGTCGACATCCTTCACCAATCCCCTTAGAATGGTCCTCCCCTGGTTGCCTCTCCTTCAGAGCGGGTCACCCTCCCACGGGCACCCTGGGATTCCGTTGCTTGGTTGTAGGCCTCAGTTAAAGGTACTGGGCCCACCTGGAACGATGAGGCCTCGGGCTAAAGGTGCCCGGGACCCAGCACATTCGCACGCACCCCTGGCCATGAGGGCCACCGAAGGTGGAGTACGTGCCGAGGACGAAGACCAACAACCACTGGCGTCTGCCCCTTAAGTACCCTCTCCCGGCATGCACAGCAGGTAGACAACGCCCACTGCACGGCTGCCGAGAGAGGACACCCAATCACGCTGCAACGTTTCCTGTGGTTCAACCTGGGACCTGGGCAACATCGCCACCTGCAGGTCAAAGGGAACTGTACGACCAGACAACATCGCAGCAGAGCAGAGTCCAATCCTAAAGAAACAAACAGCCTGAGCCAAACTAATGCTCAGGCTACCCCCTAAATTTCAAATATAGCGACCCCCAAATATGGGGACCCTGCTACACACTGTCCATTAAAGTGTATCTAAAGTATACAGAAAACAAGAAGCAGCACTCAATGGGAATAGCATAAATAACTTGTAAGTCTTTGAATAAGTAACAATGTAAATTTATTGCACTTGAAGTAGGATCAATAAAAACTGCAGAAACTGTCAATAGTAATATAAATACTCTCAGATGATTGCAGGAACAGTCATAAAAGCATGTAGCTTGATAAGATACTAGTAAAAAATAATTAACGATAACACTGTTGAGCCTGGGTGAGGAGGGGTTAAAATCGACCAGTCTGCTTGTAGATGGAACGTGAGAAGAGCTGTCACGATACCTTGTGGGTGATGATGAGGACCCGGTCTATGAGAGGAAAGAATAATGTCTCGACCCTTACGTCTGGCGGGTAGTGGTGCTCCGATGACTAGGGTGACCACGTGTCCCGGATTGCCCGGGACAGTCCCGCATTTTGCAGGTCTGTCCCGGGCACATTCTTTCCAGGACAATACAGTGTCCCGGAATGAAACTGACACAGCCACCCCCCACGCCAATCTGATGCCCCTAAAAAAGTCTGCCACATCACCGCTTTACTCACTGACAGTACTTGTCCTGGCCGGGAATGTCTGGAGGAGCACAATCCCCACCCCCTGCTTGTGATTGGAGAAATCATAAATCCCTCCTCTTGTGTCCAATCACTGTGCTGTGATTCGTTACAGCACAAGCTGATTTTTGGGAAGGGAGGATGTCCCTGAATGGTAGTTTGGAAATGTGGTCACCCTATCGCTGACATCCATCCATGGGGACGCAGTACCCAAACCTTTTTTTTTTTTTCATTTTGGATAAAACGGTAGTGGTTTAAAACCCCTGTCAGGTTTTACTTCTATCCATGGGACAATGTTTTGCCCAATACAAAGTTGACAGCTATTGTAGTAAAACTTTGTTGCTGGCCCTTTAAGGGGCAGCTTCAACACAGCCTAGGCTTCATGGAGGCAACCCACTTTGTTAGAGTATTTTTCTTTCCCCTGTTGCGATAGGTCACTGTGGCTGTCTGTGAGGAGAGTAAGGAGAACTGTAATGCCCTGTACACATGATCAGTTTTTTCGACAGGAAAACCATGTTTTTTTTTTTTAGCAGGAAAACGGCTAAAAATTGTCTTGCATACACACGGTCACACAAATCTTGTCTGAAATTCCGAACGTCAAGAACGCGGTGACGTACAACACGTACGATGAGCCGAGAAAAATTAAGTTCAATAGGCAGTTTGGCTCTTCTGCTTGATTCTGAGCATGTGTGTTGTTTTTTTTTGTGTCGTAATTGCATACAGACGAGCGCGATTCCCAATAGGAATTTTTCCTGTCACGAAAATAGAGAACCTGCTCTCAATCTTTTCTTGGCAGGAATTCTGACAGAAAAAGTGCGATGGTCGGAATTCCTGACAAAAAGCTCACATCACACTTTTCTTGTCGGGAAAACTGATCGTGTGTACGAGGCATTATTGGTCACACAGCAGTTGAAAACCCACCTACCTGAGGGACTGTGGGAGACTCACAGGGCTGCTAGGAAAGGTAGTGTAGCACCGTCCTAGTGTGGGATGCTAAGTAAATTACGTTTTTTGCTCCTTCTTTAATCAAAGGAGCAGTAATCGTTTGTTTTAGTCTGTTTTGGGAGATTAAAAAGTGCCAGCCTGAATATTTATTGGGTTGCAGCCAATCCCTGGATAAAAGTGTCCAGTAGGGGACTGGAATGCAGATAAATAGTCCAGGACACTGGAAATCTGAGTTCCTTTTTCCCACGAGGGTTCCAGAGACAGATGGGCTTCTGTTTTCAGGTAGGCCTGAGCAGCTGTTCTAGAGGCCTCAGCAGTGCCAGGACTGAGGGCCTGTATGGACCTTACTTGGAGCTGATTGAACCCAGAAGGAAGACTGGGTGAAGATGGAAGCACCAGCAACAGTGACAGCATTCCGCTGGAGAGCTTCATTGGACAGCTAAGTCTACCATAATGTGCTAGTATGTGATGCATACTAGCACATTATGGCATTACTTGCAGGGGGGCATTTTTTTATTTTATTTTTTTAAAGGGCATTTACTGTCACTTTAAGCTGTCCATAGATGGTTAGTTTTAATGCATTTAGCCAGCAGGCTGACTAACAGATTCCTCTATCCACACAAATGAGTTGAATGGAGAAATCCCTCTCACCAGCATATTGTATTCTGACAGTGTCACTCGCTGAAAGAAGAATTTCCAATATGTCTCCTAGCTCCTTTCAGGGACTTTGGACCCCAACACCAGCTAACCTTGGGTTCAATGGCTAGTGGTATCAGGAGAGGATCTTTTCAACGTGGGCCCCAAGAGGGCTACACTCCGAAGTGATAGGAATTATTAATATACTGTATACCTTTGAATGGCATCTTTAGGGAACCAACTTGTTTGAAATTGTCTCATTGTATTATTGCCTGAGTATTACTGTTTTCATGTTCCTTTATCTGCCTGATAAACCACATTTTAAGTTACAGGTATGTCTGTGAGTTGGATCCACCAGGTCATCATCGGGGCACAGAAGAACCCGGCTCTTAAGAATAACATGGACTGGTATTCTGCAGAGCCAGTGTGACCAGATATGTTGAGCTGAAAAAAATAGGATTTTTGTACTCACCGTAAAATCCTTTTCTCTGAAGTTCATTGACGGACACAGCACCTTTAATCTTGACCTTAGGGTTATATCGCCACCTTCAGGAGAGGACTAGGCAGAACATGTAAAAACAGCAAAACTTCACAGTACCGCCCAGGATGCGGTCCTACTGGCTATAACCCCTTACACTGCATCCAGCAGCTCAGTTTGTCAAAAAGTACAAACATAAATAGGAGGGGTGGGTGCTGTGTCCGTCAATGAACTTCAGAGAAAAGGATTTTGCGCTTTCGTTCATTGACGGACACAGCACCTTCAATCTTGACATTAGGGAAGTCCCCAAGCAGTGTAAAAAAAAAACGAGGGGTGGGAACAGCAAAAAAAATAAAACTCCACCCATAACAACCAGAGCTCCTCAACGGAGGAGTTGCAACCTTAAAGAGCTGCCTGCAAAACCTTACGGCCGAAGCAAGCATCCTCAGATGCGCTCACATCAACCTTGTAAAATTTAGCGAAAGTGTGAACGGACGACCAGGTCACAGCCTTACACACCTGGGAAACGGACGCTTGATGTCGGAAAGCCCAGGAGGCACCAATTGCCCTGGTCGAATATGCCGTGACAGGAAAGGGAGGCGCCCGCCCCTTTAAGGCATAAGCCTGAATCACGATCTGTCTAATCCACCGCCAGGCCCTTCTTGGGACCAGCCACCGATACAAACAGTGAATCCGACCTCCGAAACAGAGCCGTAGCAGACAGATACACCCGCAGAGCTCGGACCACGTCTAAGGAATGCAAAGCAGCCTCTTTGGGATGCGACGGCTGAGGACACAAGGATGAAAGCACGATGTCCTCATTTAGATGAAAAGCGAAACAACCTTAGGAAGAAACGAAGGCTGCGGGCGTAGCACTGCCTTATCCTTGTGGAGGATCAAGTAGGGAGACTTGCAAGACAAGGCCGCCAACTCAGAAACCCTCCTGGCAGATGTAATAGCCACCAGAAAGGCTACTTTTCTGAGAGAGTGTCAAAAGGGGAATCCCTCTTATGTTCTCAAACGGTGGTTTCTGAAGTACCGAGAGCACCAGATTCAAATCCCACGGAGGCAGCGGTGGTCGAACCGGAGGGGCCACATGTCGAACCCCCTGCACAAACATACTCATCAATGAATGAGTCGCCAAAGGTCGCTGAAAAAAGACAGCCAAGGCTGATATCTGCCCCTTAATGGTGCTTAAGGCAGATTTCTGATCCACTCCTCGCTGCAAAAACAGCAGGATCCTGGAAACCAAATATGTCCGCGGACGCCACCCCATCTCCTCACACATAGAGATGTAGGCCTTCCACGTGCGATGATAAATCTTCAGAGAAGATGACTTCCACGCCCTCAGCATAGTGGAGATTACCGAATCCGACAGACCTCGGTCCCTTAGCACCTGACTTTCAACAGCCATGCCGTTAAAGCCAGCGACTGTAAAGCAGGATGAAGTATAGGACCTTGCGACAGAAGGTCCTCTCGCATCGGCAGTCGCCAAGGAACATCCGCCACCATTCGTACTATGTCGGCGTACCAGGGACGCCGAGGCCAATCTGGGGCAATTAGAATCACCGGAATCCCCTCGGTGTCCACTCCACGAGGTAGAAGTTTGAGCGGGGGAAGGCATAAATAAGCCAATAATGCCCCCATGAAGCCACCAACGCGTCTGCCGCGTCCGCCCAGGGATCTTTGGACCTGGCCACAAACCTCAGTACCTTCCGATTGAGTCAAGAAGCCAGGAGATCCACATCTGGCGTGCCCCATCTTAGGCAAAAAGTCGAAATACATCCGGATGTAGTGACCATTCCCCTTGGTCCAGCATCTGACGACTTAGGTAGTCCGCTTGCTAGTTGTCTAAGCCCGAATTGTACACGGCCGATAGAGCCGGCACGCACCGCTCTGCCCACCGCAGGATGTGAGCGACCTCCAATGCTGCAGCCGAACTGCTTGCTCCTTCTTGATGGTTGACATATGCCACCGCCGTGGCGTTGTCTGACTGGATCCTGACTGGGCATCCCTGCAGCCTCCGTGACCATGTGGAGAGGCACCGCCTGATTGCCCGAAGTTACAGCACATTGATCGGCAGGTGGGATTCTTCCTGCGTCCAGCGACCCCGTGCCGACTGTACGCCCCAAACTCCCCCCCAACCGGTCAGTTGTGATCACCGTCCAATGAAAAGGAAGGAACGACTTCCTGGACCAAAGGGCCCGAGACCACCGCCACCAGATCAGGTAATCCCTGACTAGCTGGGTCATCCGAATTTGACAATGCAGAGACAACGGAGATTTGTCCCATTTGGACAGGATCCCCTTTTGCAAGACTTGAGTGTGGAATTGAGCATACGGTACCGCCTCGAAAGTGGCTACGATGAGACCCAGGACTCGCATGCAAAAACGCAGCGACGACCACCTGCGGGACGCCAACAGCTTTACCGCAGCATGAAGAGTCTGCAGCTTGTCCGAAGGGAGAAAAACTCTCGCCTCTGAGGAGTCCAGAATCAAGCCCAGGTACTCCAGGCATTGAGTCGGCACCAACACCGACTTCTGGAGGTTCAGTACCCAACCAAACTCCTGAAGAGTCTGTCTGGTGATCACCCATCCTCCCTTAATTCTGAGGCGGAAGCTACTCTCAGAAGGAGGTCGTCCAGGTAGCCCACGATTGCGATCCCTCGCTGCCTCAGCAAAGCCAGAATCGGGGCGAGCACCTTGGTGAAAACCCTTGGTGCCGACTCCAGGCCAAAAAGGGAGAGCTACAAATTGGTAGTGCTCATTCCCGACCGCAAACCGCAGAAACCTCTGATGCCTGACGCATATGGGGACATGCAAGTATGCGTCCTTGATGTCCAAGGACGCCAGAAAATCCCCCTGATGGAGTGCAGCAACCACAGAGCAAACTGATTCCATCCTGTAACCTTTGTACTTTCACAAATCTGTTGAGGGCCTTGAGATCCAGGATCGGATGGACCCCTTCCTTCTTTGGGACTACAAACAAATTGGAGTAGAATCCCTGAAACCTTTCCGGCTACGGCACAGGCACTATCACCCCGCGCAGCAGCAGGTCCTCTACTGCCCCGAACAAGGCTTCCTGTCGAGCCGAAAGAAGATGAAGGTTGGAGGGAAAAAACCTGTTTGGCGGACAAGAAAGAAACTCTATCTTGTATCCTGTTCGCAGACCCACTGGTCGGAAAGTAGGGAGGTCCACCGAGCTGCAAACTCCCGAAGACGACCCCCCACCTGAGAGTCTGGCGGGGGCAAACCTTCATGCTGCCACAGATTTGCTTGCAGGCTTGTTTGGCTTGTGAAACCAGGGACGCTTTTGTCCCTCAGCGGACACCTTGTCGGTCTGGGAATGCTTACCTGCCAACCCAGGCAGACGAAAAATCCGCTTCTGAGCGGAAAAGGAGGGACCTTGCCTACGACGTGGCTCCTTACCTTTTCTGGATTGTGGGAGCAACGTACTCTTACCCCCAGTAACATTCTTAATAATGTCATCCAGTGAGGCTCCAAATAGCCTCTTTCCCTGGAAGGGCAAATCCGCCAGTGCCTTCTTAGATGCCTGGTCCGCAGACCAGCATTTTAGCCAAATCAAGCGACGGAGCACCACAGCTGATACTGAGGCTCTAGAAAGCAAGGGGGCTGTATCTAAGGCCGCATCGCAGACATACTTAAGGCCATGCACCAACTGGTCTGCCAGTTCCACGCAGAATGGGGAAGCCTGTTGCTTCTCCAACTCACGGTGCAACAATTTAGCCCATTCAGTAAGCGTCTGGGACACCAGGGCCGTGGCTAACACTGGCCGCAATGCTGACCCCACCACCATAAACATGGACCGGGCAACCGCCTCGGCCCTCCTGATCGGCAGGGTCCTTAAAAGCAGGGGTTCCCTCCACCAGAATCGTGGTTACCTTATTTAACCTGGATACCGGGGGGTCCACAATCGGGGGAGATGTCCATTTCTTCAGGAAACTCTCCTCAAAGGGGTAACGTACCGCCATGCGTTTCGGGACCGAAAAGGCCCGCTGCGGGGGGCGTTCCCATTCCTTATAGATAAACTTATCAAAATAGGTTAGGTAGGGAAACACCTTAGCCGTGCGGGCCGGCTTGTGGGACCCAAACGGGGCTGACACCTCTGTAGATGCCCCCGCCGTATCCTCCATCTTTAGGGTATCCCGCACCGCTGTGATAAGTGCTCCTATAAGCGCCCTTTCCTGCGCTGACCCGGACACGTAGTCATCCTCACTGTCCGAACGGTCCTGGTCCGCATCCTCTGAAACTTCAGAACAGGGGCCGTTTGCCACAGCGGGGCCTGAGTCTGAATCAGAGCTTTCCCCAGAAGACGGTGGGGGAGGGGGTGTTTTTTACCCCCCCTTGCGCCCGCACGCCGCTTACATCCTGGCAACAAAAGACTCCAGGACCGCCGACAAAGCATCCATAGGCACCGCAGGTGCAGGGGAACCGGTTGCCACAACAGGGATGTCTGGAGAAGAAGTGTCAGCTTCTGACGCCATGCTGACCCACACTTGCCTGACACCTGTTAGGGACCGAAGGCAAGTCACACAAAAAGTCCACCCTCCTAGCTGCCACAGACTGAGGGGCCCCCCGCAGGACTCACCACCCTGACCCAGGTACTGCGCTGTGCTGCCGCCATCCGCTCTCCCCTGTGCCAGCCACGAGGTGTTCTGTGTAAATTTGCGCCGTTCCAGAAGAATAGTCCCCCAGCGCTAGAGGTAAAACAAGCTGAGACTACTAGAAAATGGCCGCCGGCCACTTCAGCAAAAACCGTCCGAGGGTGCCGGAAAAATGTCCGCCGGACTTCCAGAAAATAGCCGAAATGGAAAAAAACTGGCTGAGGCTACAGAATGGCCGAGACCTCCGGAAGGAGGCCGCGTTCCGCGCAGTGGCCTCCCCACAAGGTGTACACCGTAAAACACCCCACCATGGCCCAAGAAATAGGGACAAGATGAGCGGACCACCAACACCCAGCGGAGCCCCCCTCCTGAGGACCCTTGGCCAGGTACGTGCTCCAGTCACACAGCAGGCCATAGCATGGGGAGGAGGGAAAGGACGGGGAGAGAAGAAAGGGAGAGTGAGAGACCCCCTAGT
The DNA here is from genome assembly GCA_029206835.1 of Rana muscosa. NCBI lineage: Eukaryota > Metazoa > Chordata > Amphibia > Anura > Ranidae > Rana > Rana muscosa. The sequence continues at coordinate 390,190,876 of CM055127.1, forward strand.
TGACCTCCCAAGGAATGCCCAGCTGCTCCATCCTGCCGAGACAGGTGGAACCATACTTACCCCTCCTGCAGGGACTGCTGGACGCATTCCACGGACAGACCCATCACCCGAGCCGTACGGGGTGGCTGTCGGCCACGGCACACTGTGACACGAACAGCAGTAGCTCAGTCATATGCGTGCCCCGGAGCATATAGCTCGCCGGCCACCCCTGGATCAGTTGGGGCATGTCGTGGCCAACCCAGCGCATAGCTAAGGCCTGCTCACGCTCGATGGCCAGGCTGGGGAGACTACCAGGATCTATATTATCCAGCCTGTCACCCAGCCCGGCTGTTGATTGTAGACCACAGGAATCAAAAAGCAGACAAAACAAAAAAATCTCCAGGACCAATGGTCCCCACCGGGAGCTAGGTCCTTCTCCTAGACTAGGCAGAAAAAAACTGAGCTGCTGGATGCAGTGTGAGGGGGTTATAGCCAGTAGGACCGCCTCCTGGGCGGTACTGGGCAGTTTTGCTGTTTTTACATATTCTGCTTAGTCCTCTCCTGAAGGTGGCAATATAACCCTAAGGTCAAGATTAAAGGTGCTGTGTCCGTCAATGAACGAAAGAGAAAAGAGGATTTTTGTTCTCACCGTAAAATCCTTTTCTCTGAAGTTCATTGACGGACACAGCACCCACCCCTCCTATTTATGTTTGTACTGCTTTTTGACGAACTGAGCTGCTGGATGCAGTGTGAGGGGTTATAGCCAGTAGGACCGCTCCCCTGGGCGGTACTGTGCAGCTTTGCTGTTTTTACATGTTCTGCCTAGTCCTCTCCTGAAGGTGGCAATATAACCCTAAGGTCAAGATTAAAGGTGCCGTGTCCGTCAATGAACGAAAGAGAAAAGAGTCTGGACTCAAACAAAAGACACAGGAAGGTCCCTGTACTGTATGGAGATGGAGATCTATGGAGATGTTGCGCTCTAGGCTGCTATACTGATTTTGACTACAAACACTTCCCCCTCTAGTCACCTTCATTACTTAGTGGGGAACTGCTGTACTTCCAGAAACTGTATGGCCTGAAAAAAGAAAACGAATGCAGCCACAACATCAAAGGACTGGTAAGCTGCAACATACTGTATACTGTACATTTTCTCTTTGGGATTAGATATACTTTCTAAGCCTCATGTTTTTACATGTAGTCAGACTGCAGAACAAATATGACATTTTTCTTGACGTGTAATCTTTGTACTGTAAAATCTGCCCTATGATGCCGGCAAACAGAGGAACGGTACTGCTGGTCTCACAGAGAGCACTCCAGGCCTCCAGCAGCCCAACACATTGCCCCAATCAACAATAGACATGTGCATTAGTTTTCGTCCGAATGTCAGGTATTTTCATTATCGTTTTAACAAATGTGCAGAATCTAAAATCCGAAATAAAGAAATGCTTTATTTTCGTTGCTACAACAGTTCGATATAGATAGGAGATTCGACATGACGCTGACAATAGCAATCTGTGTCTATCGAACCTGTGGTCGAATGTGCCTAACCTTAACTCTATTAGTCCAAGATTATTCTACATAGAGAGGAAAGATTTGACATAGAGAGGAAAGATTTGACATTATAGAGACAGTGTTGGGGTAGACCGGCTTCGTGCATGCGCAGTAGGGTTCCCGGCGTGAAGCCGAAAGGCGACACTGCCGGGTTCCCTAACCCGCAATGGCGACGGAAGCACCCGACAGCTGATGGGAAACATCAGCTGGGGTGCCGACATCAAGGGACTGCAGGACAGGCAAGTCTCCATTTATTAAAAGCCAGCAGCTGCAGTATGTGTAGCTGCTGGCTTTTAATTATTATTTTTTTCCCATCACAGGCCGAAACACCACTTTAACGACAAAGATTCGACGAAGCAGCGAAAAACATACAAACATTGAATCTGTCATTGAAGGCTTATGGTGTCTGTCAAAGTTCTAAGAAGATTCGACAAGCAGCTAAACTGTACGACGCCGCAATCGTACATTTCTGGTCAAATGCTCGGCCCATAGGCTATAGAAGAATTTGAATGTTGGTTGACTAGTAATAATAATTTATAAATAGAATTATTACTAGTGTCATACAACATTAGAATTCTTCTATAGCTTGTAGGCGGAACATTCGACCGGAAATGTATGATTGCAGCGTCGTACAGTTTAGCTGCTCCGTCGAATCTTCTTTGAACATTCGACAGACACCATAAGCCTTCAATGACAGATTCGACCTTAATTAATTCGGATTTTCGGACGAATGCATTTTTTTAACGAAACAAAATAAATAAAAACGAATTTCGGGAGTAACTAAATAAATTGATTTTTCGGACGAAAAATAAATTCCGAAACAAAATATTTTAGTGTGCACATGTCTAATCAACAATGGTGCTTGGGGAGGGTTTTTCCATTTGTGTCCCCAATCTGGAGATTTTGCTTTACTTCCTGTCCCAGAGACACAAAAATAAGTGGTCATCAAGACAAATGGGAAAGGTGAATCTTCTGAGTGGTGACACAGACAGCAAAGAAAACAGAGGTCCTAAACCCTTTCCTAGCTTTAGAATTTTTATATACAGTTAATGTATCTGAATTTGTTTCAGCATGTTTGGTATCATCACTGTATACAGTTTTACAATAGTTGTTTGAGAATCTGTACCAAAGTTTTTTTTTATCTCTGGGATGCCAACTATCTGATAGACCCGATAGGCAGCCCATGGCCAACTGAAGAAGCGCATGACAACGCTACAAGGCTTTGTCATCACATTCCAAGTCAATACTGTATTTGAAGAGGGAAGAATGTAAATATTGTCTTGGAAGACAGCTGAATCTTTATATCAAAAAGTAGATTTAATATGCATAAGCAGTGCAGTAGGTTCTGAGATAATGAGGGCAAAGTATGTACAGATCATTTTTTGAATAATGTAAAGATTTCTGCAATGTCACCGAGTATTATTCAAAGTGTTTTTTAACATACGGGAATAAAAATGTATTTTGTGAATCTATTTTCCTAGTGTAGAAAAGAGGATTATTTGATGAATATGAAATAAGACTAATATGTTGTTGTTGTTTTTTAAACTTCATACATGTTACTTGCTTTGGATTTTACTTATAGGTGTTAACCATTTACAGTTTAAATTAGTTTGATTGCAGGCATATGTTCCAGCTTAAACCCTACATGGGGCCTTTTCTTTCCTCCTATTTCAGGCATTGGTGTTCGTTGGTATGTAAAAAATGTTGTCAGCTACCGAAGACATATATGCTTTTCTCTTTGGCATGCTGCCTTTGCACCCTGTACATTCAAGGAATAATCCCTGCATTTTTACCTTTTTTTGGGGGAATATTTTACACTTCCATGTCTATCATAGGCAGTCTGCCACTAAAACCCCATAGTGTTCCTTTAGGCTGGATTCACACCTATGCATTTTGCAGATTTGCACTACAGAACCTGACCCATAGGAAACCATGTTAGATGGACTGTAGCACAAATCTGCAAAATGCAAAAAGCACAAAAAAGTGTGAATCCAGCCTCAGTTCACACTGCCACAACCTAATGCCTCGTACACACGGCCGAGAATCTCGTCGTTAAAAACATGTTGTTTTTTTCGACGAGATCCTTGGACAAGAAACTTGTCCCGGCCGAGTGTACACACGCTCATTTCAAAGAACCCGCGGTTCTTTGAATGGAGCGTATGCGGTGACGTCATCGAATACGACGAGCATGCGCTCGTCACATTCGATGCCGACGCCGCCATCTTGGTTCACCCTACCTATGCCTAGGAAGCTACCGCGCATGCGTCGAAGTCATTTCGAGCATGCGCGGGCTTCCCGGCGAACAGGTAAGTGTACACACACACACACAATTTTCTCGTCGAGAAACAGGCTGACGAGAATCTCGACGAGAAAATAGAGAGGAGGTTCTCTGGTTTCTCGTCGAGATTATTGTCGCTTTTCTTGACGAGAAAACATACACACGAACGAATTTCTCGGCAAGAAATCTCTGCCAGCAATTTTCTTGCTGGTTTTTGCCGAGAAACTCGGTCATGTGTACGAGGCTTGAAAGTCACGCAACTTCAGGGAATGCCTGTGTAATCTTTCTATAATTTCAGATCCAGATCACATCATTTAAGATGAGGATCTGACTTGGAGGCATCTATGAGCACAAGTCAGATAGAAGTCACCTTGAAGTAGTACAGGAACCTTTTCTAAAGTCGGAGCGACTTCAGTAGTGCTAATTAAGACCGCTCTTATTGACTAAAAAAAAATAGGATTTTTGTACTTACCGTAAAATCCTTTTCTCTGAAGTTCATTGACGGACACAGCTCCTTTAATCTTTACCTTAGGGTTATATCGCCACCTTCAGGAGAGGACTAGGCAGAACATGTAAAAACAGCAAAGCTGCACAGTACTGCCCAGGGGGCGGTCCTACTGGCTTTAACCCCTCACACTGCATCCAGCAGCTCAGTTCGTCAAAAAGCAGTACAAACATAAATAGGAGGGGTGGGTGCTGTGTCCAATGAACTTCAGAGAAAAGGATTTTACGGTGAGTACAAAAATCCTATTTTCTCTTTCGTTCATTGACGGACACAGTTCCTTTAATCTTGACCTTGGGGACGTCCCCAAGCAGTGTCAAAAAAACGAGGGGTGGGAACACCAAGCAAAACAATCTCCACCCATAACAACCAGAGCTCCTCAACTGAGGAGTTGCAACCTTAAACAGCCGCCTGCAAACCTTGCGGCCGAAGCAAGCATCCACAGATGTACTCACTCAACCTTATAAAGTTTAATGAAAGTGTAGCAGACAGATACACCCGCAGAGCTCGGACCACGTCCAAGGAATGCAAAGCAACCTCTTTGGGATGCGACGGTCGAGGACACAAGGATGGAAGCACAATGGCTTCAATTAGTTGAAAAGCCGAAACAACCTTAGGAAAAAACGAAGGCTGCGGGCGTAGCACCGCCTTATCCTTGGAGGATCAAGTAGGGAGACTTGCAAGACAAGGCCGCCAACTCAGAAACCCTCCTGACTGATGTAATAGCCACTTTCTGAGAGAGTGTCAATAGGGGAATCTCTCTTATGTTCTCAAATGGTGGTTTCTGAAGTACCAAGAGCACCAGATTCAAATCCCACGGAGGCAGCGGTGGTCGAACCGGAGGGGCCACATGTTGAACCCCTTGCACAAACGTACTCACCAGTGAATGAACCGCCAAGGGTCGTTGAAAGAAGACCTCCAAGGGTAATATCTGCCTCTTAAATGATGCTTAAGGCAAGTTTTTGATCCACTCCCCGCTGTAAAAACAGCAGGATCCTGGAAACCGAATATGTACGTGGATGCCACCCCATCTCCTCACACATAGAGATGTAGGCCTTCCACGTGCGATGATAAATCTTCAGAGAAGATGACTTCCATGCCCTCAGCATGGTGGAAATTACTGAATACGACAGGCCTCGGTCCCTTAGCACCTGACTTTCAACAGCCATGCCGTTAAAGCCAGTGAATGTAAAGCAGGATGAAGTATGCAACAGAAAGTCCTCTCGCATCGACAGTCGCCAAGGAACATCCGCCACCAGTCGTACTAAGTCGGCATTACCAGGGGCGCCGAGACCATCTGGGGCAATTAGAATCACTGGAATCCCCTTGGTCTCCACTCTGCGAAGCAGATGAGGAAGAAGTATTAACGGGGGGAAGGCATAAATTGCCAATTCTGTCCCCACGGAGCCACCAACGCATCTGTTGCGTTTGCCCAGGGATCTTTTGAGGCCAAAAACCTCAAAACCAATTGAGTCGAGAAGCCAGGAGATCCACATCTGGCGTGCCCCATTTCAGGCAAAGGAGTCTAAATGCATCCGGAAGTAGTGACCATTCCCCTTGGTCCAGCATCTGACGACTTAGTTAAGTCGCTTGCCAGCTTCTTACGCCCGGAATGTACACGGCCGATAGAGCCGACACACGCCGCTCTGCCCACCGCAGGATGTGAGCGACCTCCAATACTGCAGCCGAGCTCCTTGTTCCTCCTTGATGGTTGACATATGCCACCGCCGTAGCGTTGTGCAACTGGATCCCGACTGGGTGTCCCTGCAGCCTCTGTGACCATGTGGAGAGGCACCACCTGATTGCCCGAAGGTCCAGCACATTGATCTGCAGGCAGGATTCTTCCTGTGTCCAGCGACCCTGTGTTGACTGTACGCCCCAAACTCTCCCCCAACCGGTCAGGCTGGCATCCGTCGTGATCACCGTCCAGTGAATAGGAAGGAACGACTTTCGGACCGAAGGGCCGTAGACCTTCGCCACCAGATCAGGGAACCCCTGACTAGCCGGCTCACCCGGAATTAGCAATCCAGAGACCACAGAGATTTTGTCCCACTTGGATAGGATCTCCTTTCTTGCACGACTCGAGTGTGGAATTGAGCATACGGTACCGCCTCGAAGGCGGCTACCATGAGACCCAGGACTTGCATGCAAAAACGCAGCGATGACCACCTGCGGGACGCCAACATCTTCACCGCCCCTGAAGAGTCTGCAACTTGTCCAAGGGGAGAAGACTCTCACCTCCTGAGGAGTCTAGAATCAAGCCCAGGTATTCCAGGCGTTGAGTTCGGCACCAACCCCGACTTTTGGAGGTTCAGTATCCAACCAACTCCCGAAGAGTCTGACTGGCGATCTCCACATCCTCCCTTAATTCTGAGGCGGAAGCTGCTCTCAGACGGAGGTCGTCCAGATAGCCCACAATTGAGATCCCTCGCTGCCTCAGCAAGGCCAGGATCGGGGCGAGCACCTTGGTGAAAAACTTTGGTGCCGACGCCAGGCCAAAAGGGGGAGCTACAATTTTGTAGAGCTTGTCCCCTACCACAAACTGCAGAAACCCCTGATGCCTGATACATATGGGGACTGTAAGTATGCGTCCTTGATGTCCAAGGATGCCAGAAAATCCCCTGGATGGAGTGCAGCGACCACAGAGCGAACTGATTCCATCCTGAACCTTTGTAGTTTTACAAAGCTGTTGAGGGCCTTGAGATTCAGGATCGGACGGACCCCTCCCTTCTTTGGGATTCCAGATTGGCGTAGAATCCCTGAAACCTTTCCGACGCCGCACAGGTACTATCACCCCGCACCTCAGCAGGTCCTGTACTGCCCCAAACAAGGCGTCCCGACGAGCCGGAAGAAGATGAAGGTTGGAGGGAAAAAATCTGTTTTGGTGGACAAGAGAGAAACTCCATCTTGTACCCCGATGAAACCACTTCACAGACCCACTGGTCGGAAGATAGGGAGGGCCACGAACTGCAAACTCTTGGAGGTGACCCCCCCCCACCCGAGAGTCAGGCGGGGGCAAACCTTCATGCTGCCGCAGAGTCGCTTGCAGGCTGGTTTGGCTTGCAAAAATCAGGGATGCTTTTGTCCCTCAGCAGGCACCTTGTCGGCCTGGGAACGCTCACCTACGGGCCCGGGTGGACAAAAAAAAGAAGCCGCTTGTGAGCGGAAAAGGAGGGCCCTGACCTATGGTGTGGCTCCTTACCTTTTCTGGATTGTGGGAGCAGTGTGCTCTTACCCCCAATGACATTTTTAATAATGTCATCCAGCGAGGCTCAGAATAGCCTCTCACCCGGGAAGGGCAATCGGCCAGAGCCTTCTTGGATGTCTGGTCTGCGGACCAGCATTTTAGCCAATTCAGGCGGCGTAGCCTCACAGCAGATACTGAGGCTCTGGAAAGTACGGACCCCTCCTGCTGAATCTAAGGCCACATCGCAGACATACTTAAGGCCATGCACCAACAGGTCTGCCAGTTCCACACAGGTCGGGGAAGCTCGTTAATTTTTCAACTCACGGTGCAGCAAATTTTACCCATTTAGTAAGTGTCAGTGACACCAGGGCCATGGCCAACATTGGCCGCAATGCTGACCCCATTACCGTGAACATGGACCGGGCCACCGCCTCGGCCCTCCTGTCTGCAGGGTCCTTAAAGCAGGGGTCCCCTCCACCGGAATCGTGGTATCTTATTTACCCTAGATACCGGGGGGCCCACAAGCAGGGGAGTTGTCCATTTTCAGGAAACTCTCCTCAAAAGGGATAACGGACTGCCATGCGTTTTGGGCTGCGGCCGTTTCCATTCTTTGTATATAAACTTATCAAAATAAGTTAGGTAGGGAAACACCCTAGCAGTGTGGGCCGTCTTGTGGGACCCAGAAGGGACCGACACCTCAGTAGATGCCCTCGTCGTATCCTCCATTTTTTTGGGGATACCGCACCGAGTGATAAGTGCTCCAACAAGTGCCTTCCTGCGCTGACCCGGACACAGAGTCATCCACACTGTCCGAATGGTCCTGGTCCGCATCTTCTGACATGTCAGAACAGGGGCTGTTTGTCACAGCAAGGCCCGAGTCTGAATCAGAGCATTCCCCAGAGGACGGTGGGGGAGGGGGTTGTTCTTTATCCCCTTTGCCCGGCAAACTGCCTTCACCCTGGCAACAAGCACTCCAGGACCGCCGCAAAGCGTTCATAGGCACCACAGGTGCAGGGGAACCCGGTTGCCACCACAGGGATGTCTGGGGAAGAAGCGCCAGCTTCTGACGCCATGCTTACCTGCACTTGCCTGACACCCTTCTGGGACAAAGTCAGGGCGCACAAACATCAACTCTCCTAGCTGCTACCGGCCCGAGGGACCCCCCCGCAGGACTTACCACCCTGACCCAGGTACAGCGCTGCTGAGCTGCCATCCGCTCTCCCCTGTCAGTTCCGAGGTGTTCTGTGTAGTTTTGCGCCGTTCAGAAAGAACATTCCCAGCGCTAGAGGCAAAAACCAAGCTGGGGCTACAAGAAAATGGCCGCCTCACCAAAATGAGCGCGGGCTACAAGAAAATGGCCGCCTGCCTTCTCTGAGGTAAAGAAAATGGCCACGAGCACGCTGACACGGCGCGCGGAGGCCTTTACACATGGACATACCGAGACACCCCCTATGGAGAGAGGACCACCCAAACCCAGCGCAGCCCCCAGCCAGGACTCAGAGCCCCCCCCGGTCAGGTACACAGCAGGCCCAGCCACCACAGGCATGGAGAGGAGGGAAAGGACAGGGGAAAAAAGAAAGGGAGAGTGAGACCCCCTAGTCGACCTTCCCAGGAATGCCCAGCTGTTCCATCCTGCCGAAACAGGTGGAACCCTACTTACCCGTCCTGCGGGGACTGCTGGACGCATTCAGGACAGACCCATCACCAGAGCGATACGGGGTGGCTGTCGGCCATGGCACACTGTGACTCAGACAGCAGTAGCCTGGTCATATGTGTGTTTCGGAGCATATAGCTCACCGGCCACCCCTGGAGCAACGGGGCATGTCGTGGCCGACCCAGCGCATAGCTAAAGGCCTGCTCACGCTCGATGGCCGGGCTGGGGAGACTACCAGGATCTATATTATCCAGCCTGTCACCCAGCCGGCTGTAGATAGTAGATCGCAGGATCAAAAATATAAAAATCTCCAGGACCAATGGTCCCCACAGAGAGTCAGGTCCTTCTCCTACACTAGGCAGGAAAAAAAACTGAGCTGCTGGATGCAGTGTAAGTGGTTATAGCCAGTAGGACCGCCCCCTGTGCAGCTTTGCTGTTTTTACATGTTCTGCCTAGTCCTCTCCTGAAGGTGGCGATATAACCCTAAGGTCAAGATTAAAAGGAGCTGTGTCCATCAATGAACGAAAAGAGAAAATGGGATTTCACATGTCATGCGACTTGGGGGTCTCACAAGTCGGATCCTAAGTGGCGGCAGTGTAAATCAAGCCTTAAAGCAAACCAGTGGACCTGATGAAGGTGGTAGACCAGCTGCGGGATTATAATGTTAGCACTTCACAAGGTCTGGGCATTTAGGTTATTTTACATAGAGCTTGTGTATCAATAAAATCCAGACCATTCACGATCTTTGCCCAATTAAAACACCCATATAGGTTATTTTATGCTGGTGATGTATCCCTCCTCTGATTTATTCACCTGTGCAATGTGAACTCCTGACTATTCACAACAGATCAGTACCTCTGATGGTAAAGAGCTGCAGAGTACCCTCAAGTGTGCCAGCTGGTGGCTGCATGTGGTAAATATTCACATGCAATATATCATATTTTCTCAACTAAAAACAAGTCAGATTATAAGGGTAACAGAGGGGCATTTGGTTTTTGGTCTTCTTGAACTCTTTAAAGGATGGGTTCACCGTTTGTAACTTGTTACACCCCTATATAGGGTGTAACATGTTACTGTGCTCCAGTCCCCACCCCCTGATGCCCCGCTGGACAGGGAATCCTCTCGTCACAATTATAAAAATAGGTCACAGGGTTCCGCCCACACAGCTGCATCATTCATTCACACAATGAATGAACTACAAGTCTTCCACCATGGCAGATGGCTCGTAGTTTTCAATTCTATCTCTCTCATAGTTCATTTACTGTTCCTGCAATTCAGTAATTGTCTTCCCGTATGGAGGTACAGGCATACAGCCAAACCAAAGGTCTGCAATTGCACCCATGATACACTGATTGCGAGTGCATTGCTTTAGAGTCTGCAGTCTAAAAAAAAACAAAAAAAAAACAAGTGTACATTTTTCTTTTTTACAGAAAGGTGAACTTCACCTTTAACTATAGTGAGGTTCAAGAAGTGAGTGAAAAACTAATCACAGGCAGGGGGGGGGATTCTGCTTTTGATTTGTACAGTTTGCAACAGTATTGCTTGTCGTAAAAAAGCTGAAATAATTTCTTCCAGAAACACTGCCACAAAAGCATGCTGCGTGAAGCAGCAGATTGGAAAAATCCTTCAGTCTCAAAGAAGAAAAAATTTTTTTTTAAAACAGGGAACATTATTTAACCGATTGGAATGTATTCAAAACTTTACGCAACACAGTAGCTTGGTAATACCATAAGTGCATGACTCAGCAAGTAAGTTACATATATAGATATTTTGTATAATAGCACATATAATGTCTTAAAAATGGGACTAAATGAAGTTCAAATGCTGGAACATCAGCATTGAGCAGCCTCCAAAACTGCCCACACATTCGATGTGCAATAACAGCTCTCAACCCCCCACTGGACCCAGATTTCCTGTCCCTCTTACCTTACACAGATATTAACTAAAATATAAATAAAAATATAAATGAGATAACTGAATGTACCGGTACATTTTAGTATTCCTCTTTCACGTTACAGTCCACTCAGTGAAGTGTTGCTGCTATCTTTTTGATGGCAGTGACATTTGTAGGTGTCTGTAAATGCATACATTTGTGTATGCTGTACATGATGTATTGATGGTCTTGTGTTTTGCCGGGGCTGTATACTCCAATATATGACCCAACGTCTGTCAAGAAAGTACATTTTGCCTAAACTTTTTCTATCCCATGTCAGAAAGTTGGGAGGTATTCAATAATGACCAAAATAATTTTTATTTCTAATGCCATTAAAATAAAAGCTCTTCAATACCATAATTAAAGTGGATGTAAACCCTTCCATATACCTAGTGAAGTGAACAGCCTCAGATAATACACAGAGATGAGACAAATCTCCCTACATAAGTTTTAACTTGTATATCTTCTGTCTTCTGCTTTCTATACTCTTTAGAAAGTGCAGATCTGTTAGAAATCTTGCCTTTTCCAGCAGTGGGTGTGGCGTTTTGGCTTAAACTGTGTGAGAGCTGATTGGAGGAAAGGCACCCCCCCTCCCCTCCACAAAGGCAGAGGAACAAAGAAACTTGCAAACCTGTAGTCTGAATAGACAAACTCTGCTAATCTACCTCTAAAGCTCCCTCCCGGGCACAAATTTCCAGCTGCTTTTATCTCATGTGTCAGAGAACTTGTCAGAAGTTATCAAGCTGATAACAGAGGAACGGAGCAGCAGAAAGACACAGCACTTAAAGTGGTTGTAAACCCTCCATTACAACTTGCACCTACAGGTAAGCCTAGATTAAGGCTTACCTGTAGGTAAAAGAAATATCTCCTAAACCTACACGATTTAGGAGATATTTGCCAAAAAGTTTTACAACGTTTTCTACGGCGCATTCACAGGGTTAATCCCCATTCACAAATCCGGCTTTGCTGGATTTGACGGCTCCCGTGCGGAGTGACGTCTTCGCCCGGTCCGGCCAATCACAGCACCAGGGCGGCGCTGTGATTGGTCGGAGCGGTGATACCCGGAAGTAACCTTCCGGGTATCTGTGGAGTGATGGCTGCGGCTGGAGGGGGAGATGAGGACGGCTTCGGGGGTCCCGATCCAAGGTAAGTGATGCATAATGAGCTAGTATGCTAGTCATACTATTTTATTATGGCTTGGTCTTGCAGGTGGTTTAAAAAAAAAAAAAAAAGGGGTTACAACCACTTTAAAAAGAGGAAGTAAACTCCCCTTGTTTGTTTGTTTCTAGAGGTAAGCCTATAATAAGGCTTACCTATAGGTAGTTTAAACTTGCACCGTTTAGGAGATATTTACTGTATACTGTGCTAATTACGTCTTCGGCGCATGCGCTCTGAAGCAATGGCTGCCCGTGCCATTTCTTCAGGGCCCTGTGCTGTGACCGGCGGCTCCCATGCATATGCACAGGAGTGACGTCATTGCCGGAGCCCGCAAACCCGGAAGAAACATCGGGAAAGAGGTCAGCCGTCTCAGTGGTGTTCGGGCACCACTGAGAGGGCTTTGTTCTAAGGCGAGTATTTCAGAACAAGCTAGTATGCGATGCATACTAGCTCATTATACTTTTGTCTTACAGGTGTTTTATTTATTTTTTGAGAGCGTACAACCCCTTTAAAGCTTTGAAGAGAGATAAGTAAACACTACAGATATATGTGCCTAGGACAGATTTCATGAATAGGGTTTACAACCACTTTAAATATAAAATCTACAAACCAAAATACTGTAATTATTTCAGGATGGCTACAACCTCAGAAAAAAGTTTGCTATTCTGCAGAATCCACATCTCCAGTGCCATTTCCAGATATTTAAACCTTTTTTTTTGCATTTAAAGGGGTTGTAAACCCTCATGTTTTTTCACCTTCATGCATCCTATGCATGAAGGTGAAAAAACATTCGACAATACCGCCCCCCCCCCCCCAGCCCCCGTTTTACTTACCTGGCCCCTCGAAAGTCCCGGCACTCGCTCCCGTCATCCTCAGAGTTCCTGAGCCCGGCCGTTGATTGGCTACACTGGATGGATTGAAAGCAGCGCAGCCATTGGCTGGCGCTGCTGTCAATCACATCCAATGACGCGGCGCGCCGGGGGGCGGGGCCGAGTGATACAGTCGGCGGCTATGGCCACCGCTGTAGCACGGGAGCGCGCCCGCAGTAACTCCACACCATGCTCGCTCGCATTATGGTGTGGAGTCCTTGCGGGGAGGAGCTGAAACAGCCGCCGAGGGACCCCAGAAGACCAGGATCGGGGCCTCTGTGTGCAAAACGAGCTGCACAGTGGAGGTAAGTATAACATGTTTGTTATTTAAAAAAAAAAAAAAAAAAAAAACGGGAACCTTTAGTGTTCCTTTAATCGTCTTCCTCACCATGGCATAGCTGAGCAGGCCTGAACAAGAGTAAAAATAAATGAATAAAAAAATAAAATAAAGGATCGAGCTCCAATTTGGGATAAATCGAGGGAGTTTGGCAAAACTTATTTTGTTGCGAAATTACTGATTTCGCTGTTGGTGACATTTTGCCCACATAATTCTACTGAAATTAATTTTTCTAGCCATCTGGGAATCAGTATGAGAAATCAGACCATCATGAGTCTGTGGTGGGCTCTAAGAAAGGACAATGCATATAGAATAGATACCAATGGTCTCTATGCCTTCCCCAAAGCCAGACCCAGGGATGAGGATACTGACAACTACAGTGTTTTATCTAACAGGTATTTTTAAGGCAAGAATACCATGTCTGATTGGAGTATACTTTTCAATATTGCAGAAAGCATATTTGGTATTTGCAGTTAGTACTCTAAAGTCATCACCCTGAAGATTTAAAGAACAGAAAGTAAAGGATCTCAATGATAAAACTTGGCTGTCCAAAAATATACATTTATTGCTTTTATGAACCGAAATACTAAACCAAACATGATCACACATTCGTTTTCATCGTTTAAAAAGTCTTTCATATCCGACATTAATCCTCCAAGTTGCAGTGCATTTTGTAAACATAGCAAGAAAAGTTGTGGTTGGGCCTTTCCTCTATGTGTATTAGAGTGTCACGATCAAACACTAAGGCGTGGCTGTGAGTCTGAAAGAGAAAAAATGCCAAAATTAGACTTCAAATAAGACTTGATAATCTGTCACTAGTAAATATAATCCAGGCTCTATACAGAAGAGGAAAACAAAAATAGTACAAGTTAGAACTGGACTATAAAGCAAACCATAACTGACTTCCATCCCTCAACCTACTATCCGTAAGTCCTCATTCACACTACTGTAGTGCATCATCAGGCAATCACACAAACTTGTTTTTCGCATATTGTTATGCTTTCCACGTAGGGCAGCTCATTCATTTTAATGGGTTGTCCTACGCATGACAAAGAAGCTCCTGAACCTTTTTGTGCTTCGAGCTTTGCGCGTTTTCTAACCATGCATTTGTTGTGCATGCAAAAAAGCTCTCCTTTTTTGGTGCGTTCGAGGTGCAATTAACAATAACTTTACTCCAAGTACGACACTCATTTTTTGCACATTTTGTGAATGCACACAAAACAGCATGTGTTCAGCAGCTACACTTTTTACTGCTGTAGTCCAGTAAAGCCGGGCATACATGGATAGAAATTCATCCGGTTGAGCAGGGACCTGCTGAATTTTGATCCATGTATGGAGAGACTGGTTGTACACAAGTCGATCTATCGATCAGCTTGTATAACAACCGGCCTGTTGGATTTTTCCCGATAGATCAGTGCTGCTGGCTATAGCCAGCAACACTGATCATAGTTTTACGAAAGCAGAAAATACAATACCACAGCAGGAAGGATTTCCCCATCCACATCAAATATGTGGATGGGGGAACCGGATCATTTTTTGTTTAACCCACTGATTGAACGAAAAAAGAAGATCAGTGTATGGGCTGCCTAAGGCTTGCTGGTCATTTCCCCACCCCCTTGTCTGTTATTACACAGTGCAAGGAGAAGCAGCACATTTATGAGCCCATCTCTGTCATTCTGCTCTCTCCTCCTATCAGGCTTCTGCATGTCTCCTTGTAGGCTCAGGTTTTTAACGGATTTTTACCTGTATACTAAATGTAAATATTATCAAGTATAATAAAAGTTATAAAAAAAAACATATTTTTCTGCATTTTTTTTTTTTTTTAATGGGGTGGGCATATTTGCCATATTTGCACTCATCTCTGCCTAGGCTGTAAGTGAAAGGTAGTACTCATGGCAACATACTGCTTCTATGTCAAGAGAGAGGTAATTTTTTTTCTAAATTATGAAGTGATTTAATAATGCTGACATGTGTCCTACTGCTTCATGTGAAATGTGATATTTTTAATCATAGGTTCTAGGGTTGTCCCGATACCACTTTTTTAAGACCGAGTACAAGTACCGATACTTTTTTCCAAGTACTCGCCGATACCGATTACCGATACTTTTTTTTTTATCTCTTTTTAAAAAAAAAAAATTTTTTTTTTTACAATTTTTTTTTTTTTTTTTTACAATTTTTTTTATTTATTTATTGATTGATTTTTTATAATGTTTTCTTTTTTTTAAGGGGTGGGGGGTGGACAGTGTCAGTGTGTTTTTTCTTCTATTTTATTTTATTTATTTTTTACAATTCATTTCTTTATTATTTATTTTTTTATTAAATTTTTTATTTTTTTTATCAGCCCTGTTGGGGGGCTTTGGTGAGATATCAGGGGTCTTAACAGACCTCTGACATCTCCCCTTTGAGACAGAGAAAGGGACTAGGGACAGATTCCCCAGTCCCTTTCTCAGCAGCCTCTGCTGCGCTGAAAATGAATGGAGAGAAGACCGCGGCTTCTCTTCATTCATAAACTAAAACATTGTAAACACAGTTTACGATGTTTCGGTTATGTGAATGGACAGAGTCAGTGATCACTGACTCTGTACATTCCGAACAGTAAGGAGCCAGATTTACCGGCTCCTACCTCCGCTCTCCATCCTGACAGATGGAGGGGGTGGAGGAGGAGAACAGAGGGGGATGGCAGCACGGAGGGGGACACGGATTGGGACGGCAGCACGGAGGGGGACACGGATTGGGACGGCAGCACGGAGGGGGACAAGGATTGGGACGGCGGCACGGAGGAGGACACGGATTGGGACGGCAGCACGGAGGGGGACACCTATTGGGACGGCGGCACGGAGGAGGACACGGATTGGGACGGCAGAACGGAGGGGGACACGGATTGGGACGGCGGCACGGAGGAGGACACGGATTGGGACGGCAGCACGGAGGGGGACACCTATTGGGACGGCGGCACGGAGGAGGACACGGATTGGGACGGCAGCACGGAGGGGGACACGGATTGGGACGGCGGCACGGAGGAGGACACGGACTGGGACGGCAGCACGGAGGGGGACACCTATTGGGACGGCGGCACGGAGGAGGACACTGATTGGGACGGCAGCACGGAGGGGGACACCTATTGGGACGGCGGCACGGAGGAGGACACGGATTGGGACGGCAGCACGGAGGGGGACACGGATTGGGACGGCGGCACGGAGGAGGACACGGATTGGGACGGCAGCACGGAGGGACACACGGATTGGGACGGCAGCACGGAGGGACACACGGATTGGGACGGCAGCACGGAGGGACACACGGATTGGGACAGCAGCAAAACGGAGGGGGCTGGAGGAGGATACGGGGACAATCAGCGGTGATCGTGTGTGGGGGAGCTACAAGCACCGATCACCGCTGATTTTAAAGCAGCTGATACCCGTGCGAGGGGGGGGAGAGAGAGAGAAGTGGACTCGGAGAAACTACTTTTAAATATATACAGCGGTGATCGGTGCTGGTAACTTCCCCCACCGCACTGATCACTGCTGATCACAAGTATCGGGTGAAGCATCGGGAGCATTTGCCCGAGTACAAGTACTCAGGCAAATGCTCGGTATCGGTGCCGATACCGATACTAGTATCGGTATCGGGACATCCCTAATAGGTTCCCTGCAAGTCTCACTTAAAGATGAACTCTATCAAAGCAGTCAATGATATCAACACTATGGAGGACCTCAACATGTCCCTCTACCAACAAAGTGAACGTTTTGGAAAGACATGGATCTACTGGACCCAGTTCCAATACACCACGGCGTACAAAGTTTTCCTGGCTTTAGAACCCCCCCCCCCCCCCCCGGTAATGGACTAGGGTAGAATGGCCAGTTGATGCACACGAGGAACTGGAATATATCTCAGTTACCGGTTGTCCACAGGCTCTCACTGCAATGAGCCATCCTCTACTCTAGGACACCATTAATCAGTTAAAGTCCATGGACACTGAAGTGTGTCAACGGGAGCTGTACCTGGTGGAAGAGGCACAAAGTAGTAGCAGTGAATAACAGTGTGTCATGAGTATAGTTTGATTTACTTATGGTCTGTGTGAAGTGAAAAATGGTACCAGGAGGACAGACCTAGCCTATGGGGAAATGCAGCAGAAAATTAAAAAGGCAAGAATCCAGCTGAGTAGACTTAGCAAAGCTAAACTTCTACATAGATTTAAGGACATCTACCATCACACTGAGAAATCCAAATGCACCTCTTTTCTGGCATTCTTACAAGCCACAGCCAGCAGTGCAACCTATAGCCTACAGTGCAACAATATCAGGATACAAAATGACAATGTTTCAGTATAGAGGATCTCAAGAATCCAGTGAGTGTTTATTGGTATATAATAATACACAGCAGTCATCTCAGAGAGGTCTTAACTTGTTTTGAACTAATGTGTTTGGGGGAGGCCTTAGGAGTAAATGCGATACTATGAGATGTGTTAAGGCACTTCCAGAATGATTTTGAGTAGGTATGTTAGTGCAAAATACGCTAAAAGTGCTGCTGTGTAATATTTTATATCAATAAACAATGAATTTTGAGGATCCTCAAATTAGTGAAGTAAAAGTTGCTACAAACAAACTGAATACATGTGTATCTTCATATATACACTCAGATATATGCAATAATCATAAATATCTATGCTCAAATTGCATAAATAAATGTCCATATATCATCACCACTGTGATTGAATCTGTGTCTTCAGTGTAATAACATCTATTTATATTGCACCACAGTTGTATGCCATTTGAGCACTGATATTTATGATTATTGCATATATATATAAATGTATATATGAAGATACACATGTTTTCACTGTTTTTGTGACTATTTTTGATGGTATAGTGTTACACTGCACTTATTCACGTGTATAAAATACAGTATGGTTGGTGCAGGAATGTATGTCAGTGATCTAGGTGCAACAAGCATGGTATATTGTTGCTTTCTTATATACACATTACTGGTAGCACAGAGGATAACCTAGGTTTAGTTATGTACTTTTGAGTCTTTATTTTGTTTCCTAAAGCCAAAGTTGAGTTCCGCCTTTAGTGCTGAACCCCATCGCCTCACTAATCAGAGCGATCCAGCAACCAACTAATGACGCTCCAATTGGAAAATAGGGCAGAGCATAACAGAAGTCCAGTACTGTAATATAATGTAGAAGTATGTAGATACCGCTCTTAACTCAAACTGCTTACAGCAGTTCAGAATAACAGGAAATAAAACATGGATGCAGATGCGTATCTTACCACATCCCAGGATTCCTGGAGTATGATCTTCTTCAGTACTCTGCCCGTTTCATTGCAGTGTAGATTAACATGTGCTCTTCCTTCAGAGTCTGTTTGGGTCACAGCCACCGCCGTCAGCAAGTCCAGCTCATCTTCATATACTACAGCCTCGAATGTCTGGTGTGACCAAAAACAAAAGGCACCGGAAGAGGTTAACTTTATACCATGCTAAGGGCATGAGCCATTTTTGAATAGTCAAAATGTTTTGCTTTATTCCTTGTAAAGTTTTCATGTGTAATATGTACATTTTCACATATATGAAATACAAATTTACTTTTGTTTTTAATTTTAATAGAACTATACTGACTGCCCATTTTAGATAATACTTAGGCCCTACACTTGGTGATCTTCATTGTGTTACCCCAAATGTTGATTGTGACTGTACAATGTTATGTGGCGACTTTTATACATTTTGTATGACAAAACTTGAATAAAAAGATTGAAACATAGATAATACTTAGGGATCTATTTATCAGATTTTTTACCTAATTTTTTAACAGAATATGGAAAATTAATGGATTTTAGGGAGAAAGTTGTGTGAATTATTGAGAGAGTTATTTCAGTTTTTGTAGAAAATAGGATTTTTTACTCACCGTAAAATCCTTTTCTCTGAGTCCATGGACCGACACAGCTTCTCTATTGACAAAGTGGGTATTATCCGTTAATTAGGAGTGACTAGGCAGAAAAACTTGTAAAAAGTGTTGCATCACACCTTCTACAGTACCGCCCAGGGGGCGGACCCTCTGGTATAACCTCTCAGTCTGCACCTCGCAGATCAGTTTGTCAAAAAGCAGTACAAACTTAAAAGGAGGGGTGGGTGCTGTGTCGGTCCATGGACTCAGAGAAAAGGATTTTACGGTGAGTAAAAAATCCTATTTACTCTTTCGTCCATGGACCGACACAGCTTCTCTATTGACAAAGTGGGACGTCCCAAAGCAGTGTCAGAGAAAAAACGAGGGGTGGTAACAGCATAAAAATAAACTAAGTATAGGTATGGAGAGTATGGGACTTTTAAGGTGCAACAACTACACAATGTTCTATTTAAAATATGATTTTATTACAAAGACATTTTCATAGAAAGATATATTTTCTCATATGTACATTAAATACATGAGCCATCGAATAAACATATTTAAAATTTCCAACATGCATATAGACAGATTAACTCAACATGTTTCGCCAGTTTTTGGCTTCTTCAGGAGTTGTGTCATGCAATTGCTGAGAATAAAAAAAAAGGAAAATAAATACAACATAATTTGTTCAATCTATTATCAAAGTTAAAGACACAAAAAACACAAAAAATATAGTTGTATTTAGAGATGACTGAAAACCAAATCCACCCAGAAGGATATTTCCAGTCTCAGTTCAGTTTTACCCCATATTATATATATATGCTTTACCTGTAAATTTGTTGGTATGATCATAAAGAAAGGGTAAAAAACGGATAACCAGTAGGTTGAGCCACGTAGGGAGACCTCAAAAGGAAAGATTATTGGTGTATCATAGAAGGGAGAATATACTGGCACGAGTAGCCACCCGAAGCACACCAACAGAAGAACAGAGGATCATCTGGGGGAAACTATGAAAAGGAGTATTGGTCAGAACTTATAATATCTTTTATGTTGACTTACTTCGTCTTATATCTTATATTTCCCATCCATATTTACCTTTCTATATATCAAACTGATTTCCAAACACGCAACCGAAGAGATGGATGAGGGGGAGAAAAAGGAGTGGTAGAGAAGAAAAAAGGGAAATTATCCCAATCTCTCCAAATCACCCCTTGTTGCCCCACTTCTATCCGCTCTATGGAGACACAAAAAAAGAGAGAAGAAAAAATTATTAATTATAAGGATGTTAAATAACCTTGTTTTATTATGTTTTAGTTTTTATTTTTTATTTCTATATATAGTCAAAAATTGCCATATATTTATGACTATTGATTACCTATTGTTTTCCCACATCTGGGTTAGATCCACCTTAAGATATTTTTACCGGTATAAGCAACCAGTTCCTAAGAAAATTAAAAAATATATATGTATGTATAAAGATTGCTACTTTGAATTAACAGCCTATTAGACCAAAAAGATAGGATAAGAACAATGATTCAGTATCAAGTCATTAATTACCTTAGCCTAGTAACGCAAGACGTCTTTTCCCCAGGGTGTTGGTCATGTTACTGAATTAAACCAGACTGTGCTCTGGACTATATATCTCCCCTCCTCCTTCCCATTGGACGCCTATTTCGCGCCAAATCAATGGGAGGAGCGGGCGCGTCATTTCCTGCATCCACCCCCTTTGCTATGCTGACCCGGATGTGACGATCGTGCTGGAGAATGCCGCACCGATGCTTGCAGGCCACTGCAAACCAGTCTAGTGGACGAGCCCCCGACAGGCAGGAAGCGCCGCAAACCTGATACAGGAAGCGGAAGTGGCCTAAAGTATAGAAAAAAGGCCAACTTCCCTTTAACTACAGCACTGTCGACACATGTTGATGTTAAGTATGGGGCCAGGATATCATCGCGGGTTTTGTCAGATGGCGCTCCCCTTGTTCCCAGTTTGAGGACAAAGGAAAGCGCCCTGGGCGCCCATATGATCACCTAATCTGCCCCCTTCTATGGAGGTGAATATTTTTGGCTCAATTGTGTTCCGTTTTATATAAACATATATCAAATATATTTTACTGAGATTGAAACATTTCCCTCTGAATAGATAGGGATATATATTCAGCCATCTACATTTTACACTATAGGCAACAAAAATCATTAAACACAATATAATAGATAAACAACATTCGAGTTGTTTAGAACAAAGTTTACATAACCAGCATTACTATTGAGATCCTATAGAAAGGGTTTGAAGCCGATGGACTCATTTAACCCCGGGTACATAGTTGCTCTTAAACTATGTATCCATCTGGTTTCCCGTTGTAGGAGATTTTTATCCACATCACCACCTCTTTCATTTATAGATATATATTCTAGGGCAAAAAATTTGATCTTATGTAGATCGAAGGAGTGAAAAAGGCCACTGTGTCGGCTAATAGGAGTCTCCATTTTTTTCTTCTTAATAAGAGACACATGGTCTCTTATTCTATGAAAAAATGGCCTTTTCGTTTTTCCAACATAAAAGGCCTTACAATCACAGATCATCAAATAAATGACGCCAATTGACTGGCAGTTACAGAAAAAATTGGGTCTGTAGGTGATTCCATTAGGCAAAACTAATTCAGTTACATCTAAGATGAACCTACAATACTCACAGTGACCACATGGTGCAGAACCCTTTCTACTTTCAATCCTTTTAGTTTCAAAGTGACTATGTACTAGTTGGTCTTTTAAAGATCTGGATTTCCTGTATGTAATTTGAGGGAACGGCTTAACATATTTTGAAATAGTCTGGTCAGTTGCTAGCAGTGGCCAGAATTTTTCAATGATCCTTCTTACTTTATAGTGTTCACCTGAGAACCTGGTAATTAGGCGTACCGTTTGGTCTTTGGTTTGAGTTTTTTTAGGATGTATTAGATCTTTCCTATTTTTGTTTTTTGCTCGTTTATAGGCTTTTTTAAGGGTTGACCTGCTATATCCCCTAGCAATCAGCCGAGATTGGAGGGCTGAAGCCTCCTTCTCAAAGTCTGCTTCCTTGCTACAATTTCTTCGAATTCGTAGATATTGACCATACGGTATGTTTTGTACCAGAGTTCTAGGATGAGAGCTTTTGGCATGTAAGATGGTATTGCCTGATGAAGGCTTTCTATATAGGGAGGATCCCAAAGTATTATCAGGATTCAGATAGATCGTAATGTCAAGAAAGTTTATCAAATTTTGATCACACATCATTGTAAACTTCAGATTAAAAGAGTTTACAGCCAATATAGACATAAAGGAGGTTAATTCTTCTAAAGAGCCAGTCCACACCATAAAAATGTCATCGATAAAGCGTCGCCAAATCAAGACCTTATCAAAAAACATTTCCATTGATTGAGACGAAAAAATCTCCCGTTCCCACCCCCCCAGGTACAGGTTGGCGTACGATGGGGCACACTTGGTCCCCATCGCCACACCCTGCACCTGGAGGTAGTGGGAACGGTCGAATATAAAAATATTGTTGGTAAGTATAAAGAATAACAGTTCCCTAATGAAATTGTTATAGGGCTTGGCTCCTGGTCCTCTCTCTAAAAGGAAGCCCTCTATCACTTGGACACCCTTGACATGGGGAATAGAGTTATAGAGGGCCTCGACGTCTATAGCTACTAGCCATGATCCCAATGGCACACACAGGCCATCCAATGATCTAAGTAGATCAGCAGTATCTTGAATATAAGAACTTAAGGAACCTACATGAGGCCTCAAGTAATCATCTACCAACTGGCTAGCTGGTTCTGTGAGACACCCAATCCCTGACACAATAGGACGGCCAGGGGGGTTTTTTAGATCTTTGTGCACCTTTGGTAGTGCATAAAACGTGGGAAGTCTCGGCTTTTCAATAATCAGAAATTCACACGTTTTTTTATCTATCAAATTATCACAGAATGCTCGATTTATAAGTATGCGATATTTGGTCTCTGCATATTTCACCTGTGCAAAAGGAATGGAGCGATACCAACTTTTATTTAAAAGAAGGTTCATAACCATCTGCTTGTAGTTTTTTACATCCATTATCACTATGTTTCCTCCTTTGTCCGAGGATTTTATCACTAATTGTTCATTCTTTTTTAATTCTGTCAAGGCTTTTTGTTGTGATGGTTTAAGATTGGTATTTCTTTTTAACTTTTTCCAGTTGGTACTTTGTATTTCCTTTGTCACTTGTTGGGTGAAAGCCCAGATGTTGGGATTGCCCTGAAGGGTGGGGAAGGTTCTGGATTTTGGCTTATATAAGTTTGGTGGGGGGAAAATTCTTTCCGTGGAAATCTCATCCACGGGGCCCAATTGGGGTTCCTCAAGGGGCTCGTCTAATGGGTTACCCTCTTCCCATAATTCCATTAAATCATTAATTGCCTGAATTTCTCTAATTGTTTTATTCTGCCAGAGATCATCCCCCATGGATACCATGGGAGAGCATCTTTGGTCCTTATCAAACATAATTTTAAAGGTAAGTTTTCTCGCAAAGAGATTGACGTCCTTTATAATTTCAAAGGCGTCAGCTTCCTGATCTGGACAAAAAGTCAGACCGAGGCCCAAGACCTCCATTTGGTCCGGTGTAAGTGAATATGAAGATAAATTAATTACTTGGAAATTGCTTTGGGAACTATTTTGAGTGCTTGTGAGAGAACTGGTGTCTTTTTGATATCTACTATTTGGGAGGGTGAAAAGATTGGTGCAGTGCGAAGATCCCCTGTTAAGGGGGTTTGGGAGTCCCCCGACGGGGTATTTGTTAGTTGATTTAACTTAGGTGCATTGAAACTATTCGAGGAACTTGATGGAAACATATTAGAGTGACCGTCAACTGTGGAGTTAGTGAGAGGAGAAATATGTTTAGATTGTGAACGTAAACCCTGACGGTTACTCTCCCGTTGGGCACGTTTAGAAAGTGCAGACGATGAGGGTGCTCGATCTGTTTTTCTTTTTTGGGAACTTACTGAGGTATTAAAGGTATTGCCCGATACAGATGAAGAAGATAAAGACGTTTCATCAGAATCGGTAGCTTCCTGGTTTGTATTTGTTTGTTTTCGAACTGAGGATTTAGATTTCCTCCATTGATTTTCTGAAGTCCAACGATAGGCTGTGTTTGATTCATATGCCAAACGATCCCTATAGTATTTCTTATCTTTAGTTTTGAGGATATTGGAGACAAAGAGCTCCAAGTGTTTTTCTAAAAGAGCCTCTCTATTTGAGAAGGTTTCTTCAGTAATCAAATTGGAGTTATCAGCATATAGTTTTTCTATGTCATTATTTACTATTTCCAGATCTTTCGAATAGTTTAGGCATAAAGCCTCCATCATTTTAAATGAACATGACTGTAGATTAGACTCCCAGTTTAGTTTAAATTCTGTCTCTATTTTAAACACATTAGGAAATATCTGTATACGTAGTCCCCATGGTACGATTTTATCCTCTAAATATTTCAAAAAATACCTGTGATTCCAGAAAATACGAGCTTTCTTTTCCAACAGTCGTTGAAGGCTATTGAAAAAACGTTCAAGGGTCATTCCACCAAATGTAGACCCTTGGGCAAGATGAATTTTTGTCATAAGACCATCAAATGCCGACCCCCTATAGGTAGCCATGCTGGTTGAAAAACTCTGTTATACAAATAAGAAACTATAAAGAAATTAATCTTTAAACACAATTCAAAAAAAAAGATAATCTATTTAAACAAGATGATATAGAGGTGACAGGTATAAGAAAGATTTTGGGCGTTTTCCACCCGGTATAATCACACGGAAAATTTGAAGATAATACCTATCACCTGTATCTCATAGGTGCCTATGAGATACAGGTGATAGGTATTATCTTCAAATTTTCAGCATAAAAATAAACTTCACCCCAAACACAAAACAGCACTCCTCCAACGGAGGAGCTGCAACTCTAAACAGCCGCTTGTAAAACCTTGCGGCCGAAAGAGGCATCCGAAGATGCACCTACATCAACTTTGTAGAATTTTGTGAAAGTGTGAGCGGACGACCAAGTCGCCGCTTTACATCATCGGGAAACAGACGCTTGATGTCGGAAAGCCCAAGAGGCACCTATTGCCCTGGGCGAATGCGCCGTGACAGGAAAGGGGGGCGCTTGACCCCTTAAGGCGTAAGCCTGGATTACGATCTGTCGGATCCACCTAGAGATGGTGGCCGACGAGACTGCTTGGCCCTTCTTGGGACCAGCCACCAAAACAAACAGTGAGTCTGACTTCCGGAACAGGGAAGTAGCAGATAAGTATACTCTCAAAGCTCGGACAACGTCCAAGGAATGCAACGCCGACTTCTTAGGATTCGACGGATGAGGACACAAGGATGGAAGTACAATGTCTTCGTTGAGATGAAAAGCCGAAACGACCTTTGGAAGAAAGGAAGGCTGCAGCCGCAGCACCACCTTATCCTTGTGGAAAACCAAATAGGGAGCCTTGCAGGACAAAGCTGCCAGCTCAGAGACTCGTCTAACCGACGTAACAGCCACCAAAAAGACCACTTTCTGAGAAAGTGTCAGCAGGGGAATATTTCTAATATTCTCAAACGGTGCCTTCTGAAGCACCGAGAGGACCAGGTTCAAGTCCCACGGAGGTAACGGGGGACGGACCGGAGGGGCCACATGTCGAACCCCCTGCACAAATGTACTCACGAGAGAGTGAGCCGCCAGGGGTCGATGAAAAAGGACAGCCAGGGCAGATATCTGTCCTTTAATCGTACTTAGGGCAAGCCCTTTGGTCCACCCCATGCTGTAAAAACAGCAGGATTCTTGAAACCAAATAGGTACGCGGATGCCATCTATTTCCTCACACATGGAGATGTAGGCCTTCCAAATGCGGTGATAAACCTTCCTAGAGGACAGTTTTCGAGCACTTCTCATAGTAGAGATTACTGAATCTGACAGGCCCCAGTCTCTCAGTACCTGGTTCTCAACAGCCATGCCGTTAAAGCCAATGACTGTAAAGCAGGATGGAGTATGGGACCTTGAGATAGCAGGTCCTTCCGTAGTGGTAGGCGCCAGGGGACGTCTGCTACCAGACGTACTAGATCGGCGTACCAAGGACGCTGAGGCCAATTTGGAGCGATTAGGATCATTGGAATTCCCTCTGCCTCCACTCTGCGGAGCAGAAGAGGAAGAAGCCTTAAGGGAGGGAAGGCATAGATTAGCCGATACTGACCCCATGATGACACCAACGCGTCCGTTGCGTCTGCCCATGGGTCTCTTGACCGGGCCACAAACCTCAATACCTTCCGATTGAGTCGGGAAGCCAGAAGATCTACGTCTGGTGTGCCCCATCTTTGGCAGAGGAGTTGGAACACCTCCGGGTGTAAGGACCATTCTCCCTGGTCCAGCATCTGGCGGCTGAGGTAGTCCGCCTGCCAGTTCTCCACACCCGGAATGTACACGGCCGACAGTGCCGGTGCGCTCTTCTCTGCCCACTTCAGGATGCAAGCAACCTCCGATGCTGCAGCTGAGCTTCTTGTTCCTCCTTGATGATTGACATATGCCACTGCTGTGGCGTTGTCTGACTGGATCCTGACTGGACGCCCTTGCAGCCTCTGAGACCATTTGAAGAGGCACAGCCTGATCGCCCGGATTTCAAGGATATTGATCGGCAGGAGGGCTTCCTCTGGGGTCCAGCGACCTTGCGCCGACTGAACACCCCAGACTCCCCCCCAACCTGTAAGGCTGGCGTCCGTCGTGATCACTATCCAGTAAACCGGAAGAAATGACTTCCCAGCCATTAGAGCCGGTGCTGTCAGCCACCATACCAGGGATCTCCTGACTAGGTGGCTCACTCGGATTTGATAATCCAGAGATGAAGGGCATCTGTTCCATCTGGACAGAACTTCCTTCTGTAACACTCGAGTGTGGTATTGAGCATATGGGACCGCCTCGAAGGAGGCTACCATGAGGCCCAACACTCGCATGCAAAAACGGAGTGACGACCAATTCCTGAAAGTCAGCTGCCGTACTGCAGCCCGGAGGGCCTGCAACTTCTCCACAGGGAGGAATACCTTTGCCTCTGAGGAATCCAGAATCAACCCCAGGTACACTAGGCATTGAGTGGGCACCAATACTGACTTTTGCGTGTTTAGTATCCAACCACATTCTCGAAGAGTCTGACAGGTAATGGACACGCTTACCTCTAATTCTGAGCTTGAAGGGGCCTTCAGCAGAAGGTCGTCCAAGTAGCCTGTGATAGCGATACCCCGCTGTCTTAGAAGTGCCAGAATCGGAGCGAGCACCTTGGTGAATGACCTGGGTGCTGAGGCAAGGCCAAACGGGAGGGCCACAAACTGGTAGTAATTCTTCCCGACAGCAAATCACAGAGACTTCTGGTGTCTGGAGTATATGGGGACATGCAGGTATGCGTCCTTGATGTCCAAGGAGGCCAGAAAGTCCCCCGGATGGAGAGCCGTGACTACAGATCTAACCGACTCCATCCGAAATCTTTGTACTTTCACAAAGCAATTGAGGGCTCTGAGATCCAAGATTGGATGAACCCCCTCCTTCTTCGGCACAGTAAACAGATTTGAGTAAAAACCCTGACCCCGTTCCTGTTCTGGAACTGGAATAACTACCTTGCGTTCCAGTAGACCCTGGACCGCCCCATACAGGGCCTCCCGACGGGTCGGTAGTAGCTGGAGATTGGAGGTGATGAATCTGTCCGGTGGACAAGAGAGAAACTCTATCTTGTAGCCTGAGGAGATTACTTCGCAAACCCACCTGTCGGAGACTAGAGCTGTCCACTAAATCGCGAATTTGCCAAGACGTCCCCCCACCCCAGAGCTGGGTGGGGGCGTACCTTCATGCGGACGCAGATTTGTCCGCAGGCTTGTTGGGTATGCGGGACCAAGGACGCCCTTTGTCCTTGGGCAGGCGCTTTATTGGCCTGGGGTCTTTTCCCTGTCCCGCTTGCGTGCAGTAAAGGAGGGCCCTTGCCCTTGGCCTGGCCCCTTACCCTTGCTAATTTGGGGAAGCAAAGTGCTTTTACCTCCTGTGGCATCCTTGATGATGTCATCCAGAGAAACCCCAAAAAGTCTGTTGCCCTTAAAAGGCAGATCCAACAGGGCTTTCTTGGAAGTCTGGTCCGCAGACCAGCCTTTTAGCCAGATCAGGTGGCGTATTGCTACTGCATAAACCAAAGCTTTAGACAGCAGGGGAATAGTATCCATGTCTGACTCGCAGACAAACCTAAGGCCCTGGACCAACTGGTCGGCCAATGTTATCTCATCAGGAGGAGCATCTCGCTCCTTAACCCCTGGAGTAGCAATCTTGCCCATTCAGTAAGTGTCTGAGACACTAGGGCCCCCGCCAAATGCCGGGCGTACTGCCGAGCCTACCACTGAGTATAGGTAGCAAGCGAGTGCTTCAGCCTTCTTATCCACAGGGTCCTTGAAAACAGGAGCCCCTTCTACAGGAATAGTGGTGGCTCTATTAAGTCTGGACACCGGAGGGTCCACTATAGGGGGAGAGGTCCATTTCTTCAGAAAACTCTCCTCAAAGGGGTACCGTACCGCAAACCTCTTTGGGGCTGCAAAGACCCTCAGTGGGTTCTCCCATTCCTTGTATAAGAGTTTATCAAAAGACACACAAGGGAACATCTTAGCAGTGCGGGCAGGTCTATGAAACCCAAATAGACCAGAGTCTCTGCTGCTTCTGCAGTATTTTCCAACTTTAGCGTATCCCGCACTGCAGTAATAAGGTCAGATACCAATGCCGTCTCGCGTACTGACCTGGACTTGGAGTGCTCCTCACTGTCCGGTCACAGTCTGCAGTCTCTGATGCATCAGAATCTGGGCCCTGAGCCGTAGCTGGACCTGGTTCTGCATCAGAATTATCCCCAGAAGCTTGCAGGGGACGGGGCATTTACTACCCCCTGTATTCCCATGTGCTGCTTCCACCCTGGCAGCAAACGCCTCTAGGATTGCCGTCATAGTGTTCATAGACACCTCAGGGGCACCAGTTGCTAAATCTGGTGTTTCAGGGGAGAAGACATCTGGCTCAGATGCCATGCTGACCACACGCTGACACCCACAGGGCTCCAGGCAAGATATCAATAGGCCACCCTCCTGCGCTGCAGAGATGCTGGGTTACCCAGAGGACTGACCACCCTGGACCGGTACTGCTATGCTGCCGTGTGCTGCGCCTGTGATGCTGTCCCACTGCTGCTGTGCCAGTCTGCTTCTTTTATCAGCACTTCCTGTGTGAATTTTCACGCCAGTGTAATGCACCCAAGAAGCCGGAGGCTCTCGCAAAATGGTTGCCAAAAACGTCTGTATGGAAGATAATGTGGGCTCTAAGAAAATGGCCACAGAGCCGAAAATAGAGGTCAAGCAGCTGTAGCCCACAAAAAGATGGCCGCCGAACGGCAATATATACAGGGTGGACAAACATGGCCGCCGATCCGCTGATAGGGGCCAGTGGGTATGGCTGAACCACAGGAAGATCGCCGCTGGGCAGTCACAAGAGGTCGAACTCGGCATGGACCACCCCAAAATGGCCGCCGACAGCATGGAGGAGGAAGCACATACAGGTAAGCAGAAATGACATTTCTTTTAAATGTTAGTTACAGCCAGCCCCGCTCCAGTGGAGCCCCTTAGGTGACCCCCAGCACCCAGCAACCTTTAGCTAGAAGCTCAGGGAGGAGGGAAAGGCAGGGAGAGAGGGAAGAAAGGGGCCACAACCACTTACTTGATCTCTCCAAGAATGTCCAGCTAAATCACCCAGCCGAGGCAGGGGAGTTTTACTTACCTATCCTGCATGTATTATGCTGGAAGACATTCCAAACAGATCATCGTCCGCGCACGGAAGGTGACTGTTGGCCAGGCATGCTGTGATTGGACCCAAAAGGGACGATCATATGTATGCCCTGGAGCGTGACGCTCACTGGACAGGCTGCTGCGACTCGGCCGTAAGGTCAGCCGAAGCTGAGCGGCCCGATGCAAGCCTTGGAGCGTAAGCTCACCGGCCAGGCTGCTGCGACTCGGCCGTAATGTCAGCCGAAGCTGAGCGGTCCGATGCAGGCCCTGGAGCGTAGGCTCACCGGCTACCCGTGGAGCGACGGGCATGTCGTGGAAAACCCAGCGCGTAGCTAGGGTCGGCACACGCTCGATGGCCGAAACTGGGGAGACTACAAGGATCGAGGATCCAGCCTGTCACCCAGTCGGCAGTTGATCGAAGATCGCAGGAAACAACAAATGTAGCAAAAAAATATATATTTTTTCCCCCAGACCAATGGGCCCAAAGGGAGCCATGTCCTACTCCTTGCTAGACAGAAAAAAACTGATCTGCGCGATGCAGACTGAGAGGTTATACCAGAGGGTCTGTAGAAGGTCTGTAGAAGGTGTGATGCAACACTTTTTACAAGTTTTTCTGCCTAGTCACTCCTAATTAACGGATAATACCCACTTTGTCAATAGAAAAGCTGTGTCGGTCCATGGACGAAAGAGTAAATACGTTTTTGTATTCACCTCTTCATGTATAGCTAATGTGTTGCTTGGTGCTTGAAACAAGTACACTGTAGAAATTACAGTAGGCTCTGTTCTGGCCAGTGGAGCATAAAACTCTAAAATCCCTTTTAAACTCAATCACTTTTTGGTCAAATGAGGAAAAAGATAATAAATCTAAACAGGATGTCTTTGGCCTTCCAGAGAAACCAGAGCACCCAGTAGAGGCCCATATAAAACACACACACACACACACACACACACACACACACACACACCAATAACTTTTTTTTAAATCCTCTATTTACATAGAGTTTATTGTAGTAATATTTACCTCTTGTTCTGGATCATCATCCAGCTGATCATAACGCCTTTTCACCAACCTCCCAGATGCAGTCACGGTAACCTTATTGTTCAACTGAAAAAAAAAAAAAGAAAAAAAAATTGAAATGTGTATAATTTTTTATATTTGAAGATAGATAGGCTCTCATTGCCTAACTTTCCTTTTGAAAATGCTAGTTGCCAGGAGGCATTAAAGTGGAATTCCAGACCAGCAGTAACTACGCGTAAAAATGTACACCCCCCTCATGCCACCTATCCTGCTTACCCTGTGTAAAAAAAACGGACAAAAAAACAAAAACAAATCATATGTACAATTCCCTGTTTTTAGTACACTTTGGTCTGGCAACCTCATCTGTGTCAGTGAGTGGTGGCTTCAGGGGAGAGGAGGGACCGCTGATAACAGATGAGGAATTAAAGAAACCATGACATCACCCATAGGCTCCCATGTCCCAACTGTTGTCTGTACTCCCTCCTTTCCCCTGCAGCCGCCGCTCACTGACACATGAAGTTTTTGGGGTGTCAGGTTGCTGATTGCAAATTAGCTGCTCTCTGCTCTTTTGATAATATTTAGACATCTAAAACAATATCGTGTTCTTTCATTACATCAAACTTGTTTAAAGAATGAACTACTTTAAAAAAAAAAAAAAAAAACTACTGTATATATTTGAGTATAAGCCTGACCCGAATATAAGCTGAGGCACCTAATTTTACCACAAAAAAACTGGGAAAACGTATTGACTTGTGTATAAGCCTAGGGTGGAAAATGCAGGAGCTACTGGTAAACAATGCCCATCGGCAGCCTCACTGTGCCCATCTGTAGCCTCACCTTGTTTATGGACTCCCGCTGTGTCATTCAACTGTTCTGCAGCCGTCCACTGTAACAAGCAGGTACAACAAAATGGCAGCGACTCCGAAACACTGCAGACCGCGGTTAGAGGCTGACTGCCAGCGCTCAGAGAGACCAGAGAACACCTTCAATCCGCCGTCACTCGAGTATAAGCCGACGGGGGCTTTTTCAGCATAAAAAAAATGTGCTGGAAAACTCGGCTTATACCCGAGTATATACGGTATTTATTTTTAAAAAAATAACCCAAAAGTACAACAAAAGGCTCCTGTCCGACAGTCTGAAGTACCAAATCCAGTTACAATGTAATGCACAAGCTTCATATAAGTAACCATGAAACTTTAATTTACATTCCCTAACTGAGCTAAATCCTCCATGTCTCATACAAATCAGACAGGTCCAACTTCCAGACAACACAGATCACATTAGGGGTTTCAAGGAACAGAAGAAGCTCCATCAATCCAGAAAGGTGTGGCCAGATGCCGATCGACAAGTTACAGGCTTGTGAATCAGTAGTACCAATGCTGATAGCCACGCCCACTGCAATATTTTTTCATTCCATTGTAGTGCAAGCATACATGAGAGTGACAATTCTGCTCTGAAATCATGAGCAGTGCGGCATCGTTGCCACACCATCATAGAAAGCTGAAGTAGCCAGACTTCATTGGAAGGATCAACAAGTATTAATGGAACTTTGACTAAGAACATCTAAGTGCAGATGCACTTATCCCTTTCATGCCTAAGCCTATTTCTGACATTTGTTGCTAAAATCCGTATTTATTGCTAGAAAATTACTTAGAACCCCCAAACATTATATATATTTTTTTAGCAGAGAATCTAGAGAATAAAATGGCGATAATTGCAATATTTTATGTCACACTGTATTTGCGCAGCAGTCTTTCAAACAAAATTTTTGGGGAAAAAATACACTTTCACAAATTAAAAAAGAAACCATTGTAAACAGTAAAGTTAGCCCAATTTGTGCACACTAGTGGAATGGCGACAAACTACGGTACCTAAAAATCTCCATAGGCAACATTTAAAAAAAATAAAAATTACGGTTACCAGGTTAGAATTATTGCTCTGACGATCGCGGCGATACATCACATATGTAATTTGAACACCGTTTACATATGCGGGCACGACTTGCGTGTGCATTTTCTTTGCTGCGTGAGCTAGCAGGGATGGGCGCGCTTTACTATTATTTATTTTTTACATTGTCACTTTAAAAAAAAAATTGATCACTTTTATTGCTGCGACAAGGAATGTAAACATTCCTTGTGACAGTAATAGGTGGTAACAGGTACTCTTTATGGAGGGATCAATAAAAAAGACCCCAAATCCCTCCTTTGCACTTCAAAGTATTCAAATCGCCAAAAGCGGCGCCGTTGGCCGACGAGTAAACCGGAAGTGACTTTGTAACGTCGCTTCCGTGTTTACACATAGGAGACTGGTACGAAGCAATTTCCGGCTTCTTTCCAGTCTCACTCTAGGAGGCGGAAGTGTCAGACCGGGTCTCCCAGTGGGACGGGAAGAACGGGAGGCCCGGGAAGAGCGGCGGAAGGCGGCGACGTCCCCTCTCGCTCCTTTCGGGATAACAGCCGAGCGACTCTTAGCCGCATCGGTTGTTATCCCTGAAGAGCCGACCGCCCACTCTAAAAAACGGTACCGGGGTGATTCATGCAGCTGCAAGCATAATCTCGGTATAACCCCTTAAAGCCGAGGCCGCATATGTGCGTACGGTCGGCACGAAGGGGTTATAAACTGTTGCAGCACATATTTGTTCTTTAACAGGAAGCCATAGTTCTAGTTCATAGTGGCTAACCACTTCAGCCCCGGTAGGTTTTACCCCCTTCCTGACCAGGCCATTTTTTGCTATACAGCACTGCGTTACTTTGACAATTGCGAAGTCTTGCAATGCTGTACCCAAATAAAATTGACGTCCTTTTTTTTCACACAAATAGAGCTTTCTTTTGGTGGTATTTAAACCCCTCAGCGGTTATTATTTTTTGCGCTATAAACAAAAAAAGACCGATAATTGACAAAAATAAAAAAAAATATTTTTTTTTTACTTTATGCTAAACATATCCAATAAACAAATGTAAAAAAATCGAATTTCTTCATCAATTTAGGTCAATATGTCTTCCGCTACAAATTCTTTGGTAAAAAAAATCCCATAAGCGTATATTGATTGGTTTGAGCAAAAGTTATAGCGTCTACAATCTATGGGATAGATTTATGAACTTTTTTTTATTGTTTTTAGTAGTAATGGTGGCGATCAGCGATTTTTAGCGGGACTGCGACATTGTGGCGGACAAATCAGACACCAAGTGACACTTTTTGGGGACCAGTGACACCAGTACATTGATCAGTGCTAACAAAAATGCATTGTCACTGTATACACTGGCAAAGAAGGGGTTAACATCAGGGGCGATCAAAGGGTTAAGTGCGCTCCTAGGGAGTGCTTTCTAACTGCGGGGGGGAATGCTGTGACTGGAGGAATAAACAGAGATCCTTGTTTCTGCTAGCAAAAACACAAGGTCTAAATTTTCCTCCCTCACAGAACAGCGGTCTGCTTTGTTTCTGCCTCTCCTGTGAACAATTGCGGCCGCCAGACCTGCTTTGTCCAATCACAGCGGGAGAGGGTCACCGGCGGCGCGCACGCCCCAGACCTCATGCACTAAATCACGTACAAGTACGTGATTTTGTGCAGCTGGGCCGCCCTGCCGCAGTATATATGTAGTAGGCGGTCCGAAAGTGGTTAAAAGAGAAGTATGGCAAAAGCTCTTTTGGCCATACTTCTTTTCTTAGTCACAGGAGTGCTAAGGCACTCCTGTGACCCAGAATCAGACGACAGCAGGCTAAAGTCCACTGTCGGCTGACGTCACAGAGCCATACTCTAGACTCTGGAGGGATCCTAACAATAAATGAGAGGCAGAGTAGAGAGTCACCACATTTGATCGCTCAGTTCTCAGTCTTAGAGCCGGCAGTGGACAGCTGCAGCAATGGACCAATGCTGCAACAGATAAGTATTTTGTTCATTTTATTTAACATTTTCATACTTCTTCTTTAACTGCTTCAGGGCCGCCCCATGCATATATACTTTGGCAGGGCGGCTCCTCAGCGTGAAATCACGTACCTGTACGTGATTTTTTTGTTTGGGTCAGGGGCGCGCAAGCGTGCCGCCTGCAACCAGCCCCCGCTGTAATTGGACACAGCGGGAGCCAATCAGCAGGTCCAGCGGACCCGCCGATCGCCCCCGAGTTAGACAGAACAGCGGTCTGCTAATGTAAACAAGGCAGATCGCCATTCTGTCAGAGGGGAAGATGAAGATCTTGTGTTTCTGCTAAGCAGGAACACAGATCTCTGTCTTCCCCAACTCAAAGCACACCCCCCCCCCAGTTAGCAAGCACTTCCTAGGGACACATTTAACCCTTTGATCGTCTCTAATGTTAACCCCTTCCCTAACAGTGACATTAGTACAGTGACCGTGTTTTTTTTTTTAGCACTGATCCCTGTACTGGTGCCAAAAAAAAAGTGTTGCGTAGTGTCAGACTTGTCCGCCGCAATGTCCAAGTCCCGCTAAAAAAAACGCTGATCACCGCCATTACTAGTAAAAAAAAATAAAAAAAAAGACATTTCCATAAATATATCCCATAGTTTGTAGACGGTATAAATTTTATGCAAACCAATCAACATAAGCTTATTGGGATTTTTTTACCAAAAATATGTAGCAGAATACATATTGGCCTGAATTGATGATTTACATTTTTCTATTGAGTATATTTTATAGCAGAAAGTAAAAAATATTGTTTTTTATTACAAAATTGTCTTCTTTTGTTTCTAGTGCAAAAAATATAAAAAAAACGTAGAGATGATCAAAAACCTTCAAAAGAAAGCTCTATTTGTGGGAGAAAAAAAAAAGAACATCAATTTTATTTGGTTACAGCGTCACACGACCGTGCAATTGTGAGTTAAAATAACCCAGTGCCGTATTGCA
This sequence comes from Rana muscosa, assembly GCA_029206835.1. Taxonomy (NCBI): domain Eukaryota; kingdom Metazoa; phylum Chordata; class Amphibia; order Anura; family Ranidae; genus Rana; species Rana muscosa. Next base: position 390,226,895 of record CM055127.1, read on the forward strand.
AAAAATGGCATTCCGGAGCTCAAGTGGTTAAAAAAAAAGTTCACCTTTTGGCAAATGTTGCATGTTCCACCTGTACTTGGGTTGGAACACAAAACATGTTCCAGCAGCTGCAGCCTCTACCCCTATCCAACCTGTGACAAAGGGTGGAGGATCTGCTCCCTGCGCACGCTGTCACCATTTGAAAATACTGCAGCTGTGCGAGGCTCCGCCCACATGGCTGCTTCATTCAGTTTCCTGTGAATGTACAAACTACAGTCGGCCATTGCAGCTGACGGCTTGTAGTTCTGAATGGACTGCGAGGTCGCTGATTAGCAGCCTTGTAGACCATTCACAAGTCCTGCAGCTTGTAAACAGCTAGCCCGTATAGAGGTACGAGCTGAAAGGTACAGGGGGGCTGTCTATAGGAGTCTGGCATTGCATCCCCAATCCACTGATCATGGGTGCAATGCTTTCCAGGCTCCTTAGAGAAAAAAATTATTAAAAGCACATTTTTTTCCTGCAAAAATGTGTGCATTTATTATTTTTTCCCACAAGGTGAACTTATCCAGGATAGATCCTCATGGGTGGATTTTAATAGACTGACTGCCTAACATTAAGAAGCTGAAAGTCATAGACTGGCTGGTTCCTCTGAATAACAGCACAGTATTGTTCTCTGCACCACTAGCAAGTGAAACCCGTGTTCAGACTGGTACAGGTGCCATGAACAAATTGTGCTTACCGTACGGTCTCGCATGGCTAGAATGTTGAATTCCTCTATGACACCATATTGGCATGAATCATTTTCCAGCTCCTTAAGCCGTAAAACACTGCAGTAAAATACCAAGAAGTAAACACAAAGTTATGTAACACAAGGGCAGTACTCTATTTGGCAACAGCCAATCCTGAAAAAGAAAAAAGGGAACGGATTGTCACAACAGACTGATCACATATGGTTTATGTCTAGATCTACAGTACATAGTGCTATACCCTTGTGCAAGTTATGTCAGATTAAACTTAATATTCGCATTAGAAATCTCTCTCATGGTAGTTGAATAAATGGTACAAATGATGGCAGATTAAAGTACACGTTGGTAAGGTGTACAAGAATATGTTGCAGAATTGCCTCAGACAGAATTTTATCTGCAATACAATACATGTGCAACACAATTTACTCCAACATGGAAGCGGTCTTGTTTACCTCCATTTTTCTTATTACTGATATGGCAGGATTTTATTATGTATTTGTCACAACACAAGCACCAGACAGTAAAGATGTTGCAAAAAAAGAAAAAAGCTTGTTGCGCACTTAAGGACCAACTGCGAAAATGTCTCCCATAAGTTTAACCCCCTTCATGATCAGGCCATTTTTTGCTATTCAGCACTGTACTGCTTTAACTGGAAATTGCTCGGTTATGCAACACTGTATTATATGTTATCCTGCTTGACATTGACCATGTCTATTCACGACAGTGGCTGCAGAGGGATTACAAATGGTCACTTTATGACATAAGTAGTTAGCCTGCACAATTGTGGTCCCAAATCGTAATTCCAACATGGGGGCATCTAAACCAGTTTTCGATGTGATTGGCATTCAAGAGACATGATGAAGGTGTACAAACAAACCATAGCTATTAAGACCCCTTTCACACCGAGGTGTTTTACAGTAGTTTTTGCGGTATAAATAGCGTCTGAAAAGCCCCTGTAAACTGCCTCTTCTGCAGCCAGAGTATGAAAGCCCGAGTGCTTTCACACTAGGGCAGTGTGCTTGCAGGACAGGGAACAAAGTCCTGCAAGCAGCATCTTTGGGGCAGTGCAGGAGCGCTGTAAACACCACTCCTCCACCACCCATTGAAATTAATGGGTACCTGCTAAGTGCTTCGGCAGCGCCGCTTTTCGGGTGCTATTAACCCTTTACTCAGCCGCTAGCAGGGGTTAAAAGTGCCTGGTTAGTAACCAAATAGCGCCGCTATAACAGCAGTAAAGCACCGCTAAAACTACTGGCCCTTTACCGCTACGGCCCCCCCAGTGTGAAAGGGGTCTTAGTGCTGGTTTCAATCAGCTATCGGAAATCTACAGCGCGATTGTGCAATAACCAGACGAAAAAATATTCAGTGTTCATACCCCGGAAGATTTCAAAACACCTTTCCTCACCTGATCCGATCCGGTCCAACATGGATTATTCTTTCAGATGCATCTGGATGAAAGTGAATCCAATCGGGTTCCAGCGAACAGTATTTCAGGTCACGTATGCCATTCTTTGCCTGCAGTAAATATACCACACAATAAGATCAGAGCAAAAACAGGAAAAAAGACTTGTTAAAAAAAGAGAAAAAAAAAAAAAAAAGGAGCAGATTCTAGGCAACCAGTGAAAACATGTAGCTGTCTAAATGAGAGGCAGGGAGGAGGAGGAGGAGTTTTCCAGCATCCCCAGAAGGTGTTTTCCAGGATCACCACTTTACAGACAAAAAACAAACAGTGGGTGGACAGTAAAATAGAGCAGTGTTTGGGTGAGAAACCCATCTATTTGGAAGGAAGGCTTTTCTGCTTTTATGCTTGGCAAGGTTTAAATGTACCTTTAACCCTTTCCATACAGGGCTTTTTATACCACTTCCATACCGGGCCTATTCTAGCACTTCTCTCCTACATGTACAAATCATCATTCTTTTGCTAGAAAATTACTCAGAACCCCCAAAAACATTATATGTTTTTTTTAGCAGACACCCTAGGGAATAAAATGACGGTTGTTGAAACTTTTTATCTTGCACGGTATTTGCACAATAATTTTTCAAACGCCCTTTTTTTGGATAAAAAAATAGGATTTTTATAACAGCTTACCTGTAAAATCCTTTTCTTGGAGTACATCACGGGACACAGAGCGACATAGTCATTACTATGTGGGTTATATAGATACCTTCAGGTGCTGGCACTGGCAACTTCCAAAACCGGAAGTACCCTCCCCTATATAAGCCCCTCCCATCCGGGAGTACCTCAGTTTTGTAGCAAAGCAATAAGTGTCCCCAAAGAGGGGCGGGAGCTCTGTGTCCCGTGATGTACTCCAAGAAAGGGATTTTACAGGTAAGCTGTTATAAAAATCCTATTTTCTTTCTCGTACATCACGGGACACAGAGCGACATAGTCATTACTATGTGGGATGTCCTAAAGCAATGCCCAATGAGGGGGGGGATACACCATACATAAGCTGAGCGCTATCAGACATGAGGATCTTTTGCGGCCTGCAACACACTGCGCCCAAAGGCGACATCCTCCTGACTTCTAACGTCCACCTGGTAGAACCTAGTAAACGTGTGTACTGAAGACCATGTTGCAGCCTTACAGATTTGAGCCAGGGAGGCCTGGTGATGCACTGCCCATGAAGTTCCAACTGCTCTCGTGGAGTGCGCTCTAACTTTGAACGGAGGCGGTCTCCTTCTCAAGCCATAGGCTTGCATTATGACCTGTCGAATCCACTTGGCTAAAGTAGATTTTGACGCTGCCTGACCCTTTCTGGGGGCTTCCGGCAGAATAAACAAAGTATCCGTTCTGCGAATCTGAGCAGTGGCTTTTAGATAAGCTTTAACTGCTCTTACTACATCCAAAGAATGTAATAACTTTTCCTCTACCGAACTAGGTTTGGGAAAAAACGAAGGAAGAACCACATCTTGGTTCAAATGAAACCTCGATACCACCTTAGAAAGAAAGGCTGGATGAGGACATAACACTACTCTGTCCTTATGGATAACCAGATATGGCTCCTTACAGGACATAGCTGCTAATTCCGACACTCTTTTAGCCGAACAAATGGCTACTAGAAAAATCAATTTCCTGGTGAGAAGAACCAGGGAAATATGCTGTAATGGTTCAAATGGTTGTTTCTGTAGAACCGACAGAACCAGGTTTAAGTCCCATGGACATATGGGAATATTAACCGGAGGGCTAATACGCATCACTCCTTGTATAAAGGCTTTGACTAGTGAATGCGAAGCCAAGGGCCTCTGAAAAAATATTGACAAGGCCGAAATCTGACCCTTGATAGTACTCAAGGCAAGCTTCCTATCTACAGCCCACTGTAGGAAGCCCAGAATCCTACCTATTACGTACTTACGTGGATGCCATTTCTTGGCCTCACACCAGGCGATGTACGCCTTCCAGATTCTATAGTAGATCTGCCTGGATACCGGCTTCCTGGCATTGATCATGGTAGATACCACAGGATTAGAGAGCCCTCTCTTTTTTAGAATGTGGGCTTCAATAGCCAGGCCGTCAAACCTAGGGCTGGTAAGGAAGGGTGGTATATCGGTCCTTGCGAAAGCAGGTCCGGACGATGTGGGAGAGTCCAAGGACTCCCCACTGACATTTTTACAATCTCCGCGTACCATGCTCTTCGGGGCCACGCTGGAGCCACCAGAATCACTGGTTTCTTTTCTACCCTGATTCTGCGGAGTAATCGAGGTAACAATTGTGGCAGTGGGAATGCATATATCAGCTTGAACTGATCCCAAGGGAACACTAAGGCATCCGAGCCGCAAGCTAGGGGATCCCTTGTCCAAGAGACAAACCTGTCCACCTTTGCGTTGAATCTGGATGCTAGCAGATCTACATCCGGTGTTACCCACCGCTGACATATTGTCCGAAAAACCTCGGGGTGAAGGGACCATTCCCCTGGGCATAATTGTTGGCGACTTAGAAAGTCCGCCTTCCAATTCTCCACTCCTGGAATGAATACTGCGGATATGGCTGGGACATATCTTTCTGCCCATTTCAGGATGCAATTTACTTCCCTCTGGGCTGCACGACTCCTGGTGCCACCCTGATGATTGATATATGCCACTGCCGTGGCATTGTCTGATTGAATTCTGACAGGGGACCCTTGGAGTTTGGATGTCCATGCTACTAGGGCATACCGGGCTGCTCGTATCTCTAAGAGATTGATGGGCAGGGCCTTTTCCGCATCCGACCATCTGCCCTGGAGAGACCATTGCTCCAGTACTGCTCCCCAGCCTATAAGGCTGGCATCTGTAGTGACCACCTTCCAAGAAATCGGACTGAAGGATTTCCCTTTTTCCAGATTCTGGGGAACCAACCACCAACGGAGGCTCTTGCGAACGGAAGGGGACAAGGACATTGGTAAGTCTAGGGCCTGAACTTTCTTGTTCCAGGCTGACAGTATGGCCCTTTGCAAATTCCTTGAATGGAATTGACCGTAGGGTACTGCTTCGAATGATGCCACCATTTTTCCCAGCAGCCTCATGCACAGGCGTATGGACGGCTGTCTTTTTGTACCCACTAAGTGGATCAATTCTCTCAAAGACAACACCTTTTTTCGAGGCAAGAATATTTTCCTCTGGCCTGAATCTAGCCTTAGCCCCAAGTATTCCAGACTTTTGACTGGTTTTAGGGCTGACTTGTCTCGGTTGATAATCCAACCGTGAGATTCCAGATACTTGATTGCCTTGTGAACGACCACTTCTAGTTTTTTCACTGAGTGGTCTATCAGCAACAAGTCGTCTAGATATGCCATTATCGTTACACCTTGCGTTCTTAGATTGGCCAATAATGGGGCCAGAATTTTTATGAACACTCGTGGTGCTGTGGCCAGACCGAAGGGTAAGGCTCTGAACTGAAAATGGCGCCCTTCTACTGCAAAGCGTAGAAATTTTTGGTGGACTGGAAAGATGGGAATGTGCAAATAAGCATCTTTGATGTCGATCGAGGCTAACCATTCCCCCTTTTGTAGGGCAGTGGCCACCGATCGGATCGACTCCATCCGGAAAGTCCTGATATGCAGGAATTTGTTTAGCCCTTTTAGATTTAATATGGGCCTCACGTCCCCGTTTGGCTTCGGGACTGTAAAGAGGTTTGAGTAAAACCCGAACCCCCATTCTTCCAGGGGAACCTCCATAATTACTCCTTGGAGCAATAGTTGTCCTAGTGCCAACAGGAGAGTGCCAACTCTCTCTTCCGAGGATCCCTTGGCACGTTTGACCTCATAAAATGGGAAGGAGGAGAGTCTTTTAACTCCAATCTGTATCCCAGACTTACTGCGGAGAGCACCCATCTGTCTCTGATCGTGTCCCGCCAGGTCTCTGCGAACAACTGGAGTCTTCCCCCCACCCGATTGAGTGGGGGCAACCCTTCATGCATTTGACTTTGGGGGAGGTTTTGTACCTCTCCTGACCCAGGGTTTTTTATTACCCTGCGATTGTCCCTGATTTTTACCCCCGGGATTTGACCGAGGAGGCCGTCGGAACTGTTTCACAGCCGATGTCCTAGGGACTGGAGAAGCAGGCCTCTTAAAAGAGGGACCTCTAACTCTGTTTTTAACCGGCAAAAGTGTACTTTTACCGCTGGAAATTTTCTGGATATATTTGTCCAGGTCTTCCCCAAATAAGCGTTCACCATGAAATGGGAAGCTAACCAGCAATTTTTTACAGGGAGCCTCAGCAGACCAGTTTTTGAGCCATAGAAGCCTGCGCATATGTACTACAGACAGCGTAAGGCGGGAGACCTGATGGATTGAATCCTTTATGGCGTCAACCGCAAAGCATAAGGCTCTAGGTAGATCAGCTAGGGCAAGGGCCTGCTGATCTGGCAAGTCCCTTAAGACTTGTTTCAACTGATCCTTCACTGCTTGGCAGACCCCAATAGCTGCCACTGCTGGTTGTGTCACCAAGCCTGCTGTAGAAAAAGCAGATTTTAATAAGGACTCCAATTTTTTATCTATTGGGTCCTTGAACATTTGGACATTATCCACTGGACAAGTCAGTGATTTATTCACACAAGAGATGGCTGCGTCCACTGTAGGGACCCTCCATTTTTTGATGAACTTATCCTCCATGGGATAGACCACCGGAAAGCTCTTGGGGGGAGTAAATATTTTATCAGGATGTTCCCAATCCTGGTACATGAGCCCTTCCAATAAAGGGTGAAGTGGAAAAGAACAGACAGTCTGGGGAGCTTTTAGCGACCCCAGCGAGGAGACAGTAGTGGTTGATGGTTCCGCAAGGTGCATTTTAAATGCTGATCGGACCATGTTAGTCAAAGACTGAACCCATAATCTTTCAGCTTGAGATGCTGAGAAAGGTTCCTCCACTGTTGATTCCTCTATAACAGAATCAACCTCCTCCTGATCCCCTTCAGGCAGGTCGATCCCTGTATGGGACTGTTGCTCCGCTAACAGGTACTCTGAAGGAGGAGACGGAGATCGGGCGTGCTTTCCCTGTGACAGGGAGGCAGCGATTAATGTTGACAATCTCTCTTCTAATCCTCCCAGAGCTGAGGAAAAAACCTCCTCTGTTACATACACAGGAGCAGGTGAACTGAGGACAGCCACAGTACCAGGTACTCCTGCAGGGTCTCTACGGTCACTAACCTCTGAATTTTCAGGGGAGACTGGTGCAGCAGAAGCATGCCCAAGATCCTCAGAGCCCGATGGAGACCCCTTTCGCTTCCTGGAAGATTTAGTTCCGGAGCTTCTGGACGGCATATTCCTAAGCCCAAAGCTGAGGTATTCCAGCCGTAATACACCCCTTTTACTGAGAATAGTCTAGCACAATTGCTGCTATATATCAGTTGGTGTCTACTAAAGTGCCTTTCTAGGGGATGCCTGCATCAACCGCCTCTGTGTGCCTTTTTACTGTTGCTAGCTCTGTTTGTTCACTTCAATAGCCAGCTTGATTGTTTTTAAACATGCTGGACGCCCACACATGCGCAGTAGCGCCGCGGCGCACACCGAGCGTCATCCACCCGCTCCGCCCCTTTTTCCAGATCGCCTCTATATAGAGAGGCGCACGCGCGCGGGCACGTGCGCCTTTTTTGAAAAAACAAGGAGCTAGATGGGAGCCAGGGTCCCTGCCGCAGGGCCCGGGGATGGATGAGCGCAGCAACAGGGCAGAGGAGACAGCTTCCCAGCAGAGAACTTACCAACTGCCTGGATTTGACTTCAGAAGAAAAAAATCCACATTACAAGAAAAAAGAACCATAGCGGCCTCTAGTGTTTAACACAGGTACCGCGGTCTTACACATTTTTTTTTTTTTTTCTTGCCTACTATAAAAAATTTTACATTTTCTCAGTAGTAACAGGCATGCACAGAATATTTAGCGGGAATACCTTAGGTAACAGGCAGAAAGACAAAATAGGCTTGGGGGTCCCCCAATAGAACCAAGTTCCTGAGGGCCCCCACTTACCTTTTCCTCGCCGCAGGACTCTGTTTGGTCCACAGAAGCCCAAACTTCACCTATCACGGCAGGCATTGTAATCAAACCTTCAGGGACCGGGTTCCCAAGGATTCCACTCCCCTGGACCTGTATAGCACCCTGCACAGAAAACATCTTGGTCGTGGGTATGACCAGGGCTCTGGATCCCAGGGTCCAGCCCTCCTAAGAGAGGCATTACAGGCAAAACCTTGCTCTTCTCTTGCAAGGCCCGGGTACCGACCGTTTAGCTATGAAGCTTTTTTGGTCGGATCCGGAATAGCTTACTGAGGCCCAAAAGAACCTGTACGCAAGCTCAGTGAAACACATGTTACTTCTTGGCCAACACCTTAAACAATGGCAAAAAACTGAGGTACTCCCGGATGGGAGGGGCTTATATAGGGGAGGGTACTTCTGGTTTTGGAAGTTGCCAGTGCCAGCACCTGAAGGTATCTATATAACCCACATAGTAATGACTATGTCGCTCTGTGTCCCGTGATGTACGAGAAAGAAATGGTTTCATTAATTAAAAAATAACAAAACAGCAAAGTTAGCCCAATTTTTTTGTAAAATATGAAAGCTTATGTTATGCCGAGTAAAAAGATACCAAACATGTCACGCTTTAAAAATGTGCACGCTCATGGAATGGTGCCAAACTTTGGTCCTTAAAAATCTCCATAGGCGACGCTTTGAAAATTTTTACAGGTTACCAGGTTAGAGTTACAGAGGAGGTGTAGTGCTAGAATTGTTGCACGCGCTCTAACGCACGCGGCAATACCTCACATATGTGGTTTGAACGGCGTTTACATATGTGGGTGGGACTTACGTGTGCGTTCGCTTTTGAATGCGAGCTATTGGGGACAGGGGCGTTTTAAAAAAAAATATATGTTTTTTTTTTAATTTTACTTATTTTTTTTTATATTTACACTTTTTTTTTATCACTTTTATTCCTATTACAAGGAATGTAAACATCCCTTGTAATAGGAATATGTGCGACAGGTCCTCTTTATGGAGAGATGCGGGGTCAATAAGAAAATTTTTCACCGATCTCATACTTACTAGCCGCAATGGCGGTTTTGTTTACATCTGAAGACCCAGGCGTGACGTCATCACATCGCCTCCGACTGTCATAGAGATGACTGGTGACCATCTGGTCACCAGTCATCTCTATGCTCGTCACGTGACCCGGTGCCGGACGATTCTCTCCGGGTCCCCGATGGCACAGGAGAGCCCGGAGAAGCACCGGATGGCGGCGGGGGGGGGGGGGGATGTCCCCTCCCGCCACCTATAAGAACGATCAAGCGGTGGAACCGCCGCTATGATCATTCTTATGGTGCGCAGAATTGCCGGCTAAAAACAAGGATATCTGAATGATGCCTCTAGCTGCAGGCATCATTCAGATATCCCCCCTCAAACCCAGGACATCATATGATGTCCACCCGAAGGGAGAGTGGGTTCCTGCCGGCGTCATTTTACAATGACCCGGTATGGAAGTGGTTAAACGACTAGTTCACTTTTAGGAAAAAGCTACATTAGACAACCCCCATAGCCCCCTATCCCAAACTAATCTAGAAACCCCTACCCTGCTTCTTCTTTCTTCATTGCTTGCTGAGGCTATGCAGTGAGCCGCCATAAACTACAATGGATTTGTACTGGTCTCCATTGCGGCTAGTGCTCTGAAAGATTTATTTTAGAGCACTATGTCTATATTCTATTTTTAATGAACACATAACTGAACTAAAAATACTATTTTTCCTCTTTTGCCTTAATATCTGCTTTTAGGTGGTTACCAGTTTCATCAGATTACTTTCCTATGTGCATAGTTATGTTCAGGAAATAATATGAGAGTGCAGGATTGTGAAATGATAGACTTAGGAAACCACCTAATAAACAGATTCCACATCCAACCACAATTGAATGTATTAGTTAGCTTAGGAAATGTACAAAGTCACATCAATTAAAGTGTGCTGCAATGTCTAATAAAATAGTTTAAACAAGAAAAAAAATAAAAATAAAAATGTGCTGCAATGTTTTTTAACCACTTCAGCCCCGGAAGGATTTACCCCCTTAATGACCAGGCCATTTTTTGTGATACGGTACTGCAGCACTTTAACTGACAATTGCACGGTCATGCGACATTGTACACAAACAAAATTGATGTCCTATTTTTCTGCACAAATAGAGCTTTCTTTTGGTGGTATTTGATCACCTCTGCAGTTTTTATTTTTGCGCTGTATACAAAAAAAGACCAACAATTTTGAAAAAAAAAAAATTATATTTTTTACTTTTTGCTATAATAAATATCCCCAAAGAAATGTCTTCATCAGTTTAGGCCAATATGTATTCTTCTACATATTTTTGGTGAAAAAAAAAATAAATAATAATATGGCAATTGGCGTATATTGAGTGGTTTGTGCAAAAGTTATAGCGTCTACAAAATAGGGCATATATTTATGGCATTTTTATTATTCCATTTATTTATTTTTTACTAATAATGGTGGTGATCAGCGATTTTTAGCGGGACTGCGACATTGCGGTGGACAGATCGGACACTTTTGACACTTTTTTTGGGACCAGTGACATTTATACAGTGATCAGTGCTAAAAATAGTCACTGATTACTGTATAAATAGCACTGGCAGGGAAGGGGTTAACAATCGGGACCGATCAAGGGGTAAGTGTTCCCTAGGGAGGTGGGGAGTGTGTACAGACAGGGAGTAGAGAGATCGCTGTTCCTGATCACTAGGAACAGCAGATCTCTCTCCTCCTGTCAGAATGGGGATCCGTTTGTTTACATTGACAAGCAATCGCGGGTGGCCGGTGCCTCCTATTAATCTTAAAGCAGCCGACGTACAGCTACAGCGATTTGCTTAGCTGTACCAACCTGCCGCAGTATAATGACGGCGGCTGGTCGGCAAGTGGTTAAAGAGAACCTGTAATTAAACTACATGGCTCTACTGGTTTTTCATAAGAGTGTTAAATCCACATCTCTCATGTATGACCAAAGTTGAAGTTTTAGTCACTCTGAGAAAGATTGAGAAAGGCAAAATTTGGAGATTGTTTTGGAGGAGCTCCTGACTTCCCAGACCTGCCTAAACTTTAGTCCCCCAACATCCTCATGTACAAATCACATAGCCAATGCTTCAGGATTGGCCTTATAACTGGGTACCAGATGGATTCAAAAGAACCCTTATTACAGAAATGGAACTGGTTGGAGTGTATTTTACAATATCAAGATGGCTACATCTTAAAATAAGCAGGTATTAAAAATTTAGAGATAGGTCTGCTTTACCATCAGAATAAAATGTTAAAACAAATGACCCGATAAGAAAAAAGGTTTGCATTGGTATAACTGGCACTGTCCCTTACATTGTTTTTTAATTACAATAAATGAAGCCACTGTTTTTCTTTTTGTTTTGCGTCATACATCCGGCAGATAATTATACTTTGTTTTGGCATAGTTGAAAATGAACACCACTGGTACTCTCAGCTACAAACACTACAATGTTGCTTGAGCTTAAAAGTCTCTTAGTATGCTAAAGCTAGTCGAGTTGATCAGGTGAACAGCAGTAAGCAGTAACCCCAATCTAAATCAACTCTCACTGTTAAAGTCAAACTTTAGGCAGATAAAAAACACAAATTAATGCAGCTCTGTAAAGATTAATACATTATTAAATGTATTTTAGTAAGTACATGCAGTCTAAGTACCTGAATTTAACCTGGTATCAGCATCTTGAAAAACCTGTAAAGCAGAGCTTGTGTGCGAGAGGAAAAAACAGCACAAGCAGCCAAACATTTCATGTGCTGACAAAAAGCATGCTGATAGGTGGAGAAAGCAGAATGACAGAAAGCACAGCTCATTGCTGTGTGCTGCTTTTCCTTTCACTATTTAGATACAAGAAAAAATAAAACAAAGCTGCGCTTACCAAAATAATACATAAAAATGTGAGTAAGGCCCTTTTCACATGTACGGACCGTATATCCGCCTTTTCATCCATCCGTTTACGGATGAAAAAGGGACATACATTGGTCCCTATGAGATCGAGGGTGTCAGCGGATGAAACATCCGCTGACACCCGATCTCCTCCGTGTCCGCAATGCTCAGTTTTTCTGGATAGAAAAATTCCTATTTTTCTATCCGTCTGCGGAGCGGATCGGATGAACACGGACAGACGGTCCGTGTTCATCCGATCCCCCCATAGAGGAGAGCGGAGATCAGACAGGGCGGTCCCTGCACAGTGTGCCGGTACCGCCCTGTTATCCGCCGATCCCCGCTGAGCAGGCAGATAACAGGTCTGTCTCTGCACACTGTGCAGGGACCGACCTGTCAGAGCGCCGCTCTCCTCTATGGGGGATCGGATGAAGACGGACCGTAGATCGACAGATGGAAAATAGGGTTTCCATCCATCACACTTTTTTTTTTTTACCAACAAAAATGTGTTTATTGAATCAAAGGTGGTACACAGCCATAGACATCAAAAACAATGATCAGCACTTCCATATACATGACCAAGTGATGAATAACAGGGTTAAATTAGCAACTTCACAGTACCTTCCCCCCCCCCCCCACAATATTGCAACTATGAGCAGAGCTACACTCCCACATCTAGCCAAATAATCTGTCCGTGACCAGGTCCACCGGGGCAAGCCCCGGTGTATCTAGCCACGGTGCCCAGAGGTTCTCATACTTCTGAACGCTCCCCCTGTGCTGGTAAATGAGTTTTTTCATACGTAGCATATCCCCTATCTTACATATCCATTCCCTCGAAGCTGGCGGCGTCTCAGATTTCCAGTACAACATAATCAGCCTCCTGGCTTGGAACATCACCCTTTGAACAGCCTCCCTGGTATGCACTGCCAGCACATGTTCTTCCACCACCCCCAAGAGGCATACCTTGGGATCTACCGGTAGGGATATCTTGAACACAGAATTGACCACGTTCACCACCTCATTCCAATATAGATGCAACTTGGGGCAATGCCACAGGAGGTGAATGAGGTCCCCATGGTCTCGCTTACATCTAGTACAGGTACCCTCTGTCTGCAACCCCATCAACTGTAGTCTGTGCGGCGTGTGGTACACCCTTAAAATGATATACAATTGAGTGAGCCATTGGGCCACATTCAGAGAGCAGATACCCACCCCCTGAAATATCTCCTCCCACTCATTCCCATCCATTTGACCCACATCTCTTTCCCATCGCTCCCTCACCCTCAGGGGGTGCTGCCCCAGGAAGTATTGGAGAAGAGTATTGTAACTTTGAGAAATAATTCCCTTCGAGGTCACAGCATCCCTAATGAGGCTGAACACAGGGGTAGGAGACAAGTGCCATTCAGAAGATCTACTCTGTGCTCTAACCGCATGCTGAAGTTGCAGATACTGGAAGAACATTGAGGATGGCAGGCCAAACTCCGCCTGCAAATCCACAAATGTCCTAAGAGCGCCATTCTCAAAGACTTGTTTAACATGTGTGATCCCGTGTGCTATCCACCTAGCCCCTCCCTGCAGCTTGGCCAGTTCCGTGTACGTCTCGTTATGCCAAAGAGGACTATATTCAGTGTACCCCTTGGCCTGTTGTATATATTTGCACTTGCTCCACACTTTTTGAATTAGATTGTAAGTAGGATACTTCTTATTTGGCTTGGCAAATGCCAGGGCCTCCAATGCCAGGGGAATGGGACCTGCATCTACTGTGCGGAGCATGAGTGCCTGGGAAGAGCCAGCCGGCTCGGTTCCAAAGCACCCCACCAGGTGCTGTAGTTGGGCTGCCAGGTAGTACAACCACGGGTTGGGCAGTGCCAGCCCGCCAGCATCCTTAGGCCGCTGAAGATATTCCAATTTTATCCTCGGGGGTTTATTCTTCCAAATTAAGGAGCGAAAGATGGAATTAACCATTCTAAACGTTTTTAGAGGGACCACTACAGGGGCATTGTGAAGACAGTAGAGTAATTGAGGCATAAGGATCATCTTCACCAGATTTACTTTGCCTGCCACTGACATGTGAAGGCCGTTCCATGTCCTAACCCTCTCTCTAAACCTCTGTAGCAGGGGCGAAATATTCAATCGGCCAAAATCCCTCGGGTTTGAAGTGATCTGGATCCCTAAGTATTTAAAGGAGGTAGTGACTGGGATAGGGCACGAGGGGGCCACCGTCTGTGTGGCGTCCCCGTCTAACAGTAATAGGGCAGACTTCGACCAGTGACGGTGACGCTTACCCCCGGGTGACGGTGTCGCCAAACATCCACCCAGCCCACCTCTTACAACAACCGCAACAGGGGGGTACCCCTGGAGAGGGCAGAGGCTCCTACGGCCGGGTGTCTATCTAGCGAGAGATCTAAACAACAATTAAAGTCCCCGATCACCAGCAGCGGTACCTCCGGCCTACCATCCACATAGGATATCAAAGCCCTCAGCACCACCGCCGTGAAAGGGGGGGGGGGACATATACTCCAGCAATTACACATGTTAAGGCACACAATCTGCAATGCAGAAACACAAATCGACCCTCGGGATCAATTAAACTGTCCAGCTCTTGGTAGTCCAAGGAGCCATGAATCAAGACACTCACCCCTCTAGAGTACGAGGTGTGAGTGGAGTGATAGGCTTATTCACCAAATTATATTGTATACACCCCACTGTCTCCTGCGTCAAATGTGTCTCTTGGAAACAGAAAATCCCAGGTTGAAACTTTAAGGCACATGCGTACCATAGTTCTCTTGAGGGGGGAATGCAGACCCTGCACGTTCCATGATACTATAGGAACCCCAGCCATTTGACAAAGTTAAACATAGGAACTGGCATGTAAAACATCACCGGGCCCAGAGGCCTGGTATTTCTGGAACCAATGATCCGGTCATGAGTGAGTGTATAGGGTTCAGTTGTAGTGCCCACCTGAGAAGCATTACTGTTATACCGTGTGACAAAGAAGTGAAAGAAAAAAAGGAAAATTGAGGAAGCAACAGGCATTCCTCACTGGTAACATAAAACCATTACCTGCCAACAGGGCAGGGCAACCATATACCCCCGGAAACGCACTCAGGGGGTCTCTGACATACACAATTTGTAAATCCACGCTGACGATTTCTGAAGCTCTTGTCTTGATATGATGCAGGATACTGTCCCTCAGCCAGGGTCCATCCGGATAAGATCAGTACAAGTTCTCCACAGTACATCAAAGCGCCTCAGGAATTATAAGGAGATCCAGTACCTCTTGCATCCCACCTCCATCAATCCTCCCCACCATTCTGATCACGCTGCCTCAGGGCTTGCTCATTACGGTCCAGCCAGTTGGCTGCATCCTTGGCCGACTCAAAAAATTGTGCTTGGCCCCGCACTATCACACGGAGCTTAGCCGGGTACAACATGGCATAAGGAAGCTGTAACTGTCGGAGCCTGCCCTTCACATCAAAGAATTTCACGCGGCGTCTCTGCACCTCAGCTGAGAAGTCAGGGTAAAAGGACACTCTGGCTCCATTATATTGTATGTTTGCCTTTTCCTGGGCAAGCCGGAGCACTGTTTCTCTGTCCCTATAATGTAGTAATCTTGCTAGTATCGACCTAGGGGGCCCCCCAGGTTGGGATGGGCGAGACGGCACCCTATGGGCGCGCTCCACCGCAAACATAGGAGAGAAAGCATTCTTCCCAAAGATGTCCAGCAACCAGCCCTCCACATAAGCTGTGGGGTCCCTGCCTTCCACCTTCTCAGGGAGACCCACAATGTGAACATTATTCCTCCTTAGGCGGTTCTCAAAATCTTCTGCTCTGTCAATAGCCAGTAGTGCGTTCTCGCATTTTTTGCAAATACTGCTGCAGCAGCGACAGTTCCTCTCTCATGGTGGCCACCGAGGCATTGCCAATGTTAACAGCCCTGAGGATATCTGCCAGCGTAGGCTGAGCAATCCCTGAAGTGTCCTGTTCACCAACCCCAGGTGCCTCAGAATCAGAGGGATCAGTCCCATCGTTCTCACACTGTGCAGCCAAGATGGCCGCCCCAGCCTGCGTGTAATGTAAAGCAGGCTCCATGTGCTGTGAGTGTCGAGCCTCCTCTGCCCCCATCAGCCCATTCATTTTCTGGGTGTAATACACCAGGTCTTTAGGTGCATCCTTACCCTGAGCCTTGGGCTGCCTCTGTCCTTTAGGTCCCGTCTCCTTCCCCCTGTCAGTTCCTCGTGGGGTCCCCTTCACTGCGGACGCGCCATCTTGGAAATCGGGACCCATGTCAGAATGCGTTTTCCGGGTCATTCCTCTGGTGCAGAGGGCTGGTGGAGGTTCCCCTGTTATCCCAGGATCAGCAGCTTGCAGCATATATCCGCAGAATGTCGGTAATGTGGCTGAGGGAGGATCAATACCGGATCAAGCTCAGGAGCTGTGAGAGCTGTGTCCTCTCACATGCCGGTCCAGGCCACGCCCCCCATTGATCACACTTTAGCGGATAGGAGCAGGTCGGATGTCAGCGGACATGTCACCGCTGACATCCGTCGCTCCATAGACCTGTATGGAGCGTCCGTTCAGGTCCGCCTATAAAACTGACAGGCGGACCTGAACGGTTCGCCCGTGTAAAAGGGGCCTTAATAATATGCCTAAAAAAGTCCCGATAAACAAAAAGAATACAAGTAAACAAAAAGTGCAAAAGGTAGCGCTGGGTTATCACATAATAGGGTTAGTGCAAATTCAGCAAAAATAAAGTGCTAAACCAATTCATATGTCCAAATTATTATAATAAATTCAGCAAATAAATAGTCCATCAAACTGTGCAAATCAGATAGTGAGTAGGCATAAACATAATAAACAAAAATTGGCAAGTATATAGAAAAGTCCATATATCACAAGTGAATGAAAGTCAAGGGAGAGTAAGAGAGGATGAGTGTCCCCAGTAATACGAACCAGAAGGCAGATAGACTATTTATTGTATGAATTTATTATAATTATTTGGACATATGTATTGTTTTAGCACGTATGGCACTTGAATTTGCACTAACCTTACTATTTAGATACAGGCTGGGACTGATCCAGGACAACCTGGGCTCAGATGAAGCGAGTGGAAAGATGCTGGTTATCAGCCTGTGCGTGCGTGCGTGCGCACACAATATTGTCAAAAATATTGGGACACCTGCACATGAACTTTAATGGCATTCCAATCTTAGTCCGTAGGGTTCAATATTGAGTTGGCTCACCCTTTGCAGCTTTAACAGCTTCAACTCTTCTGGGAAGGCTGTCCACAAGGTTTAGGAATGTGTCTAAGGGAATGTTTGACCATTCTTCCAAAAGCACATTTGTCAGGTCAGGCGCTGATGTGGACAAATCATTTGGTGGAGGGGGATTATGGTGTGGGGTTATTTTTTCAGAGGTCGGGCTTGGCCCCTTCGCTCCAGTGAAGGGAACTCTTAGATTCTTCTAAAGATGCACCGTTTAGGAGATATTAACTATACAGTATAAGCATATTCCATCTTCATCCGTCTTCCTTCTGGGTCTGCGGACTCCGGCTGTGTGACTGGCCAGAGCCACAATGAGGTCACTCCCACACATGTGCAGGGGAGCCACCGTTTACGCCACAAGATGACGTCATCGGCTGCAAATACTGTATAGTTAATATCTCCTAAACGATGCATGTATAGGAGATATTTACAGTACCTATAGGCAAGCGTTATTAGAGGCTTACCTATGGTACAAGTCAAAGATTGAAGTTTTTCAACCACTTTATGTACCTATAAAGCAACTAGGTCTCATATAACTAGGTAAGAGCACAAGTGGCGTTTCTGCTGGGAGTGGAGTAGCATGAATGAAAGCCCCACTTTAGAAGTACCTTGTCATTTGGATATTATGCGTTTTGAATGTGACACTGTATATCGGATGTTTAGCAGGTCTTCAGTTTTGGGTGTAGTGACTGAGAATCTTTTACATTTTGGGTGAAACAACTTAAAATCATAATTGAAACGCTAGATATTGAGTGTGGACACTCTGGACATTTATATTGATATTTATATGTACAGCCTATTTACACAATGTTAGTGGGATATATTAGAACTATAGCACTGTACTATATTGTTTGTTGTTCAATAAAAAAATAAAAAAAACCTCTATTAATTGTTACTACAGGCCAATAATCTCCTATAGCGCACAGGACACGTTCTAGAGCACGACTTCGAGAGAGACAACAGAATGCCAGATGCTCTCGTAGAAGTCACTCCGAGGGACCTGTCACCACATAGACCAGCAGCCAGCGAGTAAAAGCCGATCTGCAGCATTTGCTTAGGGGACATTAGAGAGGGAATTACAATGCTGCCGTGCGCCCACCAGTTCCACACTGGGTGCATCGGACGATGGATGGAGCAGAGCTCTACTTGTCCCCTTTGCCAGGCCATTATTCCTTAGCCCAGTCATCGGAGGATCCATTAATGGGAGATACCTTACCCAAGCCTTGTAGAATTTATGGCCCTTCAGTTTTCCTTAGAGAACCAGATGTTCAATACCATTTTTATTTATCTCAAAGGAAAACTGACATATCCTGTTTTTTTCCCCCAACAGACCTGGAGCGTGTCTGCTGAGACAGCAAAGAAGAGGATGACAACCCTACCACTGTGCCACTCTGCTCCCAGGAATTCCACTCCACCTACCTCAGGAGTCTGACAGAAGAAAGATCTTCCTCCATTTATCTTTTTGTAAATATGAATATTTAACCATTTTACCCTTTACCTTTTAAAAAGTTAAAAAACTAAATAAAAAATTAAATGTAGTAGTGTTGTGTATTATAGTGCGGTGTAGTGTGGAGCAGTGTTATGTAGAGTACTTTAATTTATAGTACAGTAGTGCAGAGTAGTGTTGTGTAGCGTACAGTACTGTAATATAGTGTCGAGTAGTGTAGTGTAGTTTAGTGCAGTATTCATGTGTAGAGTAGTGCTAAATAATTGAGTGCAGAGAAGTGTAAAGTAGGAGCAGTGTACAGTAGTTTGGTGTTGTATAATGTAGTGTAGTATCGTGCAGAGTAGTGTTGTATAGAGTACTGTCATGTAGAGTAGTGTAGAGAAGTGAAGTGTTGTGTGGAGTAGTGTAGTGCAGTGTAGAATAGAGTAATGTGTTCTATAGAGTAATGTTGTGTAGCGTGCAGAGTAGTTTAGTGTAGTGCTGTGTAGTGTAAAGTAGAGTACTTTAGTGATGTGTAGAGTACTGTAGTGTAGTGTCATGTACTGTAGTGATGTGTAGAGTACTGTAGTGATATGTAGTGTAAGGTAAAGTAGATTACGGTAGTGTCGTGTATTGTAGTGATGTGTAGAGTAGTGTAGTACAGTGTATATGTAGCGTAGTGTAGTGCTGTGTAGTGTAGAGTGCTGTAGTGTATTGTTGTGTCATGTAGTGTAGTGATGTGTAGAGTAGTATAGTTTACAGTAAAGTAGGAGTAGTGTAGGGCCTGGCTAGAAAGGGATTACTTTGACGCAGTTGACCAGCTTAGACATGCATTGCAATGTATGTGTACCAAAAATCCCTGCCGAATTCACACATGAATATCGCTAGCAGCTGCTATAGCCACTAGCAATAATCACTGTCTTCTCTCTCCCCCCCCCCCACAATTGCTCTGCAGGAGGGATTCCCCTGTCAGCGCTGTCTGTGCTGATAGGGGAATAATCATTCAAATTTCTTTCCTGCAACCTGGTGGCTGCAAGAAAGAAATTTGCACCATCTATGGCCAGTAGAGATGGGCTCTGGCGTGTTCGAAATCCCACATGCCCGATCGCGCTGGGAAGCCTACACTGCACAGCGCTAATCACAGGCAGAGATACTGTGAACTACTATTTGTGAACTAAAATTTGCATAGTGTCCCCATTCTGTAGATGATATAAAAAACCACGGCCGGTGGAGGTGCTCACAAGGCTGGAGGAGAAGTTCTGGGACACCTGTGGGTATAGGGCGGAAGTGATGTCAGCTTGGGGGTGGACTGCCTATACATCTCCTCCAGCCCTTTGAGCACCTCCAGCGACCGTGTTTTTCTATCATAGGCGGGACAGGGACACTATGCCGATTTGGATTTAATGAGATTTGTACTTTAATGCGAGTTGTTAGAACATTTTTAATAAACTGCCCATTGCTGCACTAGATGGCACTTCCCTTTCTATACTAGGTTCACACACACAGGAGCGGTGGGGGAAAGCGCATGCGATTCGGAATGTGATTCTTTGCAGTACGATCTGAGCCCATTCATTTTGTATGGGCTCAAATCGCACCGCAAAAGGTATTGGTTTTGGGTATCTGGTGCAAATAGTCGGTATTGGCACAGATACCAATATCGGTGCAACTCTAGTTATTAGATTTGTGCACAGAAATCCTGATATAAACTTTCAGTTCAGGACCAGATAATGCTTGAGGCAGTATTGTGGTTGCTTAAAAAGAAACCAAAGTGAGGGATATTGAGCAGATGGAAGATCTGACCTCGGCGCTGCGAGATAAGTCGGAAGAACATAAGTCCAGATGGATTCACTGGAACCTCTTTCGCTTCTCTGACAAATTCCCCCAATACATGACATGATCCACCATTTAGGCTCACCATTACCAGTTGAGCATTACCAATTTGGGCTCCCTGGGGGGTAAATTGCCCCACCCCCTCCCTTTTTCTTTTTACCCCCTCTTCTCTCTCTCTGCTCTTTCTTTTGTCTTCTCTGTTTTTCTTTTTTTTTTTTTTTCCGTGTTTTGTTCCAATCAAAAAAATAACAAAATGCGATGAGCACAGATGTTTATATTTACCCTCTATTAGACTTAAACGAGCGGTATAACTCACATGCAACTTTTTTTTTTTTTTTACGGTTATTATACTTAATATGCTAACTACAATCTGTATGTACTGCAAAGTTGTCTTTATGTTTGTATCTGTGTCTTATCTTTAAATAAAAAAAAAAAAAAAAAAAAGAAACCAAAAGCAGAGGGTTGATATTACCAAACACCGATAACACTGGTTAATGATAATAAAAGTACTTACAAGGATGTGATCATCCAAGGAGCAGATGTGATAGATTCCTTTCTGCGTTTTCTTGTTGGGTGTAATTATATAATGCCAGGGATAGCCACCCACTTGGAAAGCATTTTCTAGGCAAGGTACTTCGAAGAGAATTGGAGGTCTTTCTACAGAAAAAAAAATGAATAAAAATCAAGCTTCATTTCATGACTTGACATAAGAGAGCAGTGATGTGCAGTAACCCATAGCAGCCAGATTTCAGCTTCAGTCAGATAGTACAAAAGAGAGCTTTAGTTAAGAGTATAATTACAAGTAGGGGCCAGAAGGATGTGGAAAATACAGGTTTTGTATGATGACAACTACATTAACAACTATATCGGGGCAATTAAAATTTTCACACATATGAAAAAAAACGTAATGTTTTTTGCTAGAACGTACTTTAAATCCCCCAAAAATTGCATATTTACTAAAAGAAGGAAACTAAATGGAAAAAAATAAATCAGATAAAAAAGGTGGGTGCGGCAAATGTTTATCAATTTATCAAACATGTATTTTCAGCATAAAAAAATACACTAAAATTAATTTAAAGTCCATATTAACTTTTTATCCCTGAGTTTTTCCACCCCCAAAAAAATTATCCTCTCCTTTAAAGCTTATTATATGACACATTGCTTGTGCTGTGTGATTTGGCCCCCTGTAACACCTAAAAAACCTGGCTGATCCTGCCAGTTTCTCCCCACCCCTCTGTAAACTGACCACGGTGTATCGTGGCTGCTGTGCCCCGACACTGTGGTCAGTTTACGTGCCTCTGTCAGCAGCCTGCTATCTGCTCTCCTCTCTGCTCCTGTGTCCTTCTTCCCCCTCCCCTCTCTGTCTGTGTGTGAGCCGCCCCCTCCTGCTGCTCTCATAACACTAACCTGTACACACCATCAGCACTGCCTCCTATTGCAGTGTCCCCCTCCGTGAATGATTTATAAATATAAATGCTGTAAAAACCTAAATATAAGAGTGAGATTACGATCACATGACCAGTCAGCTCTCTCCTCCTCCCCACCAGACTGACATCAGCAAGGGAATTTCAGCCACGCCCGTCCGCCCACTTTATCTCTCAGAGGAGGAAAGGCGAAAGCTGGCCAGACGTGATCGCAATCTCGGCAGTGAAATTAGGTATTTGCAGCATTTATTTTTAGAAATCGCACACAGAGGGGGATACTACAATAGGAAGCAGTGCTGATGGTGTATACAGGTTAGAGTGGCTTAACAACCACTTTAAATACCAAGATGTTAAATGTACCTTGGTAGACAAGGGGTTACCAACCAATTGTACTTATGCAGGTCATGCAAATTTTTAAAGATAGCGCTTCCAAATCTGGACTTCAGCTGTCCTGTAATGTTTATGGCCAGCATTAATTTAAATCCCAAGTGTCCTTATAGAACAGCGTATGAGACAGCATGACTCCACTGCCTCCCCTACGTCTTATGGAACCTCTTAAACATACTTCTCAGAAAGCTTGTCATTTGTTTGATGTCTTCTATCTTATGGAACCATTGCCTCAATGATGGCGGAGTAGTTGGTTTCCATAAGGCAAGGACACAAGAGTAGGCTGCATTCACTAAATGTTTCACAACGGATTTCATATAGACTCGCAAGCTTGCTGTTTTTTTTAATGAATGCCAAGTGTATTGTTACATCTACACCCCCCTTCCAGCAAAAAACACTTTGGACTTAAAATGAACCTAATCATAGATGTTCCAGAACATTGGAAGTCAAATTTGATTAGACTTTCCTAAACATGAATAGTAGTTTGAGTGTGCCGACACTGCCACTGCTGGCTCATAACACTATAGTGACAATAGCATACAGATATTTCCTAATCTGTCCATATGTGGATTCCCCAAAGAAATGTTGGCCATAAATGTCTGTGGGCACTTACTGACATAAAATTTCACTTTCAGCTGAAAATAGTTGAATTGGAAACTCTAAATTTACATCTATGGGTACCCAACACAACAGGCTTATAGAAGCCATCACAAGGTCCTAAACATTTTATTTCGGTCTAGTAATATTTCCTACTTTAACCCGGGATTGTTGGATTTGCATACAGATCACACTAATCCAGGGCTGTAGGGGAGGGGAGGGCAGGAAGATGGCCTTCAAGACAAACAATGGAGAAACTTTGTGGGCTGCTATAGACCATTGTAGTTGTTCAACCTGTCATGGTGGAAATACTGTATATTTGTTGCCACTGCTGACCACCATCACAAAATGCTAGTTGCATGGCTGTCTCTGGCTTCTATATGTACTGATATATTGGCCAGGGGCAAACATGCAGAAAGTACACGCAAACTCATCATATGTATAATTGTACAGTTTAGTCACTAGGAGAGAACTGAAGCCAGGGGGGTCTGCAAGATTATAAGAAGGTGATCCAAAAAGGTGTACTCTAAATTTCTATCCTTTCCTAGAGAATTAAAGTAGTGTAGCTTCCAGGTTCTCTATAATCACATTGCACCTGTCAGTAATTAGGCCTTATGGTGGTATTTTAATTTCTTCTAAATGCACCAGCAGTTCAGGTTCCACATGCAGAATATCATACAGTATAAACAATACCTGTCAATGTGATGTTACAAGGAACGCCAAATGGAAAGTCTCCAACAGTCCCAGCTTCACCTTTCCAAGTGCAGGTCTCCCCCAAGACACACATCTGCTGCATATAC
Source organism: Rana muscosa (assembly GCA_029206835.1). Classification (NCBI taxonomy): domain Eukaryota; kingdom Metazoa; phylum Chordata; class Amphibia; order Anura; family Ranidae; genus Rana; species Rana muscosa. The sequence continues at coordinate 390,250,722 of CM055127.1, forward strand.
TGAAAGTGATAAATGAAACAGAGTTACAGTGTATTCACCCAGACTATGAGAATGGCATTATTTTATAGGGCACCAGAAACATGTACATTACATAAACCCACAGCAACCAATTAGATTATTCAGACTTGGGAAAAATTAAATCTGACTGCAATCTGTACAGCATATATGCTCACTGTACTGCCTTACTAAATGTGAATGTTCATCTGTATTGTAGACAAACTAGCAATCGTAAAATACAGTCTGCTCCACCATCAGGCTTCTCCCTACATCCACACAAACCCACCATATAAAACCTGTGCTCCTGCTGGGAGAGGATTTGTATTCTGCACCAAGTTCTGGAGCTCACAAAAAATTCCAAATGCATATTACCATTAATTTTCCAAATTTGTTACCTTGCTGTCAGCATGGCTACCTGAGGGAATGCAACACTAATGTATGTGCAAGACATCTTTTTTGGGAACAAATCCTCTTTAAATTCAAAATATAGAGCATGTTAAGTGAGTTTACTGCAATATTTAAGTGTACCTGTGCCCAAACTATGAACTTAAAATTAAATATATACAGTACTGTATATAAAAAAATATATATAAATATAAAAAAAAATCCTTAAAACAAGTGCTTGCATATCTCCATAGCTGCTTGTAATAAATAGGGAGCAATTAATTCTCAAATATTCTGATAACAAAAACTGAAGCTGGGTTTCAGTTGGTTTCTTATGCCACATACACACAAATCGGAATTTCCGACAACAAATGTTCGATGTGAGCTTTTGGTCAGATATTCTGACCGTGTGTATGCTCCATCGGACATTTTACTGTCGGAATTTCCGACAAATGTTTGAAAGCAGGTTCTCAATTTTTCCGACGGCATAAGTTCTTGTCGGAAATCGCGTGTAGCCATTTCCGACACACAAAAGTGCTGCGCATGCTTGGAACCAATTTGACGCATGCTCGGAATCAGTGTACTTAATTTTTCTCGGCTCGTCATAGTGTTGTACGTCTCCGCGTTCTTGACCATCGGAATTTCCGAGCAACATTTGTGCGACCGTGTGTATGCAAGACAAGTTTGAGCCAACATCCGTCGAAAAAAAAATTCATGGTTTTGTTGTCGGAAATTCCAAAACGTGTGTATGCGGCATAAGAGCTTAGAAACAGCTGCTTGTAACTTCAAAGATCTGCTCTCATAGAAAAAAAAAACCTAAACTTTCAGTGCCTCTGTTGCATAATTTCTCCACTAGGTACAGGGGTGAGTGTGTGTTTTAAAGTCCTTATGTATCTTATTTGGAACATCTAAATACCGTAATGTCCATAGTCTGTCTAAAAGACCCCAGCTCTCTCCATAAAGAGGACCTGTCACGGCCTATTTTATCAAGAGGGACGATGTTCATCCCTTGTGATAGCTATAAAGGTGACCAAATAGAAAAAATAAAAAAGGGACAGTGTAAAAAAATAATAAAATAAATAATTAAAATTTAATAAAAAAAAAAAAAAAAAAGTTTTAAAGCACCCCCATCCCCCTGTGCTCACACACAAATGCCAACACATGCCTAGGTCACGCTCACATATGTAAACAGTGATTACACTACATATGTGCAGTATCACTGTGAATGAGGGCAATAATTCTAGCAACAGACCCCCTACTGTGCTTAAAATGTCATCTATGGAAAATGGTATGTACCATAGGTTATTGTTATGCAACATCTTAGGTAGGCTTATGCAATTCGTTTCGAAACGAATCGAAATTCGTCCGAATTTAGCAACATTCGGAAGCATTCGAATTTCCGAACAAAGCAATTACCAATAAAACTGAATCCGAAATAAATTATACCGCAAAATAGCGAATGCCCGAATGTCTTCGGCATAATTCGTTATGAAAAAAGTTACGAATGTACGAATCCATACGAAGCACAATAACACTCTGCTCTGCTCTCTGCTTCTCCCTCACCATGCTGAACTCCCTCTCAAAATGGTGTACAGGGGCGGAGGCTATAGCCGCATGTAAAAAACGAAAGTAAAATACGAGATTTCTAATCCATTCGAAGCACAATAACACTCTGCTCTGCTCTCTGCTTCTCCCTCACCATGCTGAACCCTCTCAAAATGGTGTACAGAGGCGGAGGCTATAGCCGCATGTAAAAAACTAAAGTAAAATACGAGATTTCGAATCGTTACAAATAACCGCTATGTATTTAGAAAAGTACAAATCCATTCGAAGCACATTAGGCATAATAGGCAGTGTCGTTGTGAGAGAGACACGGAAAATTACGAATCAACTAACCCAAAAAAGTAACGAAAGTAGGAGTTGTGTCCAGAATGAACGAAAAACAACGTACCCTACCGAAAGTACGAATTATAAATCAACTAAAAATTCAACGAAAAATGTCACTTGCGAAAATACGAATTAGTCCGAACACGAAAAATCCCGTCTAGCAAAATTACGAATGATTACGAATCAACAGGACCGAAAAGAAACAAACCGAAACTAAACGAATTTTTCCGTTGTGCACAAGTCTAATCTTAGGTATCCATTTACTCAGCACAACATCATCTTTTATATTTTACCAGAAAAACTGTGTATTATACTAAAATTCAATAAAACAAAATAAATAAAAATAAAACGCACAAAAAATAGCAAAAAATCACTGTTTAATTCTCCAGGGACTCTTCTTAAAAAATGATGTATAATGTTTGAGGGTTCTAAGTAGTTTTCTAGCAAAAAAATGCTGGTTTTTACATGTTTGAGTGCAATGTCAAAATTGGCCTAGGCAGCTACTGTAGTGGTTAACATGAATCAGTTCCATTTTATATGTTTATCTTCAAAAACTAAAATGATGTTAACATTCCATTTAGAAGTGATTAAAAGTGAGTGGGTGCCATCAGTGCTTGCATTCGCCTGCTGCTGCCCTAGGCCATCAACAACTATGTGAAAACCATATGATGGTCTCTTGCTACTTAAAAGAAAAAGAAAATCAAAACATACAGTACCCAGAAATCTGGCATCAATTGTTTCAGTAAGTCATTTCAGCAACATATGGCAGCTGTACCTTGTTTTTCTAGGAAACTCACAGCTATGGAATGTCTGTTGTAACCATTGCAACAAAAACCTTCAAGGTTACAGGACAACACTGCTCTACATTAGTTTCATTGTAGCCAAAATTATAAATTAAACACAAAAGAATAATGTCATAAAAAAAAAAAAAACATTACATTATAGAGAGCTCTTGTATTATATTTCACACCTCAAAATGAATAACAGGAGAGCTTTCATTGTGCCTAAGCAGTACTCCGAAATGATGACATTTTCCTGAAAAATAGCAGTGCACTTCCTGTGCCGAGACACTCCTTGGGATCCGACATGCGAGACCCCAAGCCACGTGACATGTGAAATCCCATGTTAGTCAATGAGAACGGTCTTAATTAGCACTACTGAATTTGATCCAACTTTAGAAAAGGTTCCTGTACTACTTCAAGGCGACTTCTATTAGACTTGTGCACATAGACTTTAATGGAAGTCGCCTCCAAGTCAGATCCTCCTCTATATTGATGCGATTTGGATCCGACATTACAACTAACATCTACACGTTTAAATTGTTAGTTATCACTGGAGGCCACTCTCCAGGTGATGGAGGCCACTCTCCACCCACCCCTGCACATATTTTACATTACAGGAAGATTACCCATGCATTCCCTAAAAAGTCACTTTAAAGTTGCATCAAGTCGCACTTAAGTTGCTAGAAAATCGTCGGCAAGTCGCGACTTTCAGGTCACTGCAGTGTGTACCGAGCCTCATAGCTGCATATTTGCAGTGTGAGTTCATCTAAGGCACTGCTGTTGGTTTCTTATCACATCCCTTCCCCCCGTCAGAATGGTGATCTGCCTTGTTTACATTGGCAGTTCCCTGTTCTGTGTAGTTTACCGACGGTCGGCAGGTGCCGGAGGACATTGAGTGCCCAGCACCCACAGATCGGCTTCTGCTGTGAATTATCACAGCAGAAGCGGCCCACCGGCAAAGTGTGTGTGCGCCCCCTGCAGGCGGAAGTGCAGGATTACGTGTGTGTGTGTGTGTGTGGTTTGCAAGCGGTTGAAAAGAATTGGCAAATATTTATGATATAGTTCTTTAGCATACTTGCTGTCATTCATTTAGGATTCAAATCTACTTTAAAAAGTACATAATATTTTATTAATTATATATTATTACACACCTGTTCAGCTATTCTCTCAAAGCTGTAGAGTCTGACAAGTCCAGCACTGTGCATTACAATCAGCATCCCATTAGAAATCATGGCATCAGCTACATTCGAGCCAAACACCTGTGAGGATATAATCAACAATAAAACAGTTTATTTCATAGTTTATTAAATTCTAAATATTACCAGTACCTTACAAAGCCATCCACAACTCGGCCCCCAGCTACATCACTAACCTGGTCTCAAAGTACCAACCAAATTGCTCTCTTCGTTCCTCCCAAGACCTCCTCCTTTCTAGCTTCCTCGTCATCCCACCTCCCATGCTCTCCTCCATGACTTCTCCCGAGCCTCTCCCATCCTATGGAACCCCAATCTGTCCGACTATCTCCTACTCTGTCCACTTTTAGGCGATTCCTGAAAACTTTTCTTTTCAGAGAAGCCTATCCTGCCCCCACCTAACAACTATTTTTATTTTCTCCATCAGCTCAACCCCCACAGTTATTAACTTTTGTATCGCTTGACCCTTCCTTTTGGATTGCAAGCTCTGAGCAGGGCCCTCCGATTCCTCCTGTATTGAATTGTATAGTAACTGTATTGTTTGCCCTAACATTGCAAAGCACTGTGCAAACTGTTGGCGCTATAGAAATCCTGTATAATAATAAGAAGATTATTATTATTATTAATAAATAGTAAATTTCACAAAACGGCCATTGCATTAATTTTTTTTTAAAATAAATTAAATAATAATAAAAAAATTGTAATAGATTTACTGCCATTACTATATTAAAATCATTTTCTTTAGTAGCTTGCACCTAATGATGGCTGGATAAGAAGGCTATCTAGTCTTTTGGGGGCTCCTCATGCATGTCATTGAATCAACTGCAAAGTCATTTATTTACTCTACAAGCTATTTCAATCTCTGTGTGTACAGGTGTGGAGATTTTCTACATTTTGTAGAGCTTTAGAAGCTTTGGGCCTGTGACTATAGGCAGCAACAGAAAAGAAGTGACTCATGTTTAGATAAGGGCCACACATTTGTTAGTATCATTGACGAAATTTAAAGACAGACACCTGAGGAAAGTTTATTTACACATGCTCCGAATGTTCTAAGTTGGGTAAGAACCAGTAAAATAAAAAAAGATGTTCTGTGTAAAATAGTGGAGCTGATCTGAGCATGAAAAGTTATCTGTCTTTAGGCTTAGCCAATCAGCCACTATATTTCCTCTGCAAGATTATGGCTTAACATGCCCTATACACCTATAAATGAAAAATAAGGAAAAATGCGCTACCTCTGTGTAACAAATACAATACTATAAATTTGCAGCTAACATAGTGCTGCAATTTTGTGTGAAACAACAACAACAAAAAAAAAACTTTTCATGAAAAACTAAGTTCATGAGAGGGATGGCCGCTCAGGGTATTATCCTATGTTCCCCACATTAGAGATGGATGCAGGTAAGGATTCAACACTTCACAACTTGCTCAGGTAGAAAATAGATGTACAAACTGCTTACCGGATCAAACGGATCCCCATTACAGGGATCTTTTAAAGCTCGATATCCTTCACGGATCACTCGGATGATCAGGAACCCAGCAGCACATCCAGGAACTCCAAGGGACACTTCTACAAAAGCAGGAAAAGCCGAACCACCTTCCTGTTGCTCAGCTTGTCAGATCCCCCTCCAGACGTATTAGATTGTAAATTGGAAGTAAAATGAAAAAAAAAACGCTTCATGGTGCAGTATTCTTATTAAAAGAAGATACCCTTTATTTGCAATCCTGGGTATTATACATAAAAGCGCCAAATAATTTAAACGAAAAAAAGGGATTCTCAGCTGCGGTGCAATCCGATCAGCTGGTGCGTGGTGACGTCAGGATCTTGCAGCTCCGCCCGACGCTGCGTTTCTCCGTATGAGGCTTTGTCTGGGAGAGGAAGGTGGTTCGGCTTTTCCTGCTTTTGTAGAAGTGTCCCTTGGAGTTCCTGGATGTGCTGCTGGGTTCCTGATCATCCGAGTGATCCGTGAAGGATATCGAGCTTTAAAAGATCCCTGTAATGGGGATCCGTTTGATCCAGTAAGCAGTTTGTACATCTATTTTCTACCTGAGCAAGTTGTGAAGTGTTGAATCCTTACCTGCATCCATCTCTAATGTGGGGAACATAGGATAATACCCTGAGCGGCCATCCCTCTCATGAACTTAGTTTTTCATGAAAAGTTTTTTTTTTTTGTTGTTTCACATACACAAAATTGCAGCACTATGTTAGCTGCAAATTTATAGTATTGTATTTGTTACACAGAGGTTGCGCATTTTTCCTTATTTTTCATTTATTTGTAACTGTATATTCCAGTCACTTATTTGCAGCACCTGAACATAATAGAAATAATTTTACTTTTATGTACATTTAATCATATACATGATATCCCTCACTTTTTTCACCTACTCTGTTACCTTATATGGTTTTAGAGTATTCACATGATATTAGAGTTAGCGCGGATTACCCCCCTTTTTTACACTATACACCTATACTCTTTTTTTTTTCTCTCTATAGACATTCAATATTTTTATTACAATTAGGATTGCTAGATAAAACACAAACAAAATGTTATAATCATAGTTGACAGGTGAAGAAAAATGAACAGATTTGAAACCTGCCCTCTAGTGGTCATCTTCACGAAACACAAAAGCTATTGCAAAACAATATAAACCCACAAAATTACATATTACGGACATAGTTGAGGCAGCCATTTGGCAGAAAAGAAAACCACAAAAATGGCAGTAATTCAATGAAAAAACTGTTCTGAGGTTCAAGACATACACACACATACATACATATATATATATATATATATATATATATATATATATATATATATATATATATATGTACATATACACACACATACACACACACACACAGTATCTCACAGTTGTACAGCTTGTATAAAAGTGTAAATTTGATGTCCCCTCAAAATAACTCAACACAGCCATCAATGTCTAAACCGCTGGCAACAAAAGTGAATACACTCTAAAGTGAAAATGTCCAAATTTTGTGTGCCCACCATTAATTTCCAGCACTGCCTTAACCCTCTTAGGGATTGAGTTCTCCAGCGCTTCACAGGTTGCCGCTGGAGTCCTCTTCCACTCCTCCATGATGACATCACAGAGCTGGTGGATGTTAGAGACATTGCGCTCCTTCACCTTCCGTTTGAGGATGCCACACAGACGCTCAATAGGGTTTAGGTCTGGAGACATGCTTGGCCAGTTCGTCACCTTTACCCTCAGCTTCTATAGCAAGGCAGTGGTCGTCTTGGAGGTGTGTTTGGGGTCGTTATGTTGAAATACTGCCCTGCGGCCCAGTCTCCAAAAGGGAGGGGGGGGATCATGCTTTGCTTCAGTATGTCACAGTACATGTGGGCATTCATTGTTCCCTCAATGAACTGTAGCTCCCCAGTGTCGGCAGAACTCATGCAGCCCCAGACCATGACACTCCCACCACCATGCTTCACTGTAGGCAAGACACACTTGTCTTTGTACCCCTCACCTGGTTGCCGCCACATGCGCATGACACCATCTGAACCAAATACGTTTATCTTGGTCTCATCAGAACACAGGATATGGTTCCAGTAATCCATATCCTTAGTCTTCTTGTCTTCAGAAAATTGTTTGCAGGCTTTCTTGTGCATCATCTTTAGAAGAGGCTTCCTTCTGGGACGACAGCCATGCAGACCAATTTGATGCAGTGTGCGGCGTATGGTCTGAATCCTGACATGCTGACCCTCCACCCCTTCAACCTCTGCAGCAATGCTGGCAGCACTCATATGTCCATTTCCCAAAGAAGACATCTGGATATGACGCTGAGCATGTGCACTCAACAAGGCTTGTTCCGAGTGGAACCTGTCTTGTTAAACCGCTGTATGGTCTTGGTCACCGTGCTGCAACTCAGTTTTAGTGTCTTGGCAATCTTCTTATAGGCCATCTTTATGTAGAGCCATAAAAAAAAAAAATTCAGATCTTTAGAGAGTTCTTTGCCATGAGGTGCCATGTTGAACTTCCAGTGACCTGTATGAGAGGGTGAGAGCGATAACACCAAATTTAACACACCTGCTCCCCATTCACACCTGAGACCTTGTAACACTAACAAGTCACATGACACCGGGGAGGGAAAATGGCTAATTGTGCCCAATCTGGACATTTTCACTTAGGGGTGTACTCACTTCTGTTGCCAGCGGTTTAGACATTAAATGGCTGTGTGTTGAGTTATTTTGAGGGGACAGCAAATTTACACAGTTATACAAGCTGTACACTCACTACTTTACATTGTTCCAAAGTGTAATTTCTTCTTGCCACATGTAAAGAAGATATAATAAAATATTTACAAAAATGTGAGGGTGCACTTACTTTTGTGAGATAGTGTACGTATATATATATATATATATATATATATATATATATATATATATATATATATATATTTATGTTTAAGCTGGTCAGGGCAGCACACATCCAGCAAAAAAAATGCATTTTTCAGGTGCAAAGCAGGTAACGGAGGTCACCCAAACTGCAATGTATAGAAAAACAAAAAAGTCCCATCTGCAGCACCTTGTAGATTTATTAAGAGAGTTACAAACTCATAAATTTACAATAGTTTCGGATCTTTCAGGATCCCTCATCAGGTATAAAAACCATGGTTGTTATACCCGATGAAGGATCCTGACAGGGCCACATAAATAAATAAATATATATATATATATATATATATATATATATATATATATACACACACACACACACACACACATACACACATTATATATATATATATATATATATATATATATATATACACACACACACACACATACATACATACACATACATACATACACACACACACACGTATATGCACAGCAATAATAATTGTTTTGGGCGCTGCACTGTTTGTATGCTATATTTATATACTGAATGTGCACAGTACTGTTTTTTATTTTGAGTACGGTCCATAAAGAGAATTTTTTTTGAAAAAGGACAAAATATACATACTTTTTTATCAATCTCCATTACGCCTACTAATTTCAGAGGAAAAACATTGAAAATTGCAAAATAAAACAGCACTGTGCTCTGAAATACAAAAAGAAAGATTTTAAGTCAACTAATTATCGATTAAATGGTTTACAGAAAACTAAACATATGTAGCAGTTTTTAAAAAAGGATTTTAGGCTAAATAAAAGTTATTTATTTTTTGTTTTCTGTTATATATATATATTCATAGTTGCGGCTTATCTTTTTATTTGCTGGAAAATCATATTTAAATCTTACTTTCTGTTTCTATGTAGTGTTAATGAGCTGGCTGCAGAAGTAAGTTTACCATATTTAAAGAAAAAAACAAAAAGCTAAAACTATAAACCAATTTTTAAAAGTTGCCTTCATAGTACTGCTCCCCATTGCTCCACATAATTGTTCTAATAACCAATACCTTTTTTTAATGTTTTTCCATATGGTCATATGACTGCAAAGCTCTCGAACAACAGGGCTGAATTTCATAGAGCAGTAATTTCACCTGTCGGCGCCCATTGCTGAAAGCCACTATCAGCGGAGAGAGTTGCCTCCCAGCAGTTGGTGCAGTTGCTCAGAGAGAAGTGAAAGCTAGTGCGCAGGAGCCACATAGAAAAAAAAATAAAAATCAAAGAAAAAATGTATATTGCAATTTATTACAAAATGTATTGCAGTGTAAGGGGGAGTAAGTACAGTAGAGACAAGATGTAAAAGTTGTTTTTTACAACATTATTGTTGAAAGTAAAAAGTAAAAGAAAATCCCAAATTCTGGGTTGTCCCCAGAAAAGTAATAGAAGGGAAATCTTCCAATGTGGACACTAGTTCTGGTGACCAGGGGGTCCCCAAGGGATTCCCTTAATTTGCAGGAATTTCCTCTGATTTCCTGTTTTGGCTATGGGACAGGAAGTGAATGGAAATCTCCCCAATGGGACAAAGATGGAAAACATGTCAGGGGTTTTAACCCTGCCTTATGCCGCGTACACACGATCATTATTCACGGCGGTTAAAAAACCGCCGTGAATAATGTCATTAAAAAACGAGGGAACGGCTTGTTCCCCACACACGGTCGTTTTTCACGTCGTTTTTTCTCTTGTCGAGAAAAACGACCGTCTGTGGGCTCTGTGGCAGTGTTTCCCTATGGGAAACACTGCCGCGGAAAACATGTCGAAAAAACGACGAGAAAAATTAGAACATGTTCTAATTTTTCTCGTCGTTTTTAATGCCGTTTTTCTCGTCGAAAAAAACGACAGAAAGCCCATAGACTATCGTTTTTCTCGTTGAATGGGAAAAATTTTGTTTTTCCCGACGAGAAAAACGGCCGTGTGTACACGGCATCACTCTATCCAAAATGGAAAAAAAAAAATGTTCCTATAGTTCTACTTTAAAGACCTCAAGGCCTGGGTGTAATGATGTACAAAAATTTCCCTAAAGTGTTCCTATAGTGTATTGTACAGCAAGTTATTATAAACAATTCAAGCTGCCTATAGAATCCAATGTATATACCTGCTCTATAGAACTCTATAGAAACAACTAGATAGTAAGAAATATTTTTTTCACATTTTTTTTATGGTATGGCGAGTGACCGGAAACAAATAAGCACATAGTGAGGGTTTTTCAAATTTGCCTGCCAAGGTGAAAATACAACTAAAGACCTGCCAATATGTAAATTAGGTGATCTGCTAAACTACACCCCTGGACGATTGCTTGTCTGAACTTTAAGATCACTAGAAGTCAGTGAGCTGTTTATTAAAATGATAATAAAAAATTTATGGATGAGTGAACAGAGTATAACTGCTCTGGCACCACCACCTAACCATGGTCCTTTAAAAGGGCATGCTGCAGAAATAGGAAGCGACATCTTGCAATTCATCTTGTGTTCCAGAACTAAATTAAGAAACTACATTTCCCAGCATTCTTTTTGTTCCCGAAATATGGGTGTTTCATGTGGGATGGTCAGTAGGAAGCCATTTGGGTGGGTTGCTTTGCAATAAACCGCAGGGGAGGCAGAGGGCAGTTGTGTGCAGGCAAGGAAAGTGTTCCAAGGAAGAAGGAAGGCTGTGGGTACTTGTAAGATTCATACCATGTTGTAGCATACGACACTGCGTTATGCTGTAGTGTAGGCTCTGAAAAAGGGCAGATGCATACTGTGACTACGGAGAATTTAGGGAGTGCAAAAGTGTTGTCATTCAACTGAGGGAAATAAAAATAAGTTCCAATAAATATAATATATATATATATATAGTCACTTTGAAACTACCGTAGTTTCCCTCTACCCCTACAAGCATTTCTGTTTCTCTCTTGTATCGTACACAACATTTTTGGTAAAAAACATACCTGTTGGTTTTCAGATACACCACTCTTTTGGATAGATTTGACCACTAGAGTCTCCTGTGGAACATCCCAGGTAATATACCTGTTGTAAAAAATTAGAAGAAGTCCATTGTCAGTTATGAGATGTACAGTTGTGCTCATAAGTTTACATACCCTGGCAGAATTTATGTTTTCTTGGTCATTTTTCAGAGAATATGAATGATAACACAAAAAAATTTTTCTTTCACTCGTGGTTAGTGTTTGGCTGAAACCATTTATTATCAATCAACTGTGTTTACTCTTTTTAAATCATAATGGCAACAGAAACTACCCAAATGACCCTGATCAAAAGTTTACATACCCTGGAGATTTTGGACTAATAACATGCACACAAGTTGACACAAAAGGGGTTTGGATGGCTATTAAAAGGTAACCATCCTCACCTGTGATCTGTTTGCTTGTTAGTGGGTGTGTATATAAAAAAGTAAATGTGTTTCTGGACTCCTGACTGACCCTTGCATCTTTCATCCAGTGCTGCACTAATGTTTCAAGATTCCGAGTCATGGGGAAAGCAAAAGAATTGTCAAAGGATCTGTGGGAAAAGATAGTTGAACTGTATAAAACAGGAAAGGGATATAAAAAGATGTAATCAAGAAGTGGAAAATGAGGGGTTCTGTTGAAACCAAACCACGGTCAGGTAGACCAACAAAAATTTCAGCCACAACTGCCAGGAAAATTGTTCGGGACGCAAAGAAAAACCCACAAATAACTTCAGGTGAAATACAGGACTCTCAGAAAACATGTGGTGTGGCTGTTTCAAGATGCACAATAAGGAGGCACTTGAAAAAAGATGGGCTGCATGGTCGAGTCACCAGAAGAAAGCCATTACTACTCAAATGCCACAAAGTATCCCGCTTACAATACGCCAAACAGCACAGAGACAAGCCTCAAACCTTCTGGCACAAAGTCATTTGGAGTGATGAGACCAAAATGTTGCTTTTTGTCCAAAACCATAAACACAACATTTGGAGAGGAGACAACAAGGTCTATGATGAAAAGGTACACCATTCCTACTGTGAAACACGGAGGTGGATCGCTGATGTTTTGGGGATTTGTGAGCTACAAAAGGCACAGGAAATTTGGTCAAAATTTAAGGCAAGATGAATGCAGTATGTTATCAAAAAATATTGGAGAAACATTTGCATTTATCAGCCAGGAAGCTGCACATGGGACCTACTTGGACAGTCCAACATGACAATGATCCAAAACACGACCTGTCATTGGCTACAGCAGAATAAAGTGAAGGTTCTGGAGTGGCCATCTTAGTCTCCTGACCTCAATATCATTGAGCCACTCTGGGGAGATCTCAAACATGCAAGACAGCCCAAAAATTTACAGGAACTGGAGGCTTTTTGCCAAGAGGAATGGGCAGCTTTACCATCTGAGAAGATCAAGAGCCTCATCCACAAATACCACAAAAGACTCCAAGCTGTCATTGATGTTAAAGGGGGGCAATGCACAGTATTAAGAACTGGGGTATGTAAACTTTTGATCAGGGTAATTTGGGTAGTTTTTTGTTGTCATTATGATTTAAAAAGAGTAAACACAGTTGAGTGATAATAAATGGCTTCAGCCAAACACCAACCATGAGTAAAAGAAAAAAGTTTTTGTGTTATCATTCATATTCTCTGAAAAATGACCAAGAAAACATCAATTCTGCCAGGGTATGTAAACTTATGAGCACAACCGTATGTGTATAGCTTTTTGAAAGAAGAGATGAGCTTGAGTGTCCTCCAAACTCATCTGTAACCTGAACTCCAAACTTCTGCTATTTTGTACTCCAATGAGCTTTGGGCTGGGTCATTCCCTGTTCCACAGCCGATGTAAACTGCAAGCAGGAAATGTCCCACCCACAGCTCATTGGAGTACAAAATATGTGTAGTTCAAAAGACCCCCAAGCTCATTGCACAGATAAAACTCACGAGATACAACACAACCAGTGCCAAGCAATGTTCACCACCTTTATATCTCCCAATAATCAGCTGTTTTAGAGGCTTAGGGTGGACTGGCACATGGCAATGGCCTGAGTAGCACCTTTATGAGATTTTGAAATTCCCTAAAAAATATTTGACATACCTACATTTTTTGTTCTAGCTCCTAAAGATTTATAATTTTGTTTAACCAGTATTATGATGTACAAAATATCTGCTGCAGTAGGTGACACTCCATTTTTTCTCCTGCAGCAATGCAGCTACCTTGTACCTTGCTGTTTACATCCTGCTCATTGGACAACTAATTATACATATAATGTATGTATGTATGTATGTATGTATGTATGTATGTATGTATACACACACATTGTCAACTTGTTTTTTAAGGTGCATACTCCAGGACTGGTGTGCATATTCTTGATTTATTAAAGTGTATGTATAGCCAAAACTTTTTTGGTTTAGATAGTGTAGGGAACTCCCTGTCAGTTTATTTTTTGCTCTTCTGTACCATTAAGGAAACTTCCCTTCACTTCCTGCCCCAGTAACATAACAACATAACAAGAAGTTAAGAGGAAATCTACCATAGTAAGGTAGATTTCCCATCTCAGAGAGCTGTCCCTGGAACAGATGACATCTCCATTACATTTAGAAAAGACTTCAATCCGGATGACCGCACTCCAACAATTTTTTATTGGTTAAAAAACAAAAGCTATGAGTAAGCACCAGTATTTACAGTGTGAAACATGTCAGCTGTTGATTGCATCCTTTGCTGTATGGTTTTTAACCAATAAAGAAATCGTTGTTGGAGTGTGGCCACCCGGATTCAATTATTTTCTATATGCTATTTTGCATACTGAGCCAGCACCATCATTTGAGGAGAAGATTTTTTGTGAGCCATACACCTGGAGTGGGTTCTCCATTACATTTAGGTTTGCTGGAAAACAAATAAATGCCTGAAGTGAGCACTTTTCAGTGCATTTATGCCAGGCACATATTATTTTAGGTGTGTAAAATAGGATTTTTATTACAGCTTTCCTGTAAAATCCTTTTCTTGGAGTACATCATGGGACACAGAGCCTTAAGTAATTTACTTAATGGGTAATAGGCCTACCTTCAGGTGTTGACACTGGTAAACCCCAATTAAGGAAGTTTACTCCCTATATAACCCCTCCTCCTTCCAGGAGCACATCAGTTTTTGTAGCAAAGCAATATGTCTAAATCCCAAAAGAGGGGAGGGACCTCTGTGTCCCATGATGTACTCCAAGAAAATTATTTTACAGGTAAGCTGTAATAAAAATCCTATTTTCTTTATCGTACATCATGGGACACAGAGCCTTAAGTAATTTACTTAATGGGACGTCCCATAGCAATGCCACTTGAGGGGTGGGAGAAACAACCCGCAGGGTACACCCAGACTTGAGGATCTACACTGCTGCTTGCAGCACACTGCGCCCGAAGGTGATATCCTCACACCTCCTTACATCCACCTGATAAAATTTTGTGAATGTATGCACTGAAGACCAAGTTGCGGCCTTACAGATCTGAGCCATGGAGGCCTGATGACGCACTGCCCAAGAAGCACTAACCGACCTGGTAGAGTGCGCCTTAACTCGAAACAGGGGAATCTTGCCCCTTAAATCATAAGTTTGAATTATCACTTGCCGAATCCACTTAGCGACAGTGGATTTCGACGCTGCCTGTCCCTTCTTAGGACCCTCCGGCAGAATAAATAAGACATCAGTCTTACGAATCTGAGCAGTTTTCTTTAAATAGATTTTCACTGCTCTCACCACATCAAGACAATGTAGTGACTTTTCTTCCCTGGAACATGGTTTTGGAAAAAAAACGATGGCAGGACAATATCTTGGTTCAGATGAAAGCCTGAAATTACTTTTGGCAAAAAGCCTGGGACGAGGGCGTAGTACCACTCTGTCCTCATGAAAAATTAAATACGGCTCTTTACAAGAAAGAGCAGCCAACTCTGATACCCTCCTTACTGAGGATATAGCAACCAAAAATACCAACTTCCTTGTCAGAAGGACTAGGGGAATATGTTGTATCGGTTCAAATGGCTGTTTTTGTAACACAGACAAAACTAAATTTAAGTCCCAGGGATTCAAGGGAGGTTTGACGGGCGGATTAAGCCGCGTTACTCCTTGTATAAAGCCCCGGACTAAAGAATGAGTAGCAAGTGGTCTCTGAAATAAGACCGATAAAGCTGAGACTTGGCCCTTAATAGTACTTAAGGCCAATTTCATCTCTACCCCCAATTGTAGAAAGGAAAGAATTCTGCCTATGATATATCTCAGAAGGTGTTAACCCTTGGATTCACACCAGGAAACATAAGCCTTCCAGACTCTATAATATATTGTTCTGGAAGCTGGCTTCCTGGCATTGATCAGGGTGGAGATAACTGACCCGAAAAAGGCCACGTCTCTTTAGAATGTGGGTTTCAATAGCCAAGCCGTTAAATTTAGAGACCGTAAGGAAGGATGGAATATCGGTCCCTGAGAGAGCAGATCTGACCGTAGTGGGAGGGACCATGGGCCCTCCACTGCCATCTTTACGATTTCTGCATACCATGACCTTCTGGGCCATGCTGGTACTACCAGAATAATCAGCTTCCTTTCCAGCTTGATTCTGCAAAGAAGTCGAGGCAGCAACTGGATGGGGGGAAATGCATATATCAGTGAGAACTGATCCCATGGGGTCACCAACGCATCCGTTCCACATGCGAATGGATCCCTTGTTCTGGCCACAAAGTTGACCAACTTTGTGTTGAATCTGGATGCTAGGAAATCTACGTCCGGAGTCCCCCATCTTTGGCAAAAAGCCCGAAATATGTCGGGGTGAAGCGACCATTCCCCTGGGAATAACTGCTGGCGACTTAAGTAGTCCGCCTGCCAATTCTCTACTCCGGGAATGAATATTGCAGAAAGGCCAGGAACATTCCTTTCTGCCCAAGTTAGAATATGGTTCACCTCTCTCTGCGCTGAGAGACTCTTGGTGCCCCCTTGGTGATTGATATAGGCCACAGCTGTGGCATTGTCGGATTGAATCCTGACAGGGTCTTTCTGTAGCCTGGAAGTCCAGGCCTTTAGAGCCAGACGTACTGCCCGAATCTCTAGGATATTGATGGGCAAGCCTCTTTCGGTCCTTGACCATTGTCCTTGGACAGTTGTCCTTTCTAGTACTGCTCCCCAGCCTGAGAGGCTGGCATCCGTCGTTATGACCTTCCAGATAACTGGTCTGAAGGATCTTCCTTTCAGCAGATTCTGGGTTAGTAACCACCAAGTGAGGCTTTGGGCCACTCTTGGGGACAGCCGCATTGGCGAGTCTAAGGCTTGAATTGTTTTGTTCCAAGCAGACAGGATACTGTTTTGCAACAGTCTTGAATGGAACTGGGCAAAAGGTACTGCTTCGAATGAAGCCACCATGGTTCCTAGTAACCTCATGCAGAGGCGAATGGAGGGATTGCCATTTGACCTGACCCGCCGTACCAATTCTTTTATGGAGTTGATCTTTGCTAGAGGCAAGAACACCTTTTCCTGGGCTGTGTCTATGATCAGACCCAAGTACTCCAGTCTTTTTAGCGGTATTAAGGAAGATTTCTCCAGATTGAGAATCCAACCCAATGCTTTCAGATAGTCGGTTGTCGTGCGTACAGCTTGCTCCAAGCGAATCACTGATTGATCTATAAGTAATAGATCGTCTAGGTACGCTATGATTGTTATGCCCTGTGCCCTTAACCTGGCTAGAGGTGGGGCCAGCACCTTGGTGAACACCCGGGGTGCTGTGGCTAGCCCGAAGGGCAGGGCTACAAACTGGAAATGCTGTTGTTCTAATTCGAACCGCAGAAATTTTTGATGGAGCAGGGAATATAGGGCTATGCAGATATGCATCCCTGATGTCGATTGACGCGAGAAGTTCTCCTCCTAAAAGGATAGAAACTACTGATCTGATTGTCTCCATGCAAAAGGAGCGGATCTTCAGGAATTGATTTAGCTTTCTTAGATCTAGAATGGGTCTGACGTCTCCATTTGGTTTTGGTACCATGAAAAGATTTGAATAAAACCCCAGACCTTGTTCCCTTGTGGGGATCTGTATGATCACCCCTTGAGATCTTAATCGGTCTAGTGCTTGAAACAGAGATTGTTTCTTCTCTGGATCCTTGGGTACGCTTGATCTTTGGAAACGAGATGGTGGAAAGTTCCGGAATTCCAGCTTGTATCCCAGCGTTACCGTGGAGATGACCCATGTGTCCTGAATTTCCTTTTTCCAGACTTCTGAAAAGTGCAGAAGTCTTCCCCCCACCTTGGTGAGGGGGGTTGCCTCTTCATGACGAGGCTTTAGGATTCTGTTTTGCAGATTTCCTACCCCAGGGCTTCTTTTGAGCCTGGGTCTGACTCTGAGGTCTTCCTCTAGAGTCTGACGGCGGAGGCCGTCGCCACTGCTTAGAGGCGGAAGCCCTTGGCGCAGGGGAAAGGGCCCGTTTAAATGGAGGGCGTTTGTATTTTCTTTTGACGGGTAAAAGCCTGCTTTTCCCACTAGAAATTGTCTTGATATATTTATCCAAGTCCTCTCAGAAAAGTCGCTCCCCATGGAAGGGAAACCCAGTTAGGAGGTTCTTACATGGTGTTTCAGCTGACCAATTCTTTAGTCACAGGATCCTGCGCATATGTACAAGCATAAGCGTAAGGCGGGATGCCTGGTGAATGGAATCTTTAATGGCATCAATGGCAAAACATAATGCCTTAGGTAGTTCAGCCAAATCCCGAACTTGTTGTGTAGGAAGTTCTCTAAGGGCCAATTTAAATTGGTCCTTTAGGGATTGGCAGACGCCTATTGTGGCGACTGCTGGCTGAGTGACGGCACCTGCTATGGAAAAGGCAGATTTTAGCAGGGATTCCAACTTCTTATCTGTTGGATCCTTAAGCATTTGTGCATTGTCTACAGGAAAAGTCAAGTTATTATTCACATTGGAAATCGCAGCGTCAACTGCTGGTACTTTCCATCTTTTGGAGAATCTTTCCTCCAGAGGATAGCGATTTGCAAAACTCTTAGGAGGGAGAAAATGTTTATCCGGATGATCCCATTCCGGAAAAATAAGCTGTTCTAGCAATGCATGTGCTGGAAACGCATGCAAAGCATGGGAAGGTTTCAAAGAACCTAAGGAAGAGGCCGGGTTTTCATGAGACTCTGTTAGAGGCAGCATGAAGGTGGAGCGAACCATTTCTGTAAGAGATTGTATCAGCAATTTCTCAGTTTGGGAAGCTGAAAAAGGAAGCTGAAAAAGGTTCATCTACCGTTGTCTCCTCCAAGGAGGAATCATCGGTTTGTCTTTCTTCCTGATCGATTGAGGGTAACACCTCATCTTGAGTCCACTGTTCCCCTAGTAAAGCTAAAGTGGGGGCAGGGCCAGTACGTTTCTTATCACTCTGAATAGAGGATGAAATTAAAGCCGCTAATCTTTCTTCCATACCCTGGGAGGGAGGAGGAGAGGGCATCTTCAGTCACATATCTAGGTGCTGAGATGTGAGAGGCAGTTGCACCATCAATATGTTCCAATGGCTCACCCTGTGTTGCCATAATTGGTAATTCAGGCGAGAATGACAGCATGGAATTACAGCTAGAAGTCTCAATGCCTGGGGTAGGAATCTTTGCTTTTTTGGCTTTTGAGGTGTCTTTTTTGGTAGGCATAGTCCTAAGTACAAAAACAGAGGCGCTATACAATTTGCACTAAATCGCTGAAAATAGTCATGACTTTAAAAGCCGCTATAAAGTTTCAGCCTAGTGTTGAAAAGAGTGTCTTTCCTGAATCAGGAATGCCAGTGCAACCCATACGTGTCTCACAGCTCGTGTGTCTCTGTGTATGCTTCCTCCTCAGCAGCGGAGTAGAGACTGACATGGCTATATGTTTCCCATTTTCGCGGTACTGCATTTAGGCTCCCCCCCCTCCGGAAAAAATTCCGCCCCCTTTTTCCATTTAAAAAAAAAAAAGTTTTTTTTTCTATGGATCCCTGACCAAACAAGAGAAGGGGAGGGGGAGCAGAGACTGCAATGAGGCAGAGAAACAAAAAAACAGCCAAACAATCCTATCGTGGTACATAGCGGGACCTCTGCGTCCACCACGGCGGGGGGAGGGGGTAAGTAAGGGGGGTGCAGCGCTGCTGTCTCCCTAACCCACTGGTCCCACCAGAGGGGGGAAAAAACCCTTTTAAAAGGCTTTATCTTACCTTGGTAAGAATATCCCCTCCACCTGCTGTACCAATCAAGCACGGACTGAGCTTAGTGAAGACGACAGAGTATGGTAAGTGCATAGGCTCCCTCTAGTGGAGACTTTAAGGCATGACAATCTCTTTTCCTTAATGGAAGAAATACATAGACATTGAAAATACCTAAGTTTCTTCCTTACCTTATCATCATCGCAGGATTTTTCTGAATTAACAGAAAAAATCCAGCTTTCACCCATCACGGTGGGCTGTGTTTAGCCAAACCTTCAAGGACGGGGGTCCCTGAAAAGGGATTTCCACTGCCTTGGGCCATGTATAGCACCCCATCAGGAAGCAAATAGGTAATGTAATAAGACCTAAGCCCTGGTTTCCTGGGGTCCAGCCCTACAAAGAGAGGCGTTACAGGCAAAACCTCGTGCTTCGGATACGAGGTCCCAGGTACCATCCATTTAGGCCACAGTGGCACTGTGGTGGATCTGGCTTCTTTTTATGGAGGAATTTAAATCCAGCATGGATCCCTCCTGGAGCTCCTCAGAGCACATCTTCACTCGTGACCAACACCTTTAGACACTGGCGAAAAAACTGATGTGCTCCTGGAAGGAGGAGGAGTTATATAGGAAGTAAACTTCCTTAATTAGGGTTTACCAGTGTCAACACCTGAAGGTAGGCCTATTACCCATTAAGTAAATTACTTAAGGCTCTGTGTCCCATGACTACGATAAAGAAAGATAAGTTACCTCTCCTGAGGTGTACTCTATTGCCCAGTTGTCGCTATGCAATCTATTGCAAAAATCACAAGCTAGTGATGTTTATCCGTGCCTCCTCTCCCCATCCATTCACAAAACACCTTCTATTCTGTGAACCTTTTACCAAACACAAGGAGTTACAGTGGGGAGAACAAGTAATTGATACACTGCCGATTTTGCAGGTTTTCCTACTTACAATGCATGTAGAGGTCTGTAATTTTTATCATAGGTACTCTTCAACTGTGAGAGACAGAATCTAAAACAAAAATCCAGAAAATACATTGTATGATTTTTAAGTAAATAATTTGCAGTTTATTGCATGACATAAGTATTTGATACATCAGAAAAGCAGAACTTAATATTTGATACAGAAACCTTTGTTTGCAATTACAGAGATCATACGTTTCCTGTAGTTCTTGACCAGGTTTGCACACACTGCTGCAGGGATTTTGGCCCACTCTTCCATACAGAGCTTCTCCACATCCTTCATGTTTCGAGGCTGTCGCTGGGCAATACGGACTTTCCGCTCCCTCCAAAGATTTTCTATTGGGTTCAGGTCTGGAGACTGGCTAGGCCACTCCAGGACCTTGAAATGCTTCTTACGGAGCCACTCCTTAGTTGCCCTGGCTGTGTGTTTCGGTTGTTGTCATGCTGGAAGACCCAGCCACGACCCATCTTCAATGCTCTTACTGAGAGAAGGAGGTTGTTGAGCAAGATATTGCGATACATGGCTCCATCCATCCTCCCCTCAATACGGTGCAGTTGTTCTGTCCCCTTTGCAGAAAAGAATCCCCAAAGAATGATGTTTCCACTTCCATGCTTCACGGTTGGGATGGTGTTCTTGAGGTTGTACTCATCCTTATTCTTCCTCCAAACACAGAGAGTGGAGTTTAGACCAAAAAGCTCTATTTTTGTCTCATCAGACCACATGACCTTCTCCCATTCGTTCTCTGGATCATTCAGATGGTCATTGGCAAACTTCAGACGGGCCTGGACATGCACTGGCTTGAGCAGGGGTACCTTGCGTGCGCTGCAGGATTTTAATCCATGACGGCGTAGTGTGTTACTAATGGTTTTCTTTGAGACTGTGGTCCAAGCTCTCTTGAGCTCATTGACCAGGTTCTGCCATGTAGTTCTGGGCTGATCCCTCACCTTCCTCATGATCATTGATGCCCCATGAGGTGAGATCTTTCATGGAGCCTCAGACCGAGGGACATTGACTGTCATCTTGAACTTCTTCCATTTTCTAATAATTGCGCCAACAGTTGTTGCCTTCTCACCAAGCTGCTTGCATATTGTCCTGTAGCCCATCCCAGCCTTGTGCAGGTCTACAATTTTATCCCTGATGTCCTTACACAGCTCTCTGGTCTTGGCCATTGTGGAGAGGTTGGAGTCTGTTTGATTGAGTGTGTGAACAGGTGTCTTTTATACAGGTAACGAGTTCAGTTCAAACAGGTGCAGTTAATACAGGTAATGAGCGGAGAACAGGAGGGCTTCTTAAAGAAAAAAATAACAGGTCTGTGAGAGCCGGAATTCTTACTTGCTGGTAGGTGATCAAATACTTATGTCATGCAATAAATTGCTAATTAATTATTTAAAAATCATACAATGTGATTTTCTGGATTTTTGTTTTAGATTCCGTCTCTCACAGTTGAAGAGCACCTATGATAAAAATTACAGACCTCTACATGCTTTGTAAGTAGGAAAACCTGCAAAATCAGCAGTGTATCAAATACTTGTTCTCCTAACTGTATGTGAATAGCCAAAGCCACAGTGAGTCGCAGCTCTCATATTAGCAGCATGCCAAAACTACAGCAGTCACTGTAGTAACCGGCATAAACAAATGTAACTGTATATGTAATTATACAAAAAAACAGAAGTGATTGGGCAATAGAATACACCTCAGGAGAAGAAGCTTTTCTATACATACCTGAAATTAAAACAAAAACACACAAAAAGGAGTGCCAGGAGTTCTGCTATGACCTCTAATTACCGATAATTGCAAATTTGTGGTTTGGCCAGTAATTGACCAGTCAGATTGAGGATTATTTACTTGGTAGCCTAATATGCCAAATAACAGCTGGAATCAGACTACATGTTCTGTAAAATGGATTTCCCAATTGATAGTTACTGGATCATGCATCAGATTTTAGCAGACATTACCTGAATTTTCTGTATGACCCAAGGTAGACCTTCTGCAACGTCTCCCCAGTGTCAGCAGCAATACGCAACAGCCAGTTGTGACCAGTTATGGCAAGCAATGAGGAGGTATAGTCTGATGGCTGAGGAAGAGCCTCCCCCTGAGCAATAAAAAATATTTATATAGTCATCCAGATTTTTCAGTGATCAGAGTAACATAGTTGACATGAAAATCACAAACCAAAGCAGGGATTATCCTGTAGGTGTAGACTCAAAGTAGAACCAAACCTAGAAGTGAACCTGGTTATTTGAGGCTGGGTTCACACTGTGTGCGGTTGCGGCTCACAGGGGTCCCCGTTCTCCGTTTCAGAGACAAATCGGGCCCAAATTTTTGCCTGAATTCGGACCTGAAAACGGAGCCAAAGATGCACAGGACCCTTGTGTAATCTTCTCTGCAGCCGCCCCCGAGGTGTGTGAACTGGCTCCATTTAGAGCCGGTCACACTCTCCTGCCATGCGAATTTGGTGCGGGAAAACCTGCATTCAAATCGCATCAGTGTGAACCCAGTCTTAAAGTGAACCTTACCCTTGCTACTACAAGGTACTTACCAATGCACCTTCACATAACATTGCATCTTCAATCTTTTCTGATTTTAGACATCTGGGCATTTCATACAGTTGCTGTGGTTTTGAAGAAATACTGCACAAAACGATAAAAATATTTAATAATTACCACTCTATTTTGCATTTTTTGACTCAAGCAGGTCTTATTTATTAACCCCAAAAAGCAAACAATAGCCAAAGTGAGCAAGAACAACCAACCAGAAACTACCTTTCACTTTGCGAGGGTAAAATTTGATTGGTTGCTTTAAAGTTTAAGTTCACCTTTTCAGAACACCCTCCACCAGTCCCCCCCTCTACTTACCTCAGTGGATGATGATCTGTCAGTGCCCATGCAGCTGGTGCAGTAGTCCGGGGATTTGAAAACCCTGATCTACATATTTTTCACTCTGCAGCACTACCCGGACGGATCAAAGAGATTCTGATGGGTCAATAACAGCACAGAGAATCTGTGATCCATCCTGGAAGCACTTTAAAAAGAAGATACAGAAGAGCGGGATTTCAAATCCCTGGACCGCTACACTGGCTGTGTGGGCAATGACAGCTCAGCGCACTGAGCACCAAGTACCGTGCGAACCAGTGGGACGGGAAAAGGTGTTGGTTAGTTTATCTAGGAAAAAGTTACACTAACAGTTAAAAGGATGAACTTCACCATCTTCACATAGGTGTTAAAAAAAACATTTAAGGCCCCTTTCACACAGGCGCCTCTGCCTGACGGATTCTGCTTGCTCAGCAGGTGGATGACAGGTCAGTGTCCGCTCACTGTGCAGAGCGGAGGCGGACCCAGTCCCGCTCTCTTCTATGAGGAAATCAGGTGAAAACAGACCGCCTGTCTGTTTTCATCTGATCCTATCCGCCAGACGGATGGAAAATAGGACCACCATTTCTCTGGATTTTGCGGACAGGATTGGATCATATAGCGGCGGATATGTCACCGCTAACATCCGACTCTCCATAGGGGAGAGTGAAAGGTCCAATCAGATCTGCCTGAAAAACTGACAGGCAGACCTGATCCGACAGCCCGTGTGAAAGGGGCCCTAATCAATTTTTAATGATAAGACATGTTACCAGAATTTATCTATTTTTATTTCCTGTAACTCCTTGCATAATACAAAAGGCGAGTCAGAGGTCTATTGCTTTGGTTTTTCACATCATCATTTTGTAGTTGCTTCATCGTTGTTTTTACGCCCTAGCTGCAGTAAGGAAAGTAGGGTCACAGACCTGTCAGACTAAGAAAACTGAAAAAAAAAAAAAAAAACCTGTGTTATGCATAGCAGCAAGTTTATATATTGTAAATACATAATATATCTCCAATACTGGTTTAGAAGCACTCACGGGTCTTGCAGAGGAAATGGATCAAAAACAGCAGTGTTTTTATTGTCAATATTTTGATGTCCATCTCCCTTGAGAAAGATGGACTGAGCTTCATCAAAACAGACAATAAAAAACACTACCGTTTTGATCTTCCTCCTCTGCAAGACCCGTGAGTGCATCCAAACCAGTATTGGATATATATGGATTTGTTTGTAGATGGGCATCTGGGCATTTACTTCAACCATAGAGTGCAGTGCCTACCCTTGGAAAAAATAAAATAAAAATTTAGAACCAAATAAACATGTAATTTCTGAGCTTAATTTTTTTTTTCTCAGATCCCTCTTGGTACCGTATTTGCCGGCATATAAGGTGACTGGGCGTATAAGATGACCCCCTAATTTTCCAGCTAAAAGGTTGGTTTTGGGGTATACTCCCCTTATAAGATGACCCACTTCTGACTAGTCTGTCTAGAAGCTGATGGATAGCCAGAACAACCTATGAAAGGAACAGGCTTTATTTAGCTTTTTTCAAATCTCGGTGTGCCCATTGCATGCCTCACCTCACTGTGCCCATTGCATGCCTCACCTCACTGTGCCCATTGCATGCCTCACTTTGCCAATCTCCATACCTGATTATCCCTGACATGCAGAGTCAGACTTCGGGCGTCCATTGTTCAAAAGTCACCCCTCCTCCTGTTCCATGATAGGTGGAACACACAGTTTCCCAGCAGAGCCTGTAATCAGTGTTCCGCCTATCACGGAACAGGACGAGGAGGAGGCGTGGCTTTTGAACAATGGACGCCCGCAGTCTGACTCTGCATACAGGTATATAATACTGGCGTATAAGATGACCCCCGAATTTTGGGGGATATTTTTAAGTATAAATGGTCGTCTTATTCGCCGGAAAATACAGTATGTATGTGATGTACTACTCTATTACGGTCATCAGACAGATGCCACAGTAAAAAAATTCAGGGCGCTGGTCAACATAGTCACCTCTCAGGCACTCAGTAATAACCTTTTGAGACCTATAGGATGATTCAGCTTAGGTACCTCCATCAGATGTATTATACACACCGGTTAGATTATTTTGTATGCGCGAGAGAGACTTTGCAACTTGTCACAAATGCCTGGGGGCGGAAGGGACTTTTATTCACTTGGTGTGGGAGTGTACCAAGATAAGGCCTTTATGGTCTATGGTGACTGAATTTATAGCCAAAAAATTTGATCTCCCTAATATATGCTCCCCCTTGCGTTGCCTATTGGGAATTTTTGACCAAGAGGAGTTGTACGTGTAAATCAAATAATCTCTTAGGATTCTCTATTTTGGGGTCCGGAAGCTAATCGCAAGAAGGTGGATCCATAGGGAACAACTGACGTTAGGAATATGGTTGTAGGTAGTGAATGCTGACATTCTTCTATATCGTATAACGTATGAGGCCCGTGGGTCCCCAAGAAGTTTTGGAAGGTGTGGTTTCGGTGGGTGGACTCAAAGGATACGTTGGAGGAGGATGTGTATCACTGAATGGTTAAGGGGTGAGGAGACGCTGCAAGATCACTGTTTTTTGATAAGCCCCAACTGAAGTTGGGGGGACAAGTACAGCACACTGTTATAAAAGATGGGGTTTTAGAGTAATACACTCCATCTGCAATTGCCCATGGTTTCATGTATATAGTTATGTCACCTGAGGGGGAGGTTAGTAAGTGCCTTGGTCTTTCTGGGGCACGGGGGTTTGTGTGGGCGGGAACGGCCATTCTGCTAATTTTCTACTGTTGTAATTGTTGGGGTAAACGGTCTCGTTGATTTATAATTTAACATAAAAAACAAATAGCAGATTTCTTGGCTAACAGGTTTGGACTTGGGACTCTGGTTGGAGTCTTCTATGACTGGTAGTGCTAGCCTTCTTGGACAGTTTACTGTGAAATGTATATTGTTCTCATGCCTGTTTTTTTCACTTACCTGCCATTTGTATGTGCATTATTTTCTTATGCTAAATAAAAAAAAACAAAAAAAAAAAAAACACACACTATACAAAAAGGGACTGGGCACCATTGCTCACCCAGCCACACTGTAATGCAGAGGCTTGCATAGTAAGTACAAGGCATAATATGATTACATACATATATAAATTAACTCATTACCTGCTGAAACAGCACCCAAAGTTGGCAAAATAAATTCTTCCATTGACATAGTTGATGGCAGACTTTGAATGTTTTGTCCAAACTTTGCGAAACTTTGTGGTTTTCTAAGGAAAGGTATAAGACAATTTGTGAATATCAACTATATAGTGTTGTTTTTTTTTGTTTTGTTTTTTAGGAATTAGGGACACAAATGACTTCTAACAGCAGATGAGTCCAGCAGTCTGTCATCACTGGAGGCTCTGGGTGATAGCAAGCCGAGAACTAGTATGGGCATTATTTGATAGCTAGTTCGGCACAAATCAGCAGCAGAATTAATGGCAGAGATCTGACAGAGCTCTTCAGGAAAACTTTAGAAGGAATGTCTGTAAGGCCTCGTACACACAACCGAGTTTCTCGGCAAGTACCAGCAAGAAACTTGCTGGCAGAGAGGTCTTGCCGAGAAATTTGTTCGTGTGTATGGTTTCTCGTCAAGAAAACCGACAAGTAATCTCGACGAGAAAATAGTGAACCTGCTCTCTATTTTCTCGTCGAGATTCTCGTCGGCATGTTTCTCGACGAGAAAAGTGAGTGTGTGTACACTTACCTGTCCTCCGGGAAGCCCGAGCATGTTCAAAATGAATTCGACGCATGCGCGGTAGCTTCCTAGGCATAGGTAGGGTATACCAAGATGGCGGCGACGGCATCGAATGTGACGAGCGCATGCTCGTCGTAGTCGATGACGTCACCGCGTACGCTCCATTCAAAGAACCGCGGGTTCTTTGAATCGAGCGTCTGTACACTCGGCCGGGACAAGTTTCTTGTCCAAGAATCTCGTCGAAAAAAACTACATGTTTTTTTCGACGAGAATCTCGGCCGTGTGTACGAGGCTTAAAGGAGTAGTAAAGTTACATGTTTTTTCACCTTAATGCATCCTATGCATTAAGGTGAAAAAACATTCGACAATACCGCCCCCCCCCGAGCCCCCGTTTTTCTTACCTGGCCCCTCGAAAGTCCCATGCTCGTCCCCGTCATCCTCTTCGTTTTTCTGCCTGGCCGCCGATTGGCTACACTGGATAGATTGAAAGCAGCGCAGCCATTGGCTGGCGCTGCTGTCAATCACATCCAATGACGCGGCACGCCGGGGGGCGGGGCCGAGTGATACAGTCGGCGGCTATGGCCGCCGCTGTATCACGGGAGCGCGCCCACAATCACTCCACACCATGCGAGCTCACTCGCATTAAGGTGTGGAGTCCTTGCGGGGAGGAGCCAAGACAGCCGCCGAGGGACCCCAGAAGACCAGGATCGGGGCCACTGTGTGCAAAACGAGCTGCACAGTGGAGGTAACTATAACACGTTTGTTATTTTTAAGCAAAAAAAAAAAAAAAAGGTATAGTGCTCCTTTAAGGCTGAAATTATACTTCATTTTTAGTTGGGAACCAGTGGGATAAAAAACATTTTTTTTTTCTCTCTTTATTGAGGAATATGGCTGCAAGATTGCCACATCTGTTACTATCCACCTGATACCGAAAATGTGTCACACAATCTAAACGACTTAAAACTCCTCACCCAAGTGCCCGCTTACCTCTCTTCAATGGCCTCTTGCAGTGTTTACATCCTCTGTTGAGTAATGTTCTCTGGGCTTCCTGCATCTGCTCAGTAACTAACTATAGTGTGCCATACTTGTGCCATTGGAGTAAAGTACCATTCAAGTCTATGGAAAGTTACTGCACATGTGGGGCAAAGAGACTTCTCAACAGAGGATGCAAACACTGCAGGAGACCATCACTATTAGAGGACAGTAAATGGCAAACTAGTTGGGTGGTTGGTGTTTAGCTTAAAAAGGTAGTATACCGCACTTTATTTCTTTTTTTTTTTAAACCCTGCAAGAGAATTTTTATAATGTGCTAGTATGCATTGCATACTAGCATATTATGAAATACTTACCTTAGAACGAAGCCTTCCAGCAGCGTGCTGTCGCTGCTTACAGGGTTTCCATCTGTGCCCGGTTATCCTTCCGGGTTTGCATCCTCTGGCCTATCTGATTGGCCACACCGTGATCACATCACTCCCGCGCGGGGGCCACGGACCACGGCACGGAGCTCTGAAGGGATGGCACAGGTATGCCAGACCTTCAGAGCGCATGCGCTGGTGATATCAACAGCTGCATGCAGTGTGAATATCTCCTAAACCGTGCAGGTTTAGGAGATATTCACTGTACCTACAGGTAAGCCTTATTAGAGTTTTAATTTCCTTTTGTTTCTTTCACATTACCTGACATACAATTTTTCTTAAAATGTTCATATTAATCCTGTGGTTATTGTAGGCACCCTTTGGGAAGGAGCCCAAAGTCTTTCTGGTGACAAGGACGCAGACATTTTTCACACTATCAGCCCTTGAAGAAAATCTTCCACTGGTAATTTGAAGAGATGTGGGTGGCTTTAGGCCTATACCAGAATTCATTGCTGGTCACATCACCGATATCCTGCAAATGCAGACTTTAAAAACTAGGCAGGCACTTCACATTCCTATGTGGATCCACATTGCCATTTGCTCCACGCTATGCCAAATCTTCACATGGCCTGTAATAAATATCAAGAATAATCACGTTAGCAGCATACAGGCAGGGCTTTGCTCCCACATTTCAGAATCTCCCCCTAATGGCTGGTGATATGGTGATGGATGAGGTAATATTCAAGAAGTAGAAGGAGAAGTTCAGAAAGCACAGCTCAACAGAATGAAGCAAGCAGAAGCAGTGAGATAATGCCACTACAATAATTTTGGTACACTTCCTCTCCAGCAAAGATAACAGTGTGTAGTGACATCACCAAATCACAAGAGATTAGCAGTCAAAGGCAGCAGTGCCTCAATCGCAATACACAGGACTGCCTAGGCACATGAAGTGCACTGCTATTTTTCAGGAAGATTTTAAAACAAAACCAGAAATCTTTCACTGTGCTGCTGAGGTCTAGTCCATTTTATTACCTTATTGATCTCTGCATCATTGCTCTTTGTTTACTTTTTTTTTTTTCCATTTACATGATGCCAGTATATGCTAGAGTAGTTTACAGAAACTGGAGTGCAAGGTTTGGTTTCTTTAAAGTTTATTCTGGGTGGTATGGATTCATCCCAGAATCCCAAAACTGGTAAGTTTAAAGACCAGATTATTCTTTCTGTGTGTTTGTATTTCCTGGTGTCTTAATAGCAGCATACAAGTGAGGGCAGAGCGCCAACCACATGTATGCTGCCATGTATAGGTACCAGGAAAGGAAAATTATTGAAAGATTGAAGTTACGGTATTTTAAACCTTAATTATTTTTTAAAGATTTTAGCAATGCAGGTCTACATTTACATGGGATGTTGGTTCTAACCCTTTTAAAACGTTATTTTCTTTGTTTGGCTGGTCCCATTATTTCTGCCCCCAGGGTTAGCTCCTTTGCCTAGCAGGGGTCTATCGAGCCACTCATTTGTGCATGTCATAAGACTACAGACCCATGTTGGGGAAAATGCCTACACCAACGTGCGCACACACATGCACCTGTAAATATGTCTAAACACGTGTTAATGCTAGGAGCATTTAGCACTTGAGCGTTAATTCATTTTAATGGCCACAATAAATAATTATTATGGCCAATAAAATTAGTTAAAGAGGAGTTCCAGTCTGTAAAAAAAAAAAGTCAGTAGCTCCAAATACAATAGCTGCCGACTTAATATAAAGACACTTACCTGTCCAGGGATGCCGTGATGTCGGTACCCCTAGCCGATTCGTCAATCGGCTTCGGTTGCAGGCGGCGGCATCTGTAGTAAAGGAAACAGGAAGTGAAGCTTTGTGGCTTCACAGCCTGTTTCCTACTGTGCATGCGCGAGTCGCGCTGCGCTTTCTGAATGGTCCCATCGTCTTCTGAGACCCCTGCGTGTCCCAGAAGGCAGCGGGAGGAGGGGCTGGAAATGTCGTAGATCGCTGTGGCGATCTTACCCGAAAGTGGGAGCGGGTTCCTTACAAAACCAGGGACGCTCCCCCCCAAAGTGCCAAATGTGGCAGTGGAGGGGGGGAAGGTGCGAACAAGCGACGCTTCCCCATATGGGTGGAGATTTGCTTTAATAGCAGCATATAAGTGAGGGGAGAGCACCAGCCAAATGTATGCTGCCATGTATAGGTAAGGAAAAAATTATGGAAAGGTTGAAGTTATATTAAACATTAATTCTTTTTTAAAGAATTAAGCAATGCAGGTCTACATTTACACGGGACGCTGCTTTTTACCAGGAATGGGCTCAGGCATGTTCGGAACCCGCAAGAATGCAGATCCCGCCAGGACGTCGGTACTGCACAGCGCTAATCACAGGTAGTGAGACATTTTCCTGATCCACGGCTGCAGACATCGAGAAATGTCCCACTGCCTGTGATTAGCGCTGTACAGTGCCGACTTCCTGGCGGGATCTGCACGTGCGGGTTCCGAACACGCCTGAGCCCATCCTTACTTCTTACACCTTTAAAACTTTTTTTCTCCTTTTTTTTATCTGGTCCCAAAATTGCTGCCCCTATCTTCCTGTTTTAGGGTGGCTCCTTTGCCTAGCAGGCGTCTATCGAGCTCTCTTTTGTGCATGTCATAAGACTACAACCCAATATGGAGAAGATGCCTGCTCCGACGTACACACGCACGCACGCATCTGTATGCGTATGTCTAAATACCCAATAATGTTAGGCGCACTTAGCACTTGAGCATGAATTAATTTTAATGGCCAAAATAATAAAAAAAATTGGCCAGAATAATAAATTAACGCCCAAGTGCTTGATGCCCCTAAACACATTTACAAGCGGCAGGGGTTATTTCTGCCAAAAGACCGCTGCCAGGAGGAAAGGCGTCTAGGAGAGATAGCAAAACATCTGGTGTGGTGTGCATGAGCTCTTACTCTCTGTAAAGTATTTCAGAAAATATTGACATCTTGTAAATGAGAGACATAAGTAAACAGAGAGCAATAGCAGAAGGCCTGAAGGTGCAGCTCAGGGTGGAATAGCCATTTAGAAGTATAGGGAAAACTATACCATCTGGCTGGTTGCACAGATGATACAAGATGCTGTAACATTGCATTATATGTCAGGATGGACAAGCTGATGTCTCAGCCCCATTCTGCAACAATGATAAGGATAATAATAAGGACACTAGACATACTAATACAGAGCCTGCTGTACACAGAACTCATGCAGTCACACTCACCTCCTATACACAGCACTGTGAATGATTCCAGCAGCAGCACTGAAAACACACAACAATCCTCCACTTCCGGGTTGAGCCCCTACTGCTCATGGGAAATGAAGTCTTCTTGATCGGCTACCACACTGAATGAGCGGCCTGAAAAACTACAACACCCGGCATGCATTGCAGACTACTTTGACTTCAGAGTGATAGGGCTTCCGGTTTGATTGTTTTGCTGTCAGTTTGATGAAGTTCTGTTGGCTTTCTATATTCCCAGTGTGGGTTCAGTGTGATAAAGTGTATACAGTAGCCGTACACTCTGTACTTCACACCTCTGCTATGGAAGTGATTGTTGCATAGCTCCCAACTGTCCCCGATTTCGAGGGACTTTCCCTGATTTCCTTCTTTCCTCCTCATTTGTCCCTCATTTTTGTCTGATCTATATAGTTGTATAAAAAAAATCACTTTTTATCTATCATAAAGTGTTTTCCAGTGTTAAACCCATCATCTGATTTCTAAATTGCTGCATTTGTAATTTCCATAAGCCTATATAAAGGAATAGAAGTGGTAAAAAAGCACTTGTGGGTTTAACCAATCTTGTTTTTTGTACAATTCTCCTTTAAGGGGGCGTGGCAAACGGTGTGTCCTGTGCCTACATACTTTTGCTGATAGGTGTCCCTCATTCCCATCTCAAAAAGTTGCAAGGTATGATTGTTATATACAGGTGTGATCACCTGATTGCATGGAGCTGCCCTTTTCCAGGGACAGTCACTTGTTTTAAACATTTTCCATATAAAACATTGTGACTGCATCTATGAACAGACCAGCAATAAAGTATGGAAGATTACTACAACCTGACAGAGCGCTCAATTCACTGCCTGGTACACACAGTGAGTTTATCGGAAGAATGATCGTCTGTGGGGGTTTTTTTGCATGCTAATCTCATATCACAAAAAAAGAGTTTACTCCTACGACAGAATAAAAATTTGGAAGTGATGTAATGTGTTGTAGTGTATTTGTATTGTATTTTTGAACGACAACTTGCTGACACCCACAGTATATATACGCAATTGCTTTGAGGTTTAATACTGGGGTTACGGCAGCAGCTAGTTGGCATAACCCTGGTATCATTTTTTTCTGTGGGTGATCCGGCACCTGCTAAAAGTGATCCCAGCGGCAGATTCACCACGAGATCACTTTTACAGGCAGCAGGAGAGATGTCACCCCATCCCGCCGCTTTCCAGTCGTTTCCCCCTTTTACCAGAGCTGTCAGTAAACCCGGAAACGATCCAGTCCATCAGATGGCTAGGCAGGAAGTTGAGTTAGGGCAAGATGACCCTCATTCAGCTCTATGCCCTTGGAGGACTAGAGCGACCTCCGACGTCACTTCCGGTCTTCGGGCAGATAGAAAGGATTATTTTTTTCTTAAAGTCAAAATGTAATTTTTTTAAAATTTTTTTGCTTTTAAAGGTAAATGAGAGATCTGGGGTCTTTTTGACCCCAGATCTCTCAATAAAAAAGACCTGTCATTCTTATTTCTATTACATTCCTTGTAATAGGAATAAAAGTTATACAAGTAAAATAAAGGGACAGTGTAAAAATAATATAAATAAGAAAAATTTTTTTAAAGCTCCACATCCCTCTGTGTTGGCCTGAAGAAGTGAACGCATACGTAAGTCGGTGTTCAAACCACACATGTGAGGTATCAACGTGATCGTTAGGGCGAGAGCAATAATTCTAATGTGAAAGGGTCGCCTATGAAGATTTTTAAGTACTGTAGTTTGTCGCCATTCAACGAGGGTGCGCAATTTTAAAGCATGACATATTAGGTATCTATTTACTCAGCGTAACATCATCTTTCACGTTTTACAAAATATAATAGTGTTTTGGGTTTAAAGGCACAGATGCAAGCGAGACTCCTATTGCAGAACATCGACTGTTACAGTGGTTCTAAAGGCAGAAGTTTTTTTTACCTTAATGCATTCTATGCATTAAGATAAAAAGCCTTCTGTGTACAGCAGCTCCCCCAGCCCCCCCCCAATACTCACCTGAGCCCCATCTCAATCCAGCGGTGGGCATAAGAGCCTTGGCTCTCTGGGGACTCTCCCTTCTTATTGGCTTGGACAGCAGCAAGCGCCATTGGCGCCTGCTACTGCCAATCACAGGGGCCGAGCAGTGGCTCTGCGTGTGAATGTACACACAAGACAGTGGCTCAGGATCAAACCTGCTCGGGTGCCCCCAGAGCAACTTGCTTGCTCTGGGGAGGAGGGAGGAGACAGGAGCACCGGTGGGGGACCCAAGAAGGGACCCAAGAAGAGGAGGATAGCGGCTGCTTTGTGCAAAACCACTACACAGAGCAGGTAAGTATGACTTTTTATTTTTTAAGACCCAGCCTTTAATATCACTTTAAGCTGCCCTCCATCCACTAGGGGAGTGAACTGAGGTTGTGGACTGCTAAAGACTCTGGAGAGAATCTTGGAGGATTGTGGGAGATATCGTTTTCAGGAAGCAGCCCTGACAAAAACAAATACTGTGGGGCTACATGTTCCAGGAGAAAGGGCAGCTGCAGGAGGGGAGGAGAGTTTGGGTTAGTGATACAGAGTCTCACGTTGAGAGAGAGAAGGAAAGCTGCTGGTGTGCTGGGACTTATGACACTAAGTGCCAATCCTCCCTGTTTCCCCTATATAGAGACTGAACTGTTGTCAGTTAAAGTGATATTAAAGGCAATTAAAAAAATAAAATAATAAACACGTCATACTTACCTGCTCTGTGCAGTGGTTTTGGCTCACTCCTGACAAGTGCCCTCAGAGCAAGCTACTTGCTATGGGACACCTGAGCAGGCTCACTCCTGAGCTGCTCTGCGTGTCCATTCACACACAGAGCCGTGACTCATCCCCGCACCCTCTCTCCTCATTGGCTCAATGGCTATCAATGGCTCTCGCTGCTGTCTCAATCTCAGCTAATGAGGTCTCAGCCAATGAGGACAGAGCCAATGGATCGAGACACAGGCACCTAATATCAGTAAAATAGCACCATGTTTAGATCAGTAAAGAATAAAAATAAAACGCCCAAAAAAACTGCATTACTGGTTAGTAATTTACATGTGAATATGTGCACATACGCATGTAAATCACACCTCCATTATAATATTTAGCATTGTGAGAGGAAGTTAACATTGATACCTGCTGCAAATCACAACAGTGCGTTTTGAATGCAGTGCAGGAAAGGCGCATGGAATGCAGGATTCTCGCCACGTTCTGGTGTTAACTGGCCCTATATGTAATATCTTGTTCAGAGAAATATCCTGAGTAAAATGTTCTGTAAAGACTTTGCATGTATGTAGCACCCTCTAGAGTGCTAGATGTAGATAGGTTTGTTGTTAGCAGACATGGGAGTAAGTCACACATGTGCAAGTCACAAGCAAGTCTCAAGTCTTAACCTTCAAGTCTCAAGCAAGTCCCAAGTTACTGTGACGAAAAGCAAGCAAGTCAAGTCGAGTCCCTGCTAGAAGTCAAGCAAGTCAAGTCAAGTCATTTATTTTGGTCAAGTCACAAATCAAGTCAAAATACTGATCTACCCCATACTGTATAAAAATACTAGGAGGGATAACAATAAATAATATTGGTTATGTGCCCATGCCTCACTGTGCCCGTGTCTCAGTGTGCCCAATGCCTCACTGTGCCCAATGCCTCACTGTGCCCGCGTCTCACTGTGCCCGTGTCTCACTGTGCCCATGCTTCACTGTGCCCGTCAGCTGTGTACCTGATCGGCGGCATCCCGGCGGCCATTCCAGTATTCAAAAGCCGCGCCTCCTCCTCGTCTGTGATAGGCGGAACACTCAATTTCCCAGCATTCAGTGTTCCGCCTATCACGGACATCCGCTCATCCTCATAACACAGACGAGGATAAGAGGATGTCCGTGATAGGCTGAACACTGCCTTGCGGTTAGTGTCAGTGGTGCCAAGTCATTGCAAGTCATATAGCCCAAGTCAAAGTCAAGTCGCAAGTCATTAGTGACAAGTCAAAGTCAAGTCGAGTCATTTATTGAATTCTGTCAAGCAAGTCGCAAGTCCTCAAACAGGTGACTC
Source organism: Rana muscosa (assembly GCA_029206835.1). NCBI lineage: Eukaryota > Metazoa > Chordata > Amphibia > Anura > Ranidae > Rana > Rana muscosa. Next base: position 390,286,713 of record CM055127.1, read on the forward strand.
AAGTCTGACATAAGTCAAGTCATGTGACTCAAGTCCCCCACCTCTGGTTGTTAGTGTAGGTAAAAATTTGTTTTAGCTCAGGACTAAGCCTGAACTATGAACCTGGGTCAGTGTTTAGTGACTCAGGGCGTGGTGACTCATCCTAGCAGCTTCTCTGGTACCTCCCCCTTGTTTTCGGGGACATTGGAGAATGTTCCAGACATAATGGGTGGAGGCTAGGAGGTGCTGCTTGGAATATTTATGAGGGCCTCAGCCAATCCCCAGTGAAGGGCTGGCAGGGGGCAGGTCACCTCATAAATAGGCATAAGTGGGGCAGTCGGGGTGGAATATGGAGATGGAGTGCTGAGGAGGCTGTCAGTGACCCTTGGGGATGCCCTCTAATTGGGGGTGGGGGGTGACCTCGGGCTTGGGTGCTGGAAGGTTCCCACCAAAACACACGGAGGAAGCCACGGGAGCAAGGAGAGAGGACAGCAGAAGCAGGTTAGCACGTCTGGGAGATCTCCTGAGAGTCAGCCGGGTGGGCTGGTGAGTACCAGTCTGGAGGACTGTGGTGGAGAAGTTAGCCTTGAGGGTTAGTGAAAGGGGCAGCTGCATTCAGGTGGGTTGGCAGTGCCTGAAGAGGTGGTGTTGGGATCAGTAGCCACAGGAGTGATTGTCAGGTATTTACAGTGTGTCCTGCTAGGTTCTGCATGTGCTGGAGGAAGAAGAGGAGCTTTATATAAAGACTGTATTACATACCTCCCAACTGTCCCTGATTTCGAGGAACTGTCCCTGATTTGGAGCAATGTTCCTCTGTCCCTCTTTCCTTCTCATTTCTCCCTCATTTTGGTCTGATTTATATAGTTGTATATAAAATGCACTACTTATCTTTCAAAAAGTGTTTCCCAGTGCTAAACCTTTCATCCAATTTCTAAATTGTTGCAATTGTAAATTTCAAAAGCCAATATAAAGGAATAGTAGTGGTAAAAAAAAAAAAAAAATGTGGGTTTAACTAACCTTTTTTTGTTTGTTGTATAATTCTCCTTTAAGGGGGCATGATAGGGGGTCCTATGCCTACATACATTTGCTAATAGGTGTCCCTCGGTCCCATCTTCAAAAGTTGGGAGGTTTGTGTATTATCCCTGAAGTCAAATGGGCATCCCATAACCTCCCATCCCTATCCAGGTTATTACCCTCAATGAATAACGAAAACAAAATCATGGACTGTTCTCTAACTCAAGAGTGCCTGTAAAGATTCGGTGTTCCTGGCTGTGCAAGCATAAAGGCGTGTAAATATGTCTATGCATATACATATGTAAAATACTTCTTCATCCTTTTCTAATTACCAGTGTTGTAGTATACACACGTACACATGCATATACACGCATATGCGCTTAAATTACTGCACTGAAATGTAAAATATTCATTTTTTTTAGGGCTCTGTACTCATCACTGTTTTACAGATTTTTTCGCAGCTGTTTGCATTGTTACATAGACAACAATGGACCTGTGTTCAGATCAATAAAAAATGTTTTTTTTTTTTTAACTCCCATATGCAAGAGGCCTAACTATGCTGCGTCATGGCTCTGCACCTGCCAGGAGAGGGCTCAAGCACTCTGTGACACTCTTTTTTATTTTTTCAGACATGTCTTCTATAAGCCATCACTTGTGTATATATGGCTTAATACCAGAATGTATTCTGTTTATGTGTCTATGCTCACTGCTAAGGTTTGGAACTTTTCCCTTGCAGCATAATTCACAGGAGAATGAAGCGTGTATCTCTATGTGCCAGTGCAGTTAAAATAATATATCTGTCTGTGTACCTTCCTGGGAAAACATACGGCACTTTTATTGCAAAAATAAATTGCTGTGTGCTTGTAATATGGGAGGCAGTGCAGGGAGCCACAGGGAATTAGTGAGGGGCGCTGAGCTAGCACTGAATAACGTCTACTTAGTCAAAATAAATAATGGTTAATACATGTCTAGTGCAGACAAAGGATGCAAATAGAATCCAGAAGTAGCTGCTGCCCATTGTTCTGTCCACATCTCTCAAGGACATTTCCCGACTTCTCTCCTGCTTGAAATACAGATTCATGGCCGCTGTGTGTCTTCTGCAGCAGGTACTAAATAAAATCCATAAAATGATGGGAAGAATACAAAAAACATACACAGTGCCCAAAATTTCTGACCTGATATTTAAATGGAAGTCACACAGCAGCCAGTTTCTTCATTATTTATTAGGAGTTCCATATTAGAATTTTTTCAGATGCCAAGTTAGTTAGGCTGAATTATTACTTTGAAAACTGTTTGTTTTTTTGTGGTTTTTGTTGCTCAATAAAAGACAAGAGCTCCCATGTGTTTGTGTCATTCATTATTATTTGCTTTGACTTTCTTTTTCTGAAGAGTTATTGTTTTCTGCTGGCAGGATTTGTATTACAGTTTACTGCATAGCTAAAGCATGGTGGTTGTGCTTTTCTACTGCTGTCTATGATCCAATTTGTGAAAGTGAACCCTTAATAAAATGTAATGATAGGTACCTACAGACATCCAGAGGTGGCCAGCTATGCGAGCATGATCCAACCAATGATTAACCTTTCTTATAAAGTCTGAGTAATAAAAAAAAAAAAAGCAAGCAGTCCCTTTATTGCAGAAGAGATATACCATGCTTTATCATAAATGATCACACCCTCATCCTCTACATACTGTATGTACACTTACCAAGATCCAATGGTTGTGGGCTCTGTTGATGATTTACATACGGCTCCCTCCCCTGGCTGCACCTGTGCAATAGAGTTCTATAGACTTTTATGGGGCTCATCTTCCTCTGTCTCCCAGGCGGCCCTATTGAAGTGTAGCACACACCCGTAGGAGCTGCTGGTTTTAATTTGGGCCTTGCAGGTTACCTCAGTATTCGTTGTCTAGGGGAGGAAAGTCTGTAGGAACTCCAATGTCCACACAAGATGTAAAACCCTCTGCAGTTAGGTTTTATTTTCCTTTGCATAAAACGTATGAAGAATAGTAGAAGGGTGAAGAGAAGTGGTAGGTTTAGGTACACAGTACAGATCACTGGGGAACAACTCCTCAACTATACAGTCATTCACCACTCTTCCTGGAGTGGGTATTGCTCACCTAGATAGGCCCCCTCTCACCTGGCCTAGCAGCCGGTATGATGCACGAACAATAATCAGGACCAGTCTCTGCCACAGACTGGTGGTGCACAGAATTGGATAATCCGGGTCAAGAGTCAAGAGCCTTTAAGCCAACCCCGCAGACTGCAAGGTAAACTTTAGTTGCGGTGCATCCTCCAATAGAATTACCAGGCCCTCCTCAAGACATCAGCCTTCCGCTTGGTCATTTCCAGGACAGGTCCTCCCTTGGTTTCCTCCATTGAGTGGCTTCCTCCCTCAGGACGGACAGCAAAGGATCACCTTCAAAGGGTAGGCCCCAGTCAGCATAACTGGGCCTACTCGGCAGAGTTGCAGCCTCGGACCAACATGGCTCCGAGGCTGAAATCACACAATATACCCCTCGCGCCAGGAAGGCCGCGGGGGGACGAAGGACCCCAAAAGATGGCGTCCTCCCCTTAAGCACCCTTCCCCAGCATGCTCAGCGGGTAAACCACACCCACTGAACTATTCCCGGGGGAAGGTACCCAATGCACTCTGACTTGTCAATCTTCCACATTGGCCTGAGGTGGTAACGCCACCTACAGGCAAACAGTGGGAAGTTTTCCAATACAGCCATAGCCGGAACAGAGGCTAATTTAACATTAATCCTTTACATCTGAGCCAAACTATTGGCTCAGATACCCTCTAAATTTAACATAGCGCCCACTCATTGGGAGCAGGGCGCTACAGAAGTCTTTAGGTTTGTAATGTAAAGGTGCAGCCAGGAATGTAGACAACTGGAAAAACACAAAACAGAGACTACATCTGATATTGGTAAGGATAAATAAGTAAAAATAAGTGTCACGTGGATGATGAAAGAGGAGTGAACTGACCACATTGGACAGAAACACTTGTAAGGGCAAATAAATAAGTCTGCCTGAAAGCCTGACTTCTCTGTAGTAGATACTTACCTTCCCTGTGCTCTCCTGACACTCTTTTTTCTAATCAGAGCCTGTGAAATATCAGTACTTCTGACTGAGCATGGGGCATCATGTGACCAACCTCCTTTCCCGAGCAGGCCTGAATACTGCCCAAGGATCATGTGACCCAATTACCTTCCTCATCAGCCCTTAGCACTGTCCTAACTAACATTAGGCTTTCTATTTAGGGCTCTGGCAGACCAATAAGGAAGACAAGCACATGTGGGTAGTATTATTATTATACACGATTTATATAGCACCAACAGTTTATGCAGCACTTTACAATGTATAGGGGGGACAGCACAATTACAGTACAGTTCAATACAGAAGGTACAGGAGGGCCCTGCTCATAGAGCTTAAGCTTGTAGAGCTTACATTCTAAAGGGAGGGGGTGGTGGTACAAAAGGTAATAGCAAGTAATAAGTAAGTATCTGAGGAGGTGGGCCGTCAAGAGAACCTTTTACTTTACACTGAATGGGCAAAGTGATGTGAGGAGGGTCTGATAATTTATATGAAGTAATAAATGGTTAGTTAAAGGAAATCTATAGTCGTGTCATACACTTTTATTCTATACCATCAGCATTGTATTAACAGTAGAAAATAATAGTTACGTTTGACAATCCAATATAAGCTTACTTGAAAAATCTCCTTTCATGTTGTGAGTGCTACCTGTCTGCTGACCATCTATTTCCACAACTTCCTGTATTCCCTGATTACTTTCCATTTCTAAGGACTACATATCCTGTGGTACCTTGCTGCCTGCAAACTATGATTCCTGTGGAGACTCCGTATCCTAAAATTCCTCCTCTCAGCACCTCTGTCGTTCAGAAGGCAGGCTCCTTGAAAGGTGTGACACAGCAGTGCCTACTCACAGGACATAGTGAATATGTGTCACAGATTTCAGGGAAATAAATATGTGTGGTTCTTCACAAAGTAATGTAGCGCTACCCCTGAAGGAGCCTGTGACAGACGGCCTGGCACCCCACCTGGGTGCCTTTGCCAAGATACAGTTTCCTCCACTCTGGAACCAGGAACTAGGTCTTAAAGCTGACAATTGCACCCAAGAACTAGATGACACTAGCTTAGGTGCAAACTGGAACTCTTTATCGTAAGTTCACACAAAATTAGATTAGAGCTTGATCACATTATCCTAAACAATGCAAACATTAAACAGTAATATCATCAGTACATCTAATGAACAGCTAGCATAAACATAAACACATAAATATCCCACAATGCTTCTGTAACAAGGTAAAGTGGACATAATACTAATCACATCTCCAAGAGGATTACCAGAAAGACAGAAACAATAGGTGACTCAATTAACAATGGAAATTTACACCTAGGAGGCACACAATGGGGGAAATATACAATGAGAGAAAAACACCTTAATAAACAGATTTACAAAAAGCAGCAGGAGACACCAGCATCAGGTTGTTTGAACTGATTATAATCTTCTGCTGTGAGTCTCGGAGGGGGTTGAAGCAGGCAAGACTGGCCTGGGCTGCTAATTACATACCCCAGCAAAACACAGGGGCCCCAAATCTGTATTCAGGTCCTATGTTCCCAGAGTCTGTGTGTTTTGGGGAGACATGGACAAAACCTGAACCAAAACCACTCCAAAGGTCCTCAAGGCACACACCACCCAAAGAATAGAGTCCCCTTAAAAGCCAAGGCCCATAGTCAGAAGGCAAGAAAAAATAAATCAGGAAAAAAGACAGAGCTGAGCAACAAATATATAACCAACTCCTCAGGTATGAAGCAAAGGCTCTTTATTTTACAAAAAGTGAAAGTGATCCCCAGGGTTTACAGCAGTCTATAGATGGTCATACAGAGACTTGGATGAGAAGCTGATAATACCTGGAGGCTTTGCCAGACTGTGACGTCACTTCCGGGCACCGGACGCAGTTCGAGCGGCCTGCTGGACACTGGCCCCTACAGCTCTCGTGGCTACAGTTGCGGCCCCCCTTCCACCGGACCCCTGGCCCTGCTGGTCTGGTCGGGCCCCTTGCCAGAGACGCTCCTGCATTCTTTGCTCCATGGCTCTGTGTGTTCCTCCCTGAGCCCCTGTGACATCCATGTGGCTCCAGCCTCCAGGTATTATCAGCTTCTCATCCAAGTCTCTGTATGACCATCTATAGACTGCTGTAAACCTTGGGGATCACTTTCACTTTTTATAAAATAAAGAGCCTTTGCTTCATACCTGAGGAGTTGGTTATATGTTTGTTGCTCATCGCTGTCTTTTTTCCTGATTGTTTGTTTTCATTTCATTGGTCTATGAGTTCTGGACAGCAGAGGCCACAGCTCCATTTGTATTTTTTTGGTTGTTTGCTTGGAATTTTTTCTATGCGCCTAGACATTTATTTTTTAGTAGGCAAGAGGCTACCCTGCAGTCCCCTCCAAAAGCTCCTGTCCTGGTTGGGTCTGTCACAGAGCCACTTGGTATTTTGGGCTCTCTGCTGTCTCCTGGGAAACACACTGGTCCCAGGAGAGAGCGGGGACCAGTGAGGGCGCGCCACGCTACTCGCACATGCGCAGTAGGTGTTAGGACCTGGGCTTGAACCTGGGACCTCTGGTGTGTCTGGTGGTGACTCTACTTGCTGAGCCACCTGGAATGCTGGACAGCTCCTTGGATAGTTCATTAGACAATTCCTTGAATGATCTTTCTTGTCTTGAATCTTGTTTGCCTTGAACCTTGAACCCTTTGCTCCTCCCAGGAACTTCCTGATTTAAGCCATGTCCCTGCACTTCCTGGTTGCCAGAATATTGTGTCTTCACCAGCCAATATCTTGCTCCTGTCTACTGCTGCCGACCGCATCTTTGCTACCACTCACTACCGACTTTTGGCTCGTCCCCGACTACGCTTCTGCTGAATCCCAACCTGCAACTATCTGTTACCGACTTTTGGCTCATCCCCGACTACGCTTCTGCTTGATCCCTACCTGTATTATCTGTTTCTGGAACCCGGCTTGCTCACCCCCTGGTGGGGCTAATCTGAGGACCGCGACCTGCCACTGACACGCAGCAAAGCCCATCTCCACCTTTAGGAGCCCTGGTGAATACCGGTCAGTGCTTAGACCCCGCACCTCAGGTGAACCCGAGTCATCAGCCAGGGTGACCTGTGTGAATACCTGCTCTGCTGCTATAGCTACTGGCCTCTGAGCCTGACTCCAGACCATGACAGTAGGGAATTGGGCAGTGAAGCCGCAACGCTTCACTTCCTGATTCCCTCACCGAGGATGGCGGCGGGGGCAGCTGAGAGACGAGCGATTGCTCGGCCTCGGCTGCCGACATCGCGGGCGCGCTGGACAGGTAAGTGTCCATTTTTTAAAAGTCAGCAGCTGCAGTATTTGTAGCTGCTGGCTTTTAAAAAAAAAATTTGGGTGGACCTCCGCTTTAGCTAGAAAAGGGTTGGTTTGGCAAATACCCTGGATTAGCAAAGGAGGCCCTGGACTAGGAGAGGAGTAGACAGGAGGCCCTGGACTGGGAGGTGCAGAGGAGGCCCTGGACTAGCAGGGGAGTGCAGAGGAGGCCCTTGGACTAGAGGGGGAGTACACAGGAGGCATGGGCGTTCTCAGAACTTTTTTTAGGGGGGGCATCATTTTAAGGTCACTCATGCTCCGCCCCTTTTTAATAATGTCGTGAAGGGGAGGGGTTTAGTCATTATCTCATAAAGCACAGGCATTAGCCCATCAAATGTGGCCTGTACAGTACGGAGAGTGTACAGTATGTATATGTGTATATAGAGGGGGTGGATGATATTAGTATATACAGGAAGGAAGATGGGTGTATATAGCTGTACACAGGACAGATGATGTATATCTGCAGTCAGTGATGATGGTGTCTGCCCTTCCCAGTTTTACTTTTGCTAAACCACTAAATCCCTCCCACTGTCCTCATCCCCACAACATAAAGTCTAATTTTTCTGTTGTTCAAGATAAAAACTGGGAGGGTAAACCAGCTTCCTGTGAAAATCATGTGACGTGTGCAGGAAACAAAGGATGATTCAGAATTTTTTAGATCAACGGGTATTTGTTTGCCTTGATCAAATGTAGCGCCCTGCTCCTATTGAGTAGGCGCTATATGTAAATTTAGGTTTATCTGAGCTGTAGTTTAACTCAGAGTGATTATGTTAAATTGCTGGTTTCTGTTCCAGTTCAGCTGTGTTGTGTGTTTTCCACTTGGCCGTGGGTGTCGCCAGGGCTTTTTTTCTCAGACAATAGGTGCAGGAACGCCCCCTTTCCGAGTCACCCACCTCCCAGTACCATCCCTTTTAGACAATATAGAATATATCATTTTGTGGTGCTAAGGAATTTGTATGGAATTTGGTAATGATATCAAGAAAAGCAGTAAAATAGATCCCCTGCAGCCAGCAACAATAGATCCCCCTAACAACCATGGACCACCCACAGCAAAATTTCCCCGCCAGCAACAATAGACTCCCAGGAGCATCAACAGATCTCCGCACAGCCAGCATTAATAGTCTCTCTGGCTGCCATCAACAATAGACCCCTCCCCCAACAGTAGATCTCTTTCAGCAACAACTGACCCCCCAGCAACATAAGACCCCCCAGCAACAATAGGTCCCCCACCAGCAACAATAGACCTCCCCAGCAACAACAGACCCCCCTGCAAAAATAGATCCCCAGCAGTGAGCATCAATACCCTGCAGCACACCCCAGCACCCTTTGCTATTACATACAGTCAGTCCAGGAGGTGCCTGAACTGCGTTCCCCGCGTTCCCGCTGAAAAAAAGCCCTGGGTGTCGTTGTTACCACCGGTCAGTGTTGGAAATACAATGGGCTGGATGCATTGGGTATGTCCCTGAATGTCCCCTAACCCTCCATCCCTCTATCTGACGTTGTTAATAAAAGCATTGGGAAAAAGAGACTAAAGCCCCGTACACACGATCGGATAACCTATGGATTTTCGTCTGATGGATTTGTCCATCGGATATCCGATGAAACTGTTTTCCATCAGTCTTGCCCACACACCATCAGTCAAAAAACCAACCGTTCCAAACGCGGTGACGTAAAACACTCCGATGAGCCGAGAAAAATGAAGTTTAATGCTTCTGAGCATGCGTCGACTTGATTCTGAGCATGCGTGGGTTTTTGATCCAATGGACTTGCCCATAGACGATCAGAAATTCCCATCGGTTTTTTATCCATCGGAAAATTTTAAAACAAGTTCTATTTTTTACAACCGATGGAAAAAAGACCGATGGGTACCATACACGATCGGTTGGTCTGATGAAAACCATCCATCGGACGGTTTTCATCAGTCAAACCGATCGTGTGTACGGGGCTTAAGTGTTTGGTGCGGACATCTATGAACAACTCTCCAATGGGACCCCTATGGCGGATATGGTGAACAGTGAGGTAACAGCAGACCCAAAATTAAACCAGCAGCTCCTACGGGGGTAGTGCTACATGTGGGGGCTCGAGTCTGGGATTTTCCATTACCGGCCGCAACTCAAGTAAGCTGTTCACCGGGAGCCTATGCTAAAGAGGGCTCTGGACTGTGTTATTTTTCTGGAAAAAAGGCGGTTAATTTGCGGATCACTTCTTAGCTGCGTGGGCTGTGGGCGGAGCCAAGAAAGCCCGGGAGCTACGTGACTAGAGGAGCGAGTGGGAGGAGTTCCCGCCTGCTTGCTGCGTGAGATGCCACGTGTGTGTGTCCAACACTCAAGAGAGGATCTGTTTGTACAGCCATGTCTTCAATGCGGTTGATGTAGTCTGCTATGGGGCCCAGGATGTTTCCTGTGGGTACCTCTACAAGTGCTGCCTGGAACTTTGCTGACGGATACTAGCATTCATCTGAAATCGCATGGGCGGTTCGTACTGTACACGATAGGAGATGTCGAAACATTGGGTATGCTATGCAACAGGCGTGAGGGACTGGCCGTTCCACCCCGCCCATTTGTTCGGTGCCTACACTGCGGGTAGTACCTGTTCGCCGTAGAGCAACCCACCATGCCACCCCGTGCTTACCGAGTGGACTGGGCCACGGGCATTGCTACAGAGGAGGCTGCTGCCTTTGCTCCTGCGGCTAGACCTGTACTCACCGCGTCTGCTACAGTGAGTGTTCCTGAGGGAGATGGGGCTGTTACTGCCATCAAAGAGTCATCAGCGGACATCGTTACTGCTGTTACCTCCGCTGCACCTGCTCTTGCTGCACCTGTCCAGAGGAAGGTGGGATATGTGAAAGCCTCCCGCGGCCGTGGTCGAGGCCTACCCCAAAGACTACCCGAACCAGATCCGAAAGAAGGCTGAGAAATCCAAGACAGGAACGGGTGAGAGATCAGGGGAAAACATATCTGGGACTGTGTGTATCTATTTGCCTGCGGAGGAGTTACAGGATTCTGAGTTAGACTCCCTGTCAGATATCCCCGGAGACGATGATTTGTTCGAGACTATGTCACAGGAGATGTTATGGGCAAATGGTGATGATGTCGCTTCGGCCTTCACTTTTTCTGATTGGGTAGCCATAGACTCGGGGAAGACATCACCCAGTGTGGAACCCCCCATTGCTACTAACGAGATTCTGGCCAGAGGTACCAGTTCATTTGGGTCAGAAAAGTTGTCTACCAAAGCTATGGTGCGCAAATCTCAAACTTCATGTGTGCCTCCTGGACTAGGAAGTACCAGAGCTTTGCCAAGGCTTGCCCGATTACAAAGATTGCTCAATAAAAGGGTAGCCACAGAATATGGACTGGAGTTTCCTTACGTTCCCAAGGAGATCATGCAGAAAATTGAATTTAACAGAGAGCAGTGGTACAGTGAGGCTGTTTGGGACTATCTATCTGTACCAAAACCTTTCAGGAGAGCAGGCTATTCCTCCACTATGGATGATCATTTCAATGGGTGCCTGTTGCATTGGAACTATGGTAGACACATTCATGCTGACAAAGTGGTCATCTGCAGGCCTGTAAAGGACAACGTTGTCTACTTTATTACCACTTTGGATAAACAAGGGAAAAACCTGACTCTGCCCAATCCCCGGTTTTACTGGTGATCACTTATAGTGACTGTCCTGGTTTTGTTTTTTTCACTTTGCAAAAAGACTGTGAGAAAAATCCTCTATGCTAAAAGGACTGTGGGGTATATACAGTAGCTAGGTAGTGTCAGGTTAAAGGAAACCTCAGAGTCAAGATTTCTCTACCTGTTCCAGTACTTGTATTAAGGACTCTTGTCATATTGTTCTTCTGCCACTAGGTGGTGGAAGTTTGTACAGCAAAGACTGGACTTTTCTTTTTTTATATATATTGTGACAGCAGGAAGGTAAAGTCACCTGGTTGCATCCAGGGGGGTAGATATATTTCGCCCAGATTCAGGCTTTACGCCGACTTATACAACTAGGTGGAGAGTTGTATAAGCCCAGCTAAGGCTAGTGGGCTCATGGATGACTCATACCTCTAGGGAGAGTGTGGGGCGTCGTACAGACAGGGAGTTGATGAGACCAGCGGAAGCTTGTCAGCTCATTTAGGCCTCTATAAGAACTCCCAGCTTCATTAGATGTTAGCTCATGCCTGGAACCAGACCTGTGTGGACTGTCTAGGGAGAGTGAACCCCTGTGCGGTGAGACAAAGCCTGTGTGGCTATTTGCTTGGACATTTAAAACCAGGGACTTAGGGACTAGGACAGCACTAGGCTGATCCCAGTTGTTAGTTAGGAAACCTGTATGTTTAGTCAGAGGTCAACTTGACCAGGATTTATTTTGTTTATGTTTCTTTTGCTTTGCTGTGTTTTTGTCACTGTAAATAGAAAATAAACCGCACCTTTTTGATTTTGAAAACCACAAGCTCCGTCTGCTGGGCCTGTTTTTGTGTGGGGAGCCCATCTCGGGGGTCACCCACACCCGCTGCCGAGCTAACCCCCTCACAGTTGGTGGAGAACCAGTGGCAGTTTTTTTTAAGCCAGCATGGAGGAGATACTGAAACAGCTGGCTCTAGCAAATGCCAATCAACAGCAGACAAATGCAGGTTTGCAAAGGAGCCTTGCAGCCCAGCAGCAAGCTCATCAACAGAGCCTTGCAGCCCAGCAGCAAGCTCACCAACAGAGTCTGGAAGCTCAGCAACAAGCCCTGCAGCAATCTGAGGCCCGCTTCATAGACCTGTTACAGAAGCAAGAGCAGAGACTACAACAAATGGAAGCAGTAGTGCAGCAACGTCCGCAGACCAGTGAGGGAAGCCGTCCCACTAATACCGCGTCCTTTGGGGTGAGTCGTTTATTGACAAAAATGACTGGAGAGGATGATCCAGAGGTATTTTTGACCACATTTGAAAGGACTGCTGAAAGAGAAAAGTGGCCTGAGGAGCAGTGGGCTGGACTGGTGGCTCCTCTGTTAACTGGTGAATCGCAGAAGGCTTACTATGACCTAGAGCATGACCAAGCAAAAGACTATGTGATGCTAAAAGCTGAAATATTGGCAAGGCTGGGTGTCACCCTGGCTGTCCGGGCTCAGCGTGTGCATAACTGGACTTTCCAGCTTGGAAAACCCCCCAGGTCTCAAATGTATGATCTCATTCACCTGAGCAGAAAGTGGCTACAGCCAGAGACTTTGTCCGCACCAAAGATTGTGGAACGTGTTGTAATGGATCGGTTTTTGAGAGCTCTTCCTACTGCCATCCAAAAGTGGGTAAGCCATGGAGACCCAGAGACGGCCGATGGTCTTGTGGATCGTGTGGAGAAATACTTGGCTACAGAGAACCTGACGGCCTCTTCCAGAGACACTCGGACTTTCCACCCTAAGACCAGACCATCCCCAGGGGCGGATAAGATGATTCCAAGGGGTAAGGGTGGAGAGAGTGAGAGGGTGGGAGCTCTACCCCAAGTTTGGCGAGAACAGCCTGGGAAATCAGCGGCTCAAGAGGCGGCAAGAAGGATCGTTTGCTACCGCTGCCGGCAAGCGGGACATATTGCAGCAAATTGCCCGGTTGTGGAGGAACCCATGCAGTGTGACTTTCTGACGGGCAGACGTCAGTCGCTGTGTGCGACAGTCGCATGCACTGCCATTCGGGGAACTGAGAAACATTTATGCAAAATGTGTATTAATGGTAGAAATGTTGTGGTATTGCTGGATTCAGGTAGCCTTGTGACCCTGATAAAGGCTGAATTAGTTAAAACAGAGGTCTCTGGGAATAGCAAGGTAGCTGTTATTTGTGTGCATGGGGACACCCGAGAGTATCCAGTGACTACAGTGTGTTTCGAGACCCCCAAAGGTACCCTCTCTCATCCAGTGGGCTTAGTATCTCAGTTACCGCATGACGCCATTGTGGGAAGGGATTTTCCGAAGTTCTGGGAACTGTGGGATGATCCTGAGCCCCCCACTGGTGCCCCTATGTACCAGGAATGTGATAGCCAGAACTCCCCTGAGAGTGGTGAGGACTCTCCGGAATTTCCCTTGTCAGTATTGGCAGGGGAGACTCAAGAAACTGGAGAGGAGCCCACCTCCTCAGACGAAAACCTACCGTCTGTGGAGTTTTCTGATCTTGAGGTTCACAGGGAAAACTTTGCCACAGAACAGTTGAAAGACCCCGCCCTAATAAAGGCACGGGAAAACGTAGTGAAAATAGATGGCGAGTTAGTGAACCCAGATAATACCTGCACTTACCCATACTTCAGCGTAGAGAAGGACCTACTGTATCGGGTGGCAAAAAGGGCAGAAGAAACCGTTGAGCAGCTTGTGGTGCCCAAACCTTACAGGAAGTTGGTGTTGGAGTTGGCCCATGGGCACATTCTTGGAGGTCATCTGGGGACAGAGAAAACCCGAGAGAGGGTATTACAGAGATTCTATTGGCCGGGGGTGATGAAGGACATAGAAAATTATTGTTCCTCCTGCCCTGTGTGTCAGAGGTCGGCCCCGATGCCACATTTCCGTAGCCCGCTGGTCCCTCTACCCATCATTGAGGTCCCGTTTGAGAGGATCGCCATGGATTTGGTAGGTCCTATAATCAAGTCCGCTAGGGGGCACCAGTACATATTAGTTATAATGGACTATGCCACCCGTTATCCAGAAGCGATCCCTCTCCGAAATACCTCGGCCAAAACCATAGCCAAAGAGCTATCTCTTGTGTTTAGCCGGGTGGGTATTTGTAAAGAACTGCTTACGGACCAAGGTACACCCTTTATGTCCCGGGTTATGAAGGAGCTATGTAAATTGTTCAAAGTGACGCAATTACGTACATCTGTGTATCACCCCCAAACCGATGGGCTGGTTGAAAGATTCAACAAAACCCTAAAACAAATGTTGAAGAAAGTGGTGGATAGAGATGGAAAGGATTGGGACTGTCTACTTCCTTATCTGATGTTTGCTATTAGGGAGGTGCCCCAATCCTCTACGGGATTCTCCCCCTTTGAGTTACTGTATGGGAGACACCCAAGAGGGCTGTTGGATATTGCCAAGGAAACTTGGGAAAGTGAGAGTTCTCCCCACAGGAGTGTGATTGAGCATGTCGCCCTGATGCAAGACCGAATTGCACAGGTAATGCCCATCGTGAAGGAACATTTGGCCCAAGCGCAGTTAGCACAGCAGAGAGTGTACAACCGTGGAGCCAAGACCCGTACCTTTTCCCCGGGGGATAGGATACTGGTACTTGTCCCTACGGTTGAAAGTAAATTCCTTGCCAAATGGCAAGGCCCCTACGAGATAATGGAAAAAGTGAGCGAAGTGAATTACAAGGTCAGACAACCAGGAAGGCGAAAGCCCGAACAGATCTATCACGTTAATCTGTTGAAAGCCTGGAGGGATAGAGAGTCCCTAGTCGCAGACACTTGGTCACCAGCTCAAACTGGTTGCGTGATTCCTGAGGTTGGAATAGCAGCCACCTTGTCACAACCCCAACAACAGGAGGTTAAGGAGTTTGTGCTTCGCAACAAGGAGGTATTCTCTGAGCTGCCGGGACAAACATCTGGGGTAGAGCATGACATCATTACCCCGCCCGGTGAAAGGGTGAAGTTAAAACCCTATCGGATCCCAGAGGCCCGACGGGAGGCAATACGGGAGGAAGTACAGAAAATGCTGAACTTAGGGGTGATAGAGGAGTCCCAAAGTGATTGGTCTAGTCCCATTGTGTTGGTGCCTAAACCGGATGGGAGCTGGCGATTTTGTAACGATTTTCGTCAGTTGAACAAAGTTACAAAATTTGACACCTACCCCATGCCACGTATAGATGAGTTGATCGACCGGCTGGGAACAGCCCGATACATGACGACTCTTGACCTCACAAAAGGGTATTGGCAAATCCCCCTGGCCAAGTCGGCCAAAGAGAAAACCGCATTTGTAACCCCAGACGGGGCGTTCCAATATAAAAGAATGCCGTTCGGGTTACAGAATGCGCCGGCCACATTCCAGCGGAAAATGGACCAGATGCTGAGGCCCCATCGGAAGTATGCTGCGGCTTACCTGGATGACGTAATTGTCCATAGCACAGATTGGGCCTCACATCTGCCAAAAGTGCAAGCAGTCCTGGACTCTGTTCGGGAAGCGGGGTTTACGGCTAACCCCAAGAAGTGTACCATTGGGCAGGAGGAGGCCAAATATCTTGGGTACACCATTGGGAGGGGAGTAATAAAACCCCAACTCAACAAAGTCGAGGCCATCCAGAGTTGGCCACGTCCCAACAGCAAGAAGCAGGTACGAGCCTTTCTGGGAATCGCTGGGTATTATCGGCGATTCATTCCCCACTTTGCTTCTAAGGCTGTGCCCCTAACCAACCTGACGAAGGGGAAAGGGTCGGTCATGATTAAATGGACCCCCGAGGCTGAGGCAGCATTCCAATTCTTGAAACAAGCCTTATGTAGCCAGCCAGTGTTGTACTCACCCGACTTCTCTAAAGACTTTGTCGTACAAAGTGATGCGTCAGATGTGGGGTTAGGAGCAGTATTGTCCCAGGTCTGGAACGGGGAAGAGCACCCAGTCATTTACCTCAGCAGGAAGTTGAAGTCCCATGAGGTAAATTACGCCACCGTTGAAAAGGAGTGTTTAGCGGTGAAGTGGGCTCTAGATTCCCTTCGGTACTACCTGCTAGGTAGGCACTTTGACATGGTTACGGATCACGCTCCGTTAAAGTGGATGGCTCAAAACAAGGAAACAAATAGAAGAGTGAATAGGTGGTTCCTGGCCCTCCAGGAATTCAACTTCACAGTAAAGCATCGCCCTGGCGTTCAAATGGGGAATGTGGATGCTTTGTCTCGAGTACATGAATGCCTGATTGCTGGTGTTCCAACCCCGAGGTTAAAACAAGAGGGGGGGGTATGTGACAGCAGGAAGGTAAAGTCACCTGGTTGCATCCAGGGGGGTAGATATATTTCGCCCAGATTCAGGCTTTACGCCGACTTATACAACTAGGTGGAGAGTTGTATAAGCCCAGCTAAGGCTAGTGGGCTCATGGATGACTCATACCTCTAGGGAGAGTGTGGGGCGTCGTACAGACAGGGAGTTGATGAGACCAGCGGAAGCTTGTCAGCTCATTTAGGCCTCTATAAGAACTCCCAGCTTCATTAGATGTTAGCTCATGCCTGGAACCAGACCTGTGTGGACTGTCTAGGGAGAGTGAACCCCTGTGCGGTGAGACAAAGCCTGTGTGGCTATTTGCTTGGACATTTAAAACCAGGGACTTAGGGACTAGGACAGCACTAGGCTGATCCCAGTTGTTAGTTAGGAAACCTGTATGTTTAGTCAGAGGTCAACTTGACCAGGATTTATTTTGTTTATGTTTCTTTTGCTTTGCTGTGTTTTTGTCACTGTAAATAGAAAATAAACCGCACCTTTTTGATTTTGAAAACCACAAGCTCCGTCTGCTGGGCCTGTTTTTGTGTGGGGAGCCCATCTCGGGGGTCACCCACACCCGCTGCCGAGCTAACCCCCTTACAATATGTATACCTAGTGTGAACTTTTGGGGATTATAGCTCCACGGGACTAAGTGCATAAACCGTTGACTTTTAAACAGAAAGGCTTTTATTTGTGAATAAAGCAAAAATAACGCTTAATTCAGCACACAGAAAAGTATAAACTAAAGTCCACTTATCTTCCAGCATAAATCAAAAGTCCTGCTTGTCTTCAGCACAAAAATAAACCAAAGGAAAGACACATACAGTTTTGTAGGGGAACTTCCAGAGCCCTTGCTGAATCTTTCCAAGCTCCCAGCAAACAGACAGCTCCTCTCCACAGGTGCAATCCTCATACTCCTTTCACACACCTCTAGCATCACTTCCTGTTTTATGAGCTGTCTTCCTGGAAGCCCTTAACCCCCTGTGTGCTGACTCCCAGTGGTCAGGAGTGGAGGCTCTATCCCACCCGAATGTCACTTTAGAGCCTCCGAAATTCCGGCCCCAAATACCTCTCTATTAAGACAAAGAGGACTGCGAGCCAGTCCTCTCTGGACTATTTATTTTGCCAGAAATTCCTCACCCATTGGGTGACCTCCTGAACACTATTACCACTCGTTAAAGGGACCATAACCCAAATATTGGTGCTACATAGCACCCGTCCAGGACCCAACCTTGGCGTCCTGTACACTAGCTACTCCACATAAAAAAAAGGGAGGGGGGCGTGGCCTGGTCATGGCTGAGTGAAGCTGCTTTCCTCTAGAGCTCCCGGCCCCGAACCTCACAAACCCGGCTAAAAGGCACCTTAATAGCGGTATGAACTCAGCTAAAAAGTACAAGACGAGAGCAGCAACGAGGGGGACACCCGCCGGCAAGACCCCGGGCGAGATACACAGATACTTTAATCTCCTACAGGAGATCTCCCCCAGAGGCAGAGCAGCAACGCCGCGAGGCACTACACGTGGAGCATCACAGAAGGCCCAACATCAAGACACCGGTTCTCCTTTATCCGACACCCCCGCCTCACCCGCCCAGCACCTGCCGGCACCACAGGACCGACTGCCTGGCACGATGTCCTCTCACCAGCCAACGGAGGTCAACATCCTAGACCAGGACATAAGGGCAATACTGCAGGCCCTACCCACCCGGTCAGACATTGCTGCCCTTCCCACCCGGGCTGACATAGAGACCCTCATCCTCCGTTTGGAGGAAATGCATAGAAGAGATATACAGGAGGTGAGGGGGGAGATCTCCAACATTGCGGACCGGGTGACCACTGGAGAGGCATCGGTGACATCACTGGAGGGCCGAGTACTAGCACTGGAGCAGTCCCGGGACCAGCACCGAGACACTGCCATAGCACTCCAGCTACAAATGGAAGAAATCGAGGACCGGAGCCGCCGCAACAATCTGCGGCTCCGAGGTATACCAGAAGACACGGAGGTGGAGAGTCTCGGGGAGGCTGTGAAGGACATCTTCCGAACAGTGCTGGAAGACCCGGAAGCCGAGATCGTGCTAGACAGAGCACACAGGACCTTGGGTCCCAAATCAATAGACCCGAGCAGACCCCATGATGTGGTCTGCAGGCTACACCAATACACACAGAAGGAGGACATCCTACGCCGGGCATGGGACCATGGAGATGTAGAAGCGGGGGGCGCACACATCAGGATCCTCCCCGACCTCTCCAGGGCGACGTTGAGACGCAGAGCTATCCTGCGACCCCTACTAGACCTTGCCAAGCAGAAGGGTCTTACATACCGCTGGGGGTTCCCCTTCGCGGTGGCGTTCCGCAAGGACTCAAGCACCTTCACTCTACAAACCACGGCGGACCTACCGGCACTCTTCCGATACATGGACTCAGATCCGATACCAGTCCCTGACTGGCTGCAGATTTTACCGCGGTTGACGGGGAGATCGGGCATATCGGCCTATTGCAGCTCATGGCCTTCACGCCAGCAGAGGAGCAGACGGAGACCCCGGAACGCCTCAGGAGACGGGGACGCGCCGCGTGAGTAGGCTGTGAGCCACCTTTCCCCGATCCTCAACCCCCGCTACGCCCGCAGTGAGTGCCTCCTGGTCCCTACACCATGACTGTTTTATAGTCTAGCCCCCCCCTTGGGTTCCCGGGGTGACATTGTGATCCTGCTGTTCCTCACGTTCTAGCTCATACTTTTTGAGGCAGATGATTCCTGGGGGCGGTGAGACCCCCCCACCTCCCCCCCTCCCCTGTCTTGGACGCACTACAGGGAGATTGGATTGACAGAAGTGGACTCCCGGGGGCCCCCCCGAGCGGGTTTTACAAACTGGACCCCACAGACATCTGGAGGACGTGGAGGTATGGAAGTGGAGATCACACACTAGCTGGGGGGGGGGCTGTGCTGGGGAGGGGGGTGGCACTCGCACGGTTTTCCCCCCTATGTTTCCCATAAGAGCCTGAAGTGAAGCCACATTATAGAGAAGGACGCAACTACATGGTTTGGATGATACTCCAGCACTCTGTAGCAGGATCTCACGCACTTTAGAGAGAACTTGCCGGAATAACAATGGGGGGCCTGATTTACTGGTTTGATGGTTGTATTCTCATTCGAGGGTGGGGTAATGTGCTCACACACTTAAAAATTGAGACAGCTTTGTCTTACCTCCGAATAGCTAATATTACTGTTTGCACAATTTCTTTGTTGTTTTATTGCTTTGCACTTGTCTCCTTGTATGTTGTGCATATGACTGATTAACATATAGTTACAAAATATGATCTACCGTTACAAGACACACGATTTCATATTAGCCGGGAGTGGGCGGAGGGTACCGGGGGCTCGCCCACTGGCCCTGTCTGTCCACTACCCCAATTAGGACTGCGCTCAATACCCAGGACTTACCTGGCGAGCGCCTTAGCCGGTTAGGCTACCCTTAGTTTTCTTTTCTACAAGCTATCCGCCCTAGTGATAGCTTCCTAACTTTCTATATATTTCACAAGCGGGACAATTTTAGTCCTGCCCACTACATTCTCTGGTATCCCCCCAGCTCTACTTCTACACACTCTTACACCCCTACTTTCCTGTCCCTGATATACCCACCCCCCCCCCCCCCCTCACGGACATGGACGTATTGCACATCGTCTCCTTGAATGCCAAGGGCCTGAACACGCCTGAAAAGCGTTGTATGCTACTTCATGACATGCGTCGCATGAAGGCGGACGTCGTTCTACTGCAAGAAATGCACTTTAGAGACGCTACTCTACCGGTACTTAAAAATCGATATTACCCCCATGCCTACCACTCCATGTACAAGGAAGCTAAATCTAGAGGAGTATCCATCCTCATTTCAGCCCGGGTCCCTTGGACGCACACAGACATACAGTCAGACACGCAAGGACGGTACTTGTTTTTGAAGGGCCGGATCGGAGATGTAAAGGTGACCTTAGCGAACCTCTATGCCCCGAATGAAAGACAAGACGTTTTTATTAAACGACACCTAGAACGACTAACAAGATATTCAGACGGGCAACTAATAGTTGGAGGGGACCTTAATATACCATTGACACCTACGGAAGACACCTCCTCTGGAACCTCATCTACCTCACGTGACACACGTAGACGGGTTAGTTTGGCATTACACTCCGCCCAACTGATTGACGCTTGGCGCCTCTTGCATCCAGGGGAGAGGGATTACACCTTCCACTCTAAGCCACACCTGTCGTACTCACACATTGACTATTTTCTGGTCCCACACGGACAACTACATGCGATCAGAGATGCCTCCATCGGGTCAATCACATGGTCAGACCATGCCCCTATCAGCTTGTGCTACGCCATTTCAGACGTACACACGGCGAACAGACCAACTTGGAGGCTCAACAAGAGTCTCTTGCAAGACCCAGATACTCTGACAGAAGTAGTTACGGAAATTAAACATTACTTTGATTCTAACAATACTCCTGACTGTAGCCCCGGGGTTATATGGGAGGCGCACAAGGCGGTGATTAGGGGGGTGCTCATCAAACACGGTTCACGCCTAAAACAAAAACGAACGGCCCAATTGAACCAACTACTATATAGACTACAGGGGCTAGAGATGGCCCACAAGCTGACCCCCAACAGGCAGCTGGGTACTGAACTTGACATCGTCCGCACACAGGTCACGGACCTGTTAAACTTTAAAGCTAAGGCAGCACTACAGGTCTGTAGGAGGAAAGTCTACGAATCGGGAGACAAATGTGGTAGACTTCTAGCCCGATCACTGCAGACGCAGAAGCTGGCTTCCTACATTCCGCACATCATAACCGCCTCTGGACAGAAGGCGTCCTTACCCCAGCACATTACACAGGAGTTCAGATCTTTTTATGACTCTCTGTACAACCTGAAAACATCATCTCGCACGCCTGACACGACTTTGACGTACATAGCCGACTCCCATATGCCCTCACTACCGGCAGAGGTTCAAGAATTATTAGAAGACCCCATCACACTACCTGAACTACAGCTAGCACTTAAAGCCACTAAATCGGGCAAGGCCCCAGGCCCGGATGGCCTTACTGTCCCTTACTACAAGACCCTGCTCCTGTCCCTAGGACAACACATGGTAAATCTTTACAATGACCTTAGCTCCGGGAACACGTTTCATAAGCACACGCTACAGGCGCAAATCTCGGTTATACCAAAGGACGGCAAAGACCCGGCACACTGCGGGAGCTACCGCCCTATCTCACTTTTAAACGCCGACCTCAAACTCTTTACCAAGATTATTGCCTCTAGACTGCAACAACATCTACCACACCTGGTCCATTTAGACCAGGTCGGCTTTGTCCCTTCCAGGGAAGCCAGGGATAACACCACAAAAGTCCTAAACTTACTGCACATAGCGAATAGCACCAAGGTGCCGTGTGTATTTCTGGGAACAGACGCTGAGAAGGCGTTTGATAGAGTTAGCTGGACGTTTATGTTAGCAACACTGAAACATATAGGGTTGGGAACTAAGATGACGAACTGGATATTAGCGGTGTACTCGGAGCCGACGGCTAGGGTTAAGGCAAACGGGGTTTTATCCACTACTTTCCCAATCACAAACGGAACCAGACAGGGATGCCCACTCTCACCTCTCCTTTTCGCACTGTCCCTGGAACCCTTCCTATGTCACGTTAGAACGAACCCAGACATCACCGGTCTAGAAGTTAACGGAACCCAGTACAAGGTATCTGCATATGCTGATGATCTGATGTTCTCCCTTACGAAGCCGGCCATATCCTTACCTAACCTAATACGGGAATTCGATAAATATGGACAACTTTCCAACCTGAAGATAAACTTTAGTAAATCGGAAGCGATGGGTATAGGTATCCCGCTGCCCTTACTTGCACGCCTGCGTACTAGCTTAAACCTAAAATGGACTGATACAGCTTTAAAGTACTTGGGAACCCATATCCCTAAGACTATCTCAGGAGTTTTCAAACTTAACTTCCCTCCCCCCCTCAAAACTGTTCAAAAATTACTAGACCAATGGAACGGCGGCCTGCACTCGTGGTTTGGCCGCTGTAACATTATTAAAATGACGATTTTACCTAAATTCCTATACCTACTGCAAGCCCTCCCAATACACATACCTGGGAATTACTTTAAGCAGATACAGTCTACCTTCATTAACTTTCTTTGGGCGGGGAAAAAACTTTGCTTACACAAAAAGATACTCTCACTCCCCAAACAATACGGAGGCTTGGCAATGCCAGAGATCCGCACCTATTACCATGCAGTGCATCTTAGCAGACTCCTTGACTGGTGCCGACAAAACGATACCAAGCTGTGGCCACAAATAGAGCAGGCACAATGCGACATACCCCTCCATAGATCCCCGTGGTGCCCAACAACCCTACCACCTAGCCTTAAAAGACATCCGTTGATCGGGAACACCATCAAACTATGTACACACCTGCTGACCCGCTTTTCCCTTTCTGCCTGCAATTCGGCGCTGAGACCCATATTGGGTAATCCTCAATTTGAACCGGGAACGCAGGACAAACCATTCCAAGACTTACGCGACGCGGGCATACATCAAGCGTCTCACTTCAGCATCAGGGGTGGATGGAGAACAGTGGAGGAACTCTCAGACCCTAGCGGCCTGTACCGACTGGACTTCCTGAGGGCCTTGCAGCTTAGCCATTTCCTTGCCAGCTTGCCTCCCCCCAATGACACAAACCAACCCCTCACAACGTTTGAGAGACTCTGTACGGAGACAGGTGTGCTGCCACACACGATCTCCCTGACTTACGACATGCTCATTAAACCATCAGGAGACTACCAGATACCTAGCCTGGCCAAATGGGAAAGAGACCTGAATTGCCAATTTACCACTGCCCGCAAACAACACATACTCAGGTTTACGCACAAGTCCTCCCTTTGCACCAAAATTCAGGAGACAAACTACAAACTCC
Source organism: Rana muscosa (assembly GCA_029206835.1). Taxonomy (NCBI): domain Eukaryota; kingdom Metazoa; phylum Chordata; class Amphibia; order Anura; family Ranidae; genus Rana; species Rana muscosa. Next base: position 390,310,033 of record CM055127.1, read on the forward strand.
TCACACGCTGGTATAGAACACCTGCATTACTACATAAATTTTTCCCAACAACGCCAAACTTATGCTGGCGATGTCAAAGGGAAGAAGGCACCCTTTTGCATGTTTTTTGGTCATGTCCTGGACTCCAGAGTTTCTGGAGAGAAGTACGCAGGATAACCCAAAAATTTTCAGATCGTAATGTCCCGAACGATCCGGCATACTTCCTCCTCCACGCTAATGACACACCGGCACGCATCTACAAACACTCGGTTGTACGCCACCTACTGGACGCAGCAAAAGCCTGCATTCCACTCGCATGGAAGTCCCCTCACCCACCGACTGTAACCGCGTGGCTTAAAAAAGTGGACGACATCAGTAGGATGGAAGACCTGATTCTAACTAGTCAAAATAGACAGATGAGATACTCAAAGACGTGGCAACTTTGGACTATATTTAAATACTCAGAGGAAGGACAACTCCTTAGAGGAGTAGACCCGTTACCCTAAAAGCTTGGATACACCCTACACACATTTACTAGTCCCACCCCCCCCCCCCCCACTTTGACCTTGACTTGACCACCACCACCACATGTTTTACAAATAGGCTATACCTAGCGGACGACAACTTAGATCCATGTCAGTGAGGTCCCTTCCCACCTCTCTCTCCTTCTTTATTATCTCTCTTCTATCTCTCCTTTCTTTCTTGGACTCTGTCTAAGTATCTCTACTTTCTCTCTCTGATAAATATTGAAAAACGAACAGGAGGCTGGGTCTACAGGACTACGACTCTTCGCCTTATCACTTTCAACCATGAGAGATGGCCACATGAACGGGTGGTCTGGCCACACTCTACGCATGGCCCATCCCTATGTTGGACATCACCCAGAGGCATTGCCACACGGGCTAGACAGACGTGGTGATGATTAACTGGGATGGGAGTGCGTTTTGCACCTCCAATACCATCGTGGAGTTTTATATGCATGTGTACCTCACCTGTGTTGATGTTCTGCAATCTATTTCTCTTATGGTACTTTGTTATTGTGGTCCATGTGGACCGGTTTTTCCTGATATAAAATAAAAAAAAAATAAAAATAAAAAAAAAAGGGAGAAAGAGTCTAATTTCTCAGGAGATGAGGCTTTGCTTCCTGTTGTACAGTGGTGTGTTTTATATTGTTGCCTGTGTGTGTCTTTTGTTTTTCAGGTACAACTGGATCTTCTGTCAAGCTGCTGGAGAGTAGGTGGCTTAGACAGAGAGCTAGGTGTTGGGACATATGTTGATGTAACTCTACTGTGTGTGTTCATGTTAAACCTATATTTCTTTTGCTACCTCACCTTTTCCCTTCCCCATCCAAGTTTTGTGATTCAGGTATCGACTCTCAGGAGTGAGAGTAAAAAAAAATTCTCAGACAATGAGGACATCGTCTATTGCGGTGGGGGGAGTATGTAGTGCCCCGCTCCTATTGAGTAGGCGCTATATGTAAATTTAGGTTTATCTGAGCTGTAGTTCAGCTCAGAGTGATTGTGTTAAATTGCTGGTTTCTGTTCCAGTTCAGCTGTGTTGTGTGTTTTCCACTTGGCCGTGGGTGTCGCTGTCACCACCGGTCAGTGTTGGAAATAAAACGGGCTGGATGCATTGGGTACCTCTTTGCCCAGAAACAGCCCAGTGGGAGGGGTTCCCCTGCTGTGCATTCTGGGAGAGGGTACTTAAGGGACAGACACCGTTTTCAGGCTCTCTCTGACCTGATGGCCCTCCTGGCCTAAGGTATGTCATAGCAGTTCTTCTGCCTCTGGGCCTGTTGGCCCGAGGCCTCGTTGCTGAAAGTAGGCCCAGGAGTTTCTGGGGTCTACTGGTCCAGGGGTGGTCCTGTGCTGTCTTGCCTGCGGGGATAAGCCGAGCAATTGGAGAAACCAGGGGAGGACTTTTCTCAGAGAGGACCGAGCAAAAATGCTGGTATCTCAGGAAGAGCCTGGAGACTCAATTGGAGAACGCATCCCGGGCAATCTACCTCACAGTATGGCTGAAAGAAACTGGTACTGTGTAATTGTTCTTTGACTTTGCAAAACTTCTTGGTTAAACAATCCTGTGGCAGAGGATTGTACAACGACTCTAGTATATTCATCAAGTCTGTGGTAGAGACTATGATTGAGCACTGCACCGACTGCTAGGTCAGTGAGAGAGGCCTATCCAGTGGTTGCTAGATTCAGTTGTGGAAGCTGTTTGTCCCCTGGATCAGAGAAGTGCCCGTGGTCCGCAAAACAAGGTACCTGAATCTCCCCTAACCCTCCATCCCTCTATCTGACGTTGTTAATAAAAGCATTGGGAAAAAGAGACTCAGGGATTAATTACGAAAGGCAAATCCACTTTGCACTACAAGTGCACTTGAAAGTGCAGTCACTGTAAATCTGAGGGGTAGATTTGAAATGAGGGGAAGCTCTGCTGATTTTATTATCCAATCATGTGCAAGCTAAAATGCTGTTTTATTTTCCTTGCATGTCCCCCTTGGATCTACAGCGACTGCACTTCCAAGTGCACTTCCAGTGCAATCTCAAGTGCACTTTGCACTTGTAGTGCAAAGTGGATTTGCCTTTCGTAAATAACCCCCTAAGTGTTTGGTGCGGACATCTGTGAACAACTCGGACCCCTATGGCGGATATGGTGAACAGTGAGGTAACGGCAGACCCAAAATACTACGGAGGTAGTGCTACACAAATATACTGTATAACAAAACATTTTCAGTGGTACATAACTGCTGTTCCGATTTTTTTTTTGTTAAAAAAATGAGCAGAATTTTAAGTGTATTTTAACCCTAACATTATTTTAAAACAGTATTTTAACCCTTACAGTACACTATTTAATAGACCAAAATAGTGTACTGTAAATAGGAGACGTTTTTTGTTAGGGTTAACATACACTTTAAGTTCTATTCATTTTTTTAACTAATAAAAAATCGGAAAAGCAGTGAAGTTCCAGTATTACAATATGCTATTTATTCAGTACCTTGTGGTGCCTACTTAGCGGTGTAGTTTTGGGAGTTAATTTGGTTGCAAAGATAATGTAATATCAAAAGTGGACTACTGAAAACTTTCAGACTAAAACATGCACTATTGAAGGGAACTTAGTGGTTTTATTTAATGTGGTTTTTTTTGTTGTTTATGAGCTACAAAAAATGTCTTTATGTATGTTTGTACTTGAAACATTCCCAAATGTATTTGATACCTAAAAGAGCCTGCCTTTAGGCTTACTCTGTCTTATTGAAACAAAAAGGAGGGTAAAGCCCTGTACACACGATCGGATTTCCTATGGATTTTTAACCAATGGATTTTTCCATCGGAAATCCGATGGAGCTGACTTCCATCAGTCTTGCCTACACACCTTCAGTCAAAAAACCGACTGTTCCAAACGCTGTGTTGTAAAACACTCCGACAAGCCAAGAAAAATGAAGTTCAATGCTTCTGAGCATGCGTCGACTTGATTCTGAGAATGCGTGGGTTTTTTATCCGATGGAGTTCCCCACAGACGATAGTAATTTGCTATCGTTTTTTTTTCCATCGGATAAATTTAAAACATGTTCTATTTTTTTACACCGATGGAAAAAAAAACGATGGGGCCCATACACAATCGGTTTGCCCGATGATAAAAGTCCATCGGACTGTTTTCATCTGTGTGTACAGGGCTTAAGGAGTCACCACTCTGACTTATTTGCTTGTGTGGATGTACTGTATGTGTGTAAACAATATTATATTGAGCTACTGCGATACAAGAAGACATGCAAAAAGGAGCCGAAAGGTCCACCTGCTGGCCGGATATTAGAATACATAAAATTCATAAACCATATATCATATTTACCTGACTAGACATTTATTTTTATTTATTGTACAAAAATGGTAGTGATTTAAAAAATATATATGTTTATAGACATAAACAAACATATTACACATTAAAAGGAAGGAGTCCAAAGTATATGCTACAATCATACATCAAATATCAATCACGGAATGTTATATTTTACACCAGAATTAAAAAACAAAAAAAACTGCTTTTTAATAATATAGATTATTCCGATCCATTACTGACTCCTTCTCTCTCTAGCCTTTCACCCAACAAACTCTATCCCCAAAACTCCTACCTATTTCATTTACCATTCATTTCTTCTCACTGTCACAACTCTCTCATAATATAAAAACATTTTTCGTATATAGACAGAAAATTTAGAATCTAAGATCTAAAATATAAAATGTACAACCCCCAATAATATTCTAGTTTTGAGGCTTTTATACACCAAAATAGGTGATAGCGTATCTTTTTTCTGTGCCGTCAAAGATTTCTCCACATATAGTGCCCATCCTTGATTAATTTTTTTCAAGTATTGCTGCTCTCCTTCATCTTTTTTAATTGATAGGTTTTCTAAATGTTTTATTTTTATTCTTGACCATAATAAATAAATAAATGACATAGAAAACCACTATGCGTTCTTTTTTAAAAGCTTGGTAGATCCCTACTGAAAATGCTGGTGACAGCGACTAGCAATCTTTGTAATTATGTCCCAGTGTTAACTTGTTTACAAGTTGTTCCATCCTGTGGGGACTATCACTTTAAGGTGATGTGCAATCCTCTTGCTGGTTGCTTGGTCTCCTGTGGTTTATGTTATGCCAGCAGAAGCAACCCTCAATGTCATTTGCAGTTATTATTATGTACCAAGGAGGATATCGTTACTCTCTCTTATCTTTCATGCTAATGCAATTTCACTAATGATTTACACTGAATGAAACAGACTGTTTAATCAGCCGTTCTGTGCCTTCATTATGCATTAACTCAGTGTGTTCACAAATTCATAGGCCTGTATGCTCCTCCTTAATGTACATCTGTGGAAGGATTGTATTCACTTCACAAGGAGCCAACGAAGAGCGTGTAGCCAGCATTTTAACTGCTATTTAAAGAACAGTAAACTTAAAACAGAAGCTGGTTTAAAGAAAGAGTACAGAGATTTTATGTATTAAAAAATGCACAGTGGCCTGGATTGGATATCACTATAACACTGGGGCCTTGGTTTACTTTCTACCACGTTGTGTGTCTGCATAAAGTTTTTATTTTTCCCTAAAACAGCCCAAAAAATAAATCAGGATGTGTGTCAGTTGGCTTCCAACCGAAACTGACTTGGCCATTGTATTGGTTGTAGGACTGGGCATGTATGCAGGGACAGATATGAATCGCCTACATACACTGAAGAGTCAGGAAATATATTGATGCTAAATAGGAACTCTATCAGCGAATATTTTGCAGAGGCAGAAACTTCATTAAGCTGCTTTAGTAAAATTTGTCTGGAAAATAAATTGTTCTTTACTTACTAAAGGGTGTTTTTTGTTGGTGGTGGTGGTGGGAAGGGGGGATTATTTAGGATAGTTTCGTTTATTTCACTTTTTTCACCCTTTTTGACTATTTGGTTGTCATTTTGTACTGCTATATTATTATTTTTTACTTCTGCAGTCTGTTTTTTTCTTAATGTGAAAAAAGTAAAATAATTAGGCTAATCAGGGGCCATTTTGTGGCATGAAAACAGGTATCTAGTAAATTAGAAAGCAGTTTTTGTGACCCTCAAAAGCTATTTAAAAGAAATGGGCAGGATATTAAAAAAATAAACAATCATACTTATTTAGGTGGATGCAGCATCGATCTGATGCTGCATCTGTCTCCCACCGCTTCTACACCGGGAGCTGAGCAATCAAAGACCACTGATTGCTCAGTTCTCAGTCTTCGGTGAGCAGAGAGACGGTGACTGTCAGTCACCATCTCTCTAGAGCCTGGACTGGCTGAGTGACATACGACTAAATACGAGTCACAGGAGTGCAGAACAAAGTGACTCCTGTGATCCCCAAGAGATTTGGCTCTATTTCTCCTTTAAAGCCCATTGAAAACGTAAAGCCCTACTACAGGAGACTTGATCATACTCCCTTGAAGTGGGGCTGCTCCTGCACTGCAAGAGATAACTGCTCATTTAGGTCTTGGGGGCATAAAATAGGAGATTTATTTACCTATTCTCAGTTTCTACACACTGCTAGAATTTTCTCTGCAGCATATTTCCCCCCATGCTCCAGAACTCTAAGTTCCTGACATCATCAAGACCTATGCAGGCTCCATAGCTCTCAAGACATCAAGGGCCAGTTTAGTGCCAGAGGATGGGGAGTGCCACATGATGGGGGAGAGGATGATTGGGTAAGTAAATGTTTTTTTACTCACCCCTAGACCAAATGATACCTAGTGCTTAATAACTGCATAAAATATATGATCAGCAGATTATCAGAAATTGAGGTAATGCTCCAACAATTCACTGTCCACTCAACTAGGCGTTTCTTATCCAGTATACTAACTGAAAGATGATGGAATCATACATCAGAATCAGAGCTGGATTAATCTTAAAGGCTTTACCTTTAAGAAAAAATAAATAAATGCACAAAAAAAGTTGCTTGATTTGTGACGAAACGCGTCAGTGTGGAGCCTGTGACATCATTGCGCACCACCAGAAAGCGGACTGGGAGCTTATGGTGGATATACAGCTGAGCATCTGCAATAAAATTATACCTTTTAAGAAGTTAAGCACTATGTTAGTTTTTACTCTTGTCCATATGATATACACTTGGAGTGCTACTGTCTGAGTTGTATGAGAGTCCCAGGAACACCAGAGCAGCTGCCATCCAGAGGATCTATATCCCTGAGGGGAAGGCGTAATTAGACCCTGTGGGGTCTTCTGGGGGGGGGGTGAGCGGCAAATTGTGGAGGGCACTTATTATCTTTTGTAAAGAACACTAAACCCATGGAAGGGTGTGAATCCAGTTATTGCCACAAAGTGATTTTTTTGGCATGTTTACCATATGAATGGACTGGTTAGTGGTTACATCATTAATAGTAGTATAATTTATTATTGCCACAAAGTGGCCACGTTCACGGTTGAATATTTGTTTATCATTATCAGGTATTTTGTACCAGTGTATAAACAAAAAAGTCAGTGCTACTACCCATACATCACATGGAAAGCAAAGCTCCCGAGTGCTCGATCCACAGTCGCTGGCTGAGTAGAGTAATGAGGTAATGATCCGCACTCTGGTCGTTGCTCTTAAAAATTTGTAGTGTTTATTAACAAGCCACAGTGGACAAACGCAAAAAGAAATGGTTGACGCGTTTCAGCCTACAAGGCCTTAGTCATAACTGAGTGCACATTATTGATCTATTTGTAGAGGGTCTCACCACTATTGTTGTAATATAAAGAAAAATTAATAACATTCACGTTTGCCACTGGGTGGCACTATTATCACTGTCTTAGATTTTCATCTATGTTATTTGTGATTTGGAGGAGGTAGTACATTTATAGTTTTTTTTTACAGAAAAGCCTGCAAAGTATTGTACCTGTGATCAGTAGATTGTGCAGACACTTCTACAGCTCTCTGCCCGTACCTCTGTATAGGCTTTCAGTTACTGAGCTGCAGGAAGCGGCTATGGACTATGAGTGTCTGGATCAAGACACTCATAAACTATTGAGAACTAAAAGATCATCTGCCACAATGGCGACAGGAATTTTACTTTATTCATGCACAGATCTCTGTGAATGAATGATGTGGCTGTGGTCAGTGCTGGATTACCAATAGAATAAAATAAAAAATCTGTGCTGAGGTATTTACAATTACCTGAATACAGCAGCCACGGTCACCATGCAATTGTGATACCGATAGAAAATAAACAAAGAATAAATCAAAGCATAATCAAGTGTTAGAATGGCCCAGTCAAAGGCCAGGCCTAAATTCAATTGTGGCAAGACTTGAAAATTGCTGATCACAGACGCTCTCCATCCAATCTGACAGAGCTTGAGCTATTTTGCAAACAAGAATGGGCAAATATGTCACTCTCTAGATGTGCAAAACTGGTAGAGACATCCCCAAAAAGACTTGCAGCTGTAATTGCAGTGAAAGGTGGTTCTACAAAGTATTGATTCAGCGGGGCTGAATACAAATGCATGTCACACTTTTCACATACTTATTTGTAAAAAATGTTGAAAACCATTTATCATTTTCCTTCCACTTCACAATTATGTGCCACTTAGTGTTGGTCTATCACATAAAATAGCAGCTGTGAGTTGGTGTTTCAGCAATACATGTGTTTATATTTTTTAACCACTTCCCGCCCGGTCAATAGCATATTGATGTCCGGGAAGTGGTTGTGTTATCCTGACTGGACGTCTGTTGACGTCCTGCAGGATAACAGCCGGGGGGGGGGGGCGCGCATCGCGGCGATCGGTGGAGCGGTGTGTCAGTCTGACCCACCGCTACACTAATCCGGCGGAGGCTTTTTACCACGTGATCACGGCTGATCTGGCTGATCCGTGTCCAATCACGGCTGATCGCGATGTAAACAGGAAGAGCCGTTGATTGTCTCTTCCTCACTACCGTCTGACAGATGCGAGTAGAGGAGAGACGATCGACGGCTCTCCTGACAGGGGGGGGTCGTGCTGATTGTTTATCAGCGCAGCCCCCCCCCTCGGATGCCCACACTAGACCACCAGGATGCCGCCCAGGACCACCAGGGAAGCACCTAACATGTGGATGGCCAGGTAAGTCCCCCATGGCCATCCACATGTATAAAAATATGCCTAACTTATGCCAATCAGTGCCCACAAATGGGCACTGACTGGCACCATATTGGCACCATTTTTTTTGTGATGCCCAGCAATGCCACCCACCAGTGTCATCAGTAACACCCACCAGTGTCCATCAGTGCCACCTATCAGTGCCCATCCGTGCCCACCTATCAGTGCCCTTCCGTGCCACCTATTAGTGCCACCCATAATTACCCATCAGTGCCACCCATAAGTACCCATGAGTGCCTATCAGTGCCGCCTATGAGTGCACATCAGTGCCGCCTATCAGTGCCCATCAGTGCCACCTCATTGGTGCCACCTCATCGGTGCCCATCAGTGCCGCCTTATCAGTGCCTGTCAGTGCAGCCATATCAGTGCCCGTCATTGAAGAAGAAAACATACTTATTTACAAAAAAAAACGTATAGAAACAAAGAAAAACTTATTTTTTTTCAACATTTTCGCTCTTTTTTTATTTGTTGTGCAAAAAATAAAAATCGCAGAGGCGATCAAATACCACCGAAAGAAAGCTCTATTTGTGGGAACAAAATGATAAAAAATTTATTTGGGTACAGTGTAGCATGACCGCGTAATTGTCATTCAAATTAGGACAGCGCTGAAAGCTGAAAATTGGCTTGGGCAGGAAGGTGTATAAGTGCCTGGTATTGAAGTGGTTAATAGATATGGGGGTGTCGTTTAACTGGTAAGCTAAGGGACTTCTCCTAAGGGACACACCTATAAGAGCTTTAATGGTTTGTTCACCCATGTCCCAAAAGTCTTTCAGCCTTAGGCAATCCCAAAAGATGTGAAGAGTTATACCCTCAGAGTAATGACAGCGCCAGCAAGTATTTGGTGCTTGAGGGAACATACAGTGTAATACCACTGGTGTTCTATACCATCTTGTAAGAGGCTTATAGCCCCCCTGATGCTAGGGTAAGATATTTTAACAAATAGTTTAACAAATGTTCATTTTGTTGTACTCAATGTTTTAAGCTGAGGGGTTTAGACCACAACTGAGAAAAAATAACAAGATAAAGAAATACGGTTGCCATCCATTCCAGTTTGTCAAGGGCTGTCCCCATTTTGAAGAGTCAGTCCCCATCAAACAAATGTCCCCAGCAGTGTAGTCCTCATTTTGCAGATGGCGCCATATGTAAACACAAGCTTCCCCTATGGTCCAACAGCTGCAGTCCACCCACGTCAAAGGGGACAAGAAACAAGGTTTCCATTGGATAGAAGAAATGCCTGGGAAAGGAAGAGGGGCATGGACAAATCTGTATAACAAATCACACCAAGGAGGTAGGCACTATTTTTTTTCAGCTTCTTGATGGTTAGGACATGACCACAGCCCAGTAACTAGTAATTGTGATGTACTCTGGTTTACTGTACACTTCATTTGTTTCATGTTTCTATCAAAACAAGGCTCTGCAGTCCATTTTATTTGAGCTGTTCTGCTTTCCCATATGTCGTCATTCCATGTGGAGCAGTTACATTATGCTCTCATGCAGATCTTGGTGCCCCTTATTTGAAATCTGATTATTTTTTCTTTATACATTGAATATCTGCCTTTTGTTCCAAAAGTCTGGGGCCAATTGTTGGGAGGTATGTTAAAAATATGGGTGTGATTTTGTGGGTGCGGCTACAACTGGGGATATAGTTTTATGGATATGGCTATAAGTGGGTGTGGTCAGTAGTGTGTCTGCAGATTTTATTTTGAAGTAACCATAAATTAATAGCCGATAAAATAAGCTTGTGAATGAAAAGATGTCTAGCACTCTCAATGATTCACAATCAAAATTCCTTAAAACTTGGGATCCGTGGCTCAGGCATGCCTTACCTTCCCTGATTTCCGATAGTCTGAGTGGCCCCTAATTTACCTCCCTGTACTCAGAGCCACGTCTGTGCAGTATAAGTCCACCTCTTTCCCCTTCTCCTTACCCTTTTACCTCGCTCCATTTAGGCTGGTTTCACACTGGGGCGGTGGGTGCGGTGGCGGTATAGCGCCGCTATTTTTAGCGGCTCTATACTGTCGGAATTGCGGAGGTATTCTGCCGCTAGTGGTGCCGAAAAAGGGCTAATTCCGCCGGCAATGCGCCTCTGCAGAGGCGCATTGCCGGCGGTATTACCGCGGTTTCCCATTGCTTTCAATTGGAAGGAGCGGTGGAGGAGCGGTAAACACACCGCTCCTCTCACCTCTCAAAAGATGCGGCTAGCAGGACTTTTTTTACCCTCGGGCTTTCACACTGGAGAAACAGCAGCCGCTGTTTAGGGACGGTTTGCAGGCGCTATTTTTAGCACAATAGCGCCTGCAAACCGCCCCATTGTGAAAGGGGCCTTAGATTTCACCTCTTCATGTTTCTAGGCCCGAACTTCCCTTGGTCTTTATAGGGTCCCAGTAGGGGCTTCCCTACTGTCTATTGTCTATGCATCTGTCAGGTCACCTATGGCCAGGTGACAGATGCACACCGTAGGGGGACAGGAGTGCACCGCAAGGTAGTGAACCCTATGGCTGACTGCTGCGGATAGGAAACTGGGTGATTGTGGAAAGCGGGACCAGAGGAGCACAACCAGGATCCTATAGGAAGCTAGAGCCAAGATTCCCCAGGGCGCGGAGTCTAAGACCCAGCAGGTCTTCTCCAGAGCCTCTAGTGGTGAGGATGTTATGCTGCAGGCTGGGTCCAGGTCGCGGCCCCTAGAGTCTCCTAGCTCACGCCCCGTAGGATAAGGGGAAAAGAGGAGAAGCAGCAGCACAAGATATAAGAGTAACGAATAACAAGCTGAAGGTCAAGAGCCACAAGCAGACAAGGATAACGAAGGACAAGCCGAAGGTCAAGGGTCACGAGCAGACAGGGATAGTCGGGGACAAGCCAAATGTATAACAGAGAGACAGACGTAGCACACGGCAGGCAGGAACCCAAACACACAATGCCTAACAAACACGTTGATCAGCAAAGCAGGCTTGCAGTGCACAGGTTAATATAGTGTTCTGTGATAGGGCCTGGGGTGGAGTCAGGCTGGGAGGAGATTATAAAGGAAGCCAGGTGAAAGGGTCTGGCCTCTAAGATGAACAAATGAGGAGGAAAGGTAAGATGGCAGACAGACATTAATGCATATCAATGACAGCATCGTAGTTACAATTTAAGGACCACAGCCTTGCATGATGTTATGATGATGATTTAATTTATGTTCTCAGTCATCTGTATACCTATTTCTATTTCATTTTTATGAGTGGGTATCTTAGTTGTTATTTTTCCTTTTCATAAAACAATAAAAAGAAGTGAACAAAAAAGATAAAGCAAAAAAGCAGGTGTTGCAATATGTACCTTTAATTCAGGGCTTTTCCCTGCAGTTCTTCTTTTCTGCCATAAGATGCCCTCAGTCTCATGGCCAGCATCATTCATCTCACTTCCTCTGAGCCCAGATTGTCCTGGACCTTCCCTTGTCTGTGACTGAATAGTGAAAAAAGAAGCAGCACAGTGAGGCATTCATCTCCCTGACCTTCTACTTCCTCCTCTTCTCCTTGTCACTGATTGGCCTCTTCTGCTGATTATACAGGTGAAAATATGCAGTGTTGGAGTTCGCAGAAACCTACTTTTTTTTTTTCCTTGCGGACATTTTATTGCAATTTCAAAAATACAGGCTTGTGGGGAGATTATTTTGAAGCTATAATCTTCTTTGCTTGTACACTATTTTTATGTTATTAGTGTCTTCTCAGAGCGGTGATGCTGAACATCTCCAGTAATCCAGTAGCATGGGAATATTCTCTGAACTTGGAGGAGACCTAAAGGGAGTGGGACCAAGTATAGAAATATTTATTTTGCTTTATTTTAAGCCACACTAGTAAAAATAAAGCATATATGAAAAAAAAAATAAGCCATATAATTTATTTTTAAATAACTTCTGAGGAGGATGAAGGAAAAATACCTTTAAAGAAGGATATTTTCAAAGAGGAAACTGAAGAGCACAAATTACATTATGATAACCAAGGTGATTTGAGGAAATTGATGGAAACTCTTTGTTACCCTGAACAGCCAATGAAATTCCAACTGCCTTCATTTGAGCATGACAGATAATGAAAGCTGCGCTCTTCCTGGCTGCTATGAGCAATGTTTCCTTTAAAGTACAATTTACTTTTGTTTTGTAAATGCTTGTAAGTAAATAAATAAACTGGTGTATATAACAATTTAATGATTTGCATAAAATCTTGTATTAACACGCACCGTTTTTTAATTTTTAATTTTAGAAAACTGAAAGTAATTTTACCAAAAAAACTATGTAAGAGCAGTGTATAGAATAAGTAGGCATGGGAGTGTGCAAATTCTGGGTAGCTCTGCATAGAAACCATAGAAACCAATCAGCTTCCAGTTTTGTTAACAAAGCTTAATTGAACAAGTGGAAGTTAGAAGCTGATTGGCTATCATGCACAGCTGCACCAGATTTTGCACTTTGCACATTTCCAATTGTAGCACTACCCCCGTAGGAGCTGCTGGTTTAATTTTTTGGGTCTTGCCGTTACCTGACTGTTCACCGTATCCGCCATAGGGGTCCCATTGGAGAGTTATTCACAAATGTCCGCACCAAACACTTAGGGCAGGGATATGCAATTAGCGGACCTCCAGCTGTTGCAGAACTACAAGTCCCATGAGGCATAGCAAGACTCTGACAGCCACAAGCATGACACCCAGAGGCAGAGGCATGATGGGACTTGTATTTTGGCAACAGCTGGAGGTCCGCTAATTGCATATCCCTGACTTAGGGGGTTATTTACTAAAGGCAAATCCACTTTGCACTACAAGTGCAAACTACAAGTGCAAAGTGCACTTGAAAGTGCAGTCACTGTAGACCCGAGGGGGACATGCAAGGGGAAAAACAAAGCAAAACAAAAAACATAATTTTAGCTTGCACATGATTGAATAATAAAATCAGCAGAGCTTCCCCTCATTTCAGATCTACCCCTCAAATTTACAGCGACTACACTTCCAAGTGCACTTTCAGTGCAATTTCAAGTGCACTTTGCAGTGCAACATGGATTTGCCTTTAGTAAATAATCCCCTTAGTCTCTTTTTCCCAATGCTTTTATTAACAACGTCAGAAAGAGGGATGGAGGGTTAGGGGAGATTCAGGTACCTTGTATTGCAGATCACGGGTACTTCTTTGATCCAGAGGACAAACAGCTTCCACAACTGGATCTAGCAACCACCGGATAGGCCTCTCTCACTGAGAAAGAAAGCTGTTCCTTTGCTTTGCTGTGACTTGTAGTGCCATTTGTTTGATGTCATTTTAAATAAAAGCCACCGAAAGGTTTTTGGAGTGCGGCAGTCCATTTTTTCATTATTTGATTTTTCAACTGCCTCTCTCACTGACCTAGCAGCCGGTGCGGTGCTCGGTCATAGTCTCTGACACAGACTTGTTGAATAATTAGATTTGTACAATCTTCTGCCACAGGATTGTATAACCAAGAACTTTTGCAAAGTCAAGTACAGTTACACAGTACCAGTTTCTTTCAGCCAGCCGGCAATACTGTGTGGTAGATTGGCCGGGATGCGTCCTCCAATTGAGTCTCCAGGCTCTTTCTGAGATACCAGCCTTTTTGCTCAGTCCTGTCTGAGAAAAGTCCTCCCCTGGTTTCTCCAATTGCTCGGCTTCTCCCCACAGGCAAGACAGCACAGGACCACCCCTGGACCAGTAGACCCCAGGAACTTCTGGGCCTACTTCCAGTAATGAGGCCTCGGGCCAGCAGGCACCGAGGTAGAAGAAATGCTACGACGTACCTTAGGCCAGGAGGGCCATCAGGTCAGAGAGACCCGAAAAGATGGCGTCTGCCCCTTAAGTACCCTCTCCTAGAATGCACAGCGGGGGAACCACTCCCACTGGGCTGTTTCTGGGTAAAGGGGTACTCAATGCATCCAGCACGTTGCATTTCAAACACTGACCGGTGGTGACAGCGACACCCATGGCCAAGTGGAAAATAAACAACCCAGCTGAACTGGAACAGAAACCAGCAATTTAACATAATTACTCTGAGCTAAACTACAACTCAGACAAACCTAAATTTACATATAGCGCCTACCCATCAGCAGCAGGGCGCTACACAATTTTAGTAAATCAACCCCATAGTCTTTAGACCATCAGGAGTACACAGACAATGCATTTAAAGAGAAATGTAACTTGCCCCAAACTTTTCTGGGTTACATTCAAAATACTTGTTCACTTGTCCAGTTGATCCAGTGTTTTCCTGCAGCTGTTGAGGTTTCTGTGCCTGTGCCATCTTACTCCTCTTCAGCTGGCTGCTTCTTCCAGGTTCAGGCAGCCCTACTCCCGATGATGCATGAGCTCTGCCCCCCCCCCCCCGCGAATGGGCTCCTGCAGTCTCCTGGGATATGTGATGAGGATCACCCAGGGGGCTTTGGGAGCAGGCTATGTCATTCTGGCCTGGGCTTGGGCCAGAATGGCAATGTGGGACATGGCTACCAGAAAAAAAACAAAGAAATGTGCAGATCAAAAAATAAGAGCCCAACTTCTTTATTTTTCAAGTAAGCCCAATTTAATTTACAGTGCCTTGAAAAAGTATTCATACCCCTTGACATTTTCCACATTTTGTCATGTTACAACCAAAAACATATTTTATTGGGATTTTATGTGATAGACCAACACAAAGTGGCACATAATTGTACAGTGGAAGGAAATTTTTAAATGGTTTTCATTTTTTTTACAAATAAATATGTAAAAAGTATTGCGTGCATTTGTATTAAGCCCCCCTGAGTCAATACTTTGTAGACCCAGCTTTCACTGCAATTACAGCTGCAAGTCTTTTTGGGGATGTCTGTACCTGTAAATTACATTTACGTTTTTGGTTGTAACATGACAAAATGTGGAAAATTTTAAGGGTGTGAATACTTTTTCAAGGCACTGTATTGGTATTGTGCTAAAACAACAAACAGCCAAAGCGTTTCGGGGGTCAAACTCCCCCTTCATCAAGGCTACAACCAAACATGATATAATGTAAATATAATTGTGAATAGCATGCTATTTTTGGATGTACGTATGTGTACACATATGTATATGTATGCTATCCATGATGTTTTGTGATTGTTAGGATTTTATCAGTCACGTAACAAAGCTTGGACAGTGAAAATAAAGACTCTTTGCCAGTCTTCTTCAGATACGGTGTAGTATAATTCTTGTTCCCATTTTGTTTGTATGTTTGGGGTCTCAGCGAAGGAACATAGCTGTTCAAAGTACAAATTAGGGAACAGTTAAAACCCCTGTCAGTTCTTTTCTTTTTTTTTTTTTTTTGCTGCCTGTGCCCCATTGAGGAATTTTTCCTTCACTTCCTGATATAAAAAACACAACTGAATGTGAGAAGAAATTTCTCCAAAAGTGAGGAAAAAATCTCCACTGACACAGTGATCATTAGAACAGGTATTCCCCGTAAAAGATTTCCCTCCACCTTTTATTGTAGCAGCAACTATAATAATTTGCATTTCCCATCCTTTTTAGTTCCAGTAACATTGGGTACTAGGACAAATAGAGAAGTGATAAATATACAGTAGCTAATAAAAACTTGACAGGGGTTATAACTCCTACCAATTTTAGTGGACTTAAGGTCTAAATGTAAACATGTATTGTTAAAGCTGCTTTTCCGAGAAATAAAAAACATTACACCTGCAGTGGGTGCCCCTTCACACGTAAAGGGTTGGCTGCTCATTTTGCCTAGGGAATGATGAATAAGGTAATGTACTTTTGGTCCTACATTGTGTTGGATGACCACAGCATGCTGAGATGGTCGGGCAGCAGAGGGAATCTGCTTCGGGGGTGCTGATTGTACAGCACAGAAGAAGCTTGAGAGAGCGAGGAATATGGTAACCTTATTCATCATAGGCAAAATAATCAGTTAACTTCTGCAGTGCAGACGGGGAGCCACTGCAGGGGTAAAGTTTTATTTTCCCTGGAGTTCAGCTCTGAGAGGAGAAAGCTTGATGACCCCAATCTTACATCACCCAAATGGAAGGCAGCTTGTGAAAAGGAAGTTCTGGGGATCCAATTTTATATATTTTTCTTAACATTGTAAGGTTTATTTTGCACAGTTGATTTAATTTTCAAATATGTTTTGGGCTAACCATGGGACCATGTTAAAGCGGAGCTCCACCCAAAAGGGGAAGCTCCGCTTGTTCGCACCCTCCACTGCCACATTTGCCACTTTTTTTGGGGGGGGTGGGTACCTGGTTTTGACAGGTACCCGCTCCTACTTCTGGGTAAGATCGCTGCACGGCGATCTACAACATTTCTGGCCCCTCCTTCTTAACCCCACTGCCTTCTGGGACCTCTGTGTGTGGGACTATTCAGAAAGCGCAGCGTGACCCGCGCATGCACAGTAGGAAAAAGGCTGTGAAGCTGCTAGGCTTCACTTCCTGTTTCCCCTAATACAGATGCCAGCGCCTGCATCCGAAGATGATTGACGAATCTACTAGGGGTGCCGACATCACAAGATCCCTAGACAGGTAAGTGTCCTTGTATTAAAAGACAGCAGCTCCTCTTTAAGTTTACTTTTAGTTTACTTTTAGATTGTTAGGTCTTCTTTATGATGGTTTTTGACAAGGGGGGTCATGTACTTTATAGATTGGTATGGGGTCACCATGGTGGCTGGAGCTTCTCCCTGGAAGGGCCTGTACAAGTCAATGAAATCTCAGGGAATCCTCTGAAGGGGATAATTGTCTTAGGAGAAGAACACAGTGCAGAGGATATTGCTCTGCTACAGAGGTTAGTAAGAAGCTAGATTCCAAGTGTTAATATAGGTTAGTTCAGATGGGATGGGTGGACTTGAGAAAACTGGTCACAATGGTAGACCTGAAATGTGTTGGCCTATTGTCTGATTTATGCCAATGACCTATTTCTCTCTCTCTATGGTTTTATACCTTAATGTTTCATATAAACAATTGATTTAAAAAGTGGCCCCCAGTGTCTGCTTGGATGATCATATTAGCATCTTGGATTCCTTAAATCTCAATATACTCTGTTATGAAAATGCTACCCGGTTTCAGTGGTTGGACCCTGGGACACCTCCTACCGCCCTCTTCCCATATTGGCCAATAGAGGTCCCAGGTCAGGGTGACGCATGTCAGCGAACAACCATGCTATGGTTGATACCATAAGCAGCCAGTGCTTAGTCACATTCCTCTGCCAACTGATCCGCTACAAGATTGCCTAGGAAATGATCAGTACTTCCTAGTATGGAGGAACATGTGACACTGCCCCAATCTAATACTTAGGGATCTGTTTTTTTTTCTTAAATGTTGGACAAATGTCACAAGCCTTCACTAATTCTGACCAATTTTGCTTAATACAGTGATTTCCTACAATTGTCTGCTCCATCGATAGCGGCCATAATGTGTTATTTTCCTGACTGAGGTATTTCATAAATAGTTTAGTGTTTCGTGGCCTATTGCTATGCTTGTGGACTGTCAGGTGGGGGTGCACATCCCTTAGAAATATCGGACTTGCTCAGAAACACCAATATCACACCGGTGTTCTGTCAATGGATAAGGGCAGCAGCAAAACAAGGGGAAGGTAAGAACTGACTAGTTATAGTCCCTCCTGTAGAGCAAACCTGTAACTTTGTAAAATGTAGACGAAGTACAGGTTCACTTTAATTTTGAAAAAATAGATTTATGCAAACTTCTAAATAAATTAAACATTCTGTGTAGATCAATTTCCATATATATTGAGCTTAGGCAGTTCCAATACTTCAACATGTCTTTAAAGAGATATGAAGTTGTACAATTCTTGTTATTAATCCTTTTAAATTAAAATTACTGTATAATGTACAATGTAATATTAACATAATCAAGTCTAGTCTTATGAAATGTATTTGTTAAGCTTCAATTATACGCTATGTTTTCTTTGGATTGAGAACTAAGAATTGATATGTTGCTTTCCGAGTGTTGGGTGATTAGAGAAAGTTGAGTGTAAAATTATACCTCCTTCTAGAAATTATCTGTAAAGATCCACTACTATTAAAGGCTAACTCTGGCTAAAACCCTTTTCTTAGTTTCAGATAGTGTGGTAAGGGTTAGAGCCTCTGACAGATTTTAAAGCAGAACTAAACTGTATCCGAGCACCACAAACAACGAAACAACAAGAAAATTTAATTTATTAAATTTTTAATATTCATAGCAAACTCACCCATCAATCCATGTCTCCATGAACTCATTTTGAAAAACACCCTCCTAGCATTTTTGGCCGTGGATATCTTGAGTAAGGGCAGATGATTCATGTAGCATTTACTTCCTAGAATCCATTTGCCCTTAGCTCAGGCATGCAGGCAGGAGGGTGTGCTTAGCTGAGAAGATCCCTCCTCCCCTCCCCCAGATGAAAGAAAAAACGAATGCCTCCGTAAGCCTAGGACTTGCAGGAGGGTTCAGGATAGCTCATTGTCTTCAGGGTGCCAGGTGTTGAAGATCAGTGAACATGTTTCCTCTACTCTGTTGAGAACAAACCTAGAAGACCTCAGCTCTGAGTACTTCCATGCAAAATGATTAGGGGAGAATGGGGCCCTAAGCAAGGTAACTGTTTAGACCCTCCCCCTCATCCCTACAATTGACATTGATAGGGATTGCAATAGGCTGTCTGTAAGTACTGGACTCATCGGGGTAGCAAATGCATTCTCCCTGGTGAAGTTAAAGGCAGGTTTACAGCTTTGACCCATTGTGCTTTCTCCCTAGTGTACTGCAGGAGCATGGCTAGATTGGTACAGTAAACCATTCAGTCATCCCAAATCAAAGGGATGAAAGGAGTAATAGAAAGGGGATTTTACTTGTACCAAAACAGAATAATCAATCCAAATATAAAAACAAACATGTTTTATTACACAGATCAAATTTGACAAACACTTATAAATGACTATCATTTTTTAACATAGTCTTATCCCTGTTAGCAGACAGCATTATAATCATGTGGCATTTCACAGATCGACATGTTTAGCAATCACACCTGAATATGTGTCACAGATTTTATATTCTAAAGAAACAAATCAAATCAATAAATACTAATTGGCCAACTAATAATTAAATAACTAACAAGCCCCTGCATATTGGAACTGCATGGGACCCTTTCCAATCTACAGGGAAGGGGGGATTCCAATAGGATCAGCAACAACTAAAAATATATGAAAAATAATTTAAAAAAATACAAAATCCATATATACTATGCAAATGAGGGACAACAACCACAAACCAACACATCACAACCCCTAACAATAATTCACTAACCTTTGCTACAACATAAGCCAACGTGAAAACATTCAACTATGGGAAGAAGGTATAGAAAACATCCCAATAGCTGAAATCAAATCAATAAAAATGAAAAAAAAATTGGTTGTGTTTTTTATATTGCATTCTTAATTTGTTGAATTTATTTCTGAACATTTTTGCACTATTCTTATTGTACTGTATATCTGTAGATTTTATGGCACTGATTTTTTTTTCCGTAATTTGCTGAGGGGACATGGCAGAACTATTTTATGAGTAAGCCTTTTTATAGGTGATACTTATTATTTTATATATTATGTAGTATTAATGGTTTTTCTTATTATATATTATCTCTATGTTAGGGAACCTGAAATAGGGATTTTTTTCATTTGTTCAAAAGCCCCCATGTACTCTTTTGGGGTATGATCCTTCTCTTTTGAGTGCTTAATATTTTTTATGCTATAGTTTTGATACAAGTGGGGTGTACCGTATATACTCGAGTATAAGCAGACCCGAATATAAGCCAAGGCACATTTTACCACAAAAAACTGGGAAAACGTATTGACTCGAGTATAAGCCTAGGGTGTCCATCTTCATGCCTCACTGTGCCTCACTTTGCCTCACTGTGTCCATGTGCATGCCTCACTGTGCCTCAATGTGTCCATGCCTCACTGTGCCTTACTGTGCCCATGCCTCACTGTGTCCATGCCTCACTGTGTCCATGCCTCACTGTGCCTTACTGTGCCCATGCCTCACTGTGTCCATGCCTCACTGTGTCCATGTCTCACTGTGCCCATGCCTCACTGTCACTGTGTCCATGCCTCACTGTGCCCAATCTCCCTACCTGATCTCCGGTGCTGTGTGACTAGACTGACGTTTAACAAGGGAGTCTATGGAAGGTTTTGAAAAATCGGTGCTCCCTGGACGTAGGTCCCCTGGACAACAAACTTTGCACACTTGTAGATGAAGAGTGGGGCTACATGTGTGCCAAGATTGGCGTCCAGAGGACCTAGGGCCGGCCGGTACCAGGTCCCCAAAATTACCAGAGAAATTACCATTTAACATGGGAGTCTATGGAAGGGGTTCCCGGCTTTGAAAAATTGGTGCTTCCCGGCCGTAGGCCCCCGGACAACAAACTTTGCACACTTGTAGAGGAAGAGTGGGGCTACATGTGTGCCAAGTTTGGGGTCCAGGGAACCTACGGCTGGCCGGGATCAGGCGCACAAAGTAGAAGCTGGACACAGACTTGAGTATAAGCCGAGGGGGGCATTTTCAGCACAAAAAAAACTTGGCTTTTACTCGAGTATATACAGTATATTCAGAAAGAAGTGGTTTGAGGCTATTTTGGACTTTCATCGTACTGTACAAAGGCTAGACATAACCAAGGTAATATATACAGTATATATATATATATATATATATATATATATATATATATATATATAATAAAAATGTATTTTATTAAACAAATCTTTAAAATATAAAAAACATAAGTTATGCACTGGAAAACATTTCTTGCACATCCAGCTCTACAGAATTACAGATGGGATGATCAGTAGAAGATGACAGTTATCAACCAAACCATCTGTATATTAGATGCTCAACATGTTTCGCGGGGAACACCACTGCTTCTTCAGGAGCTATAGTAAGAAATTATTATCTGAAATAAATGAACAAAAAATGTATGTTGTTTTTGGAAAACACATACTGTACAAATCCATCAGGCCATGGCTCACACTCCAGCACACTCCGGCTCCGTGACTCCAGTCCGGGTGTGGCTGTCAGGCTGAGCGCAGATCCTGAGTGAATCCGGATCGGAGGAGCTCATCCCGCACCTGTCACCACCTGGACACAGATTGGCAGTATCTGATTGAGACGGCGTTTCTTGAGGTATCCAGCATTCCCTTCACAAGATCATCCTTTGGAGGTCGAGCCCAGGAGATTTTGTTTATGCTTGATTGACACACCGTCACTGTCGTGTGTCCTCTACTCATGGTAAGAGTATCCATTTCTTACCTTTTCCTTAGATGTTGGATTTCACACAAGTGCAAGCTCCACAGGGGATGCAGTGTATGCAGTATGCTTACTGTAGCTGTCAAACAGAGATCTAGACACTTCGCTACTTCATCCAAGGGAACTTATTATTTGACCACACTAAGAACTCAATTCAACAATTCATATGTGTAATATATGACATTGGTGGTATTGTCACTCATTTTCACCACATATTATTTGTTCACCAAGTTCAATCATTTATGGTTTATTCCTTTTATGATTATTACACGTGTAAGCAGCACCTCACCGGTGCCTTCCCACTGTGCCACTTCACAGTCCATCTGTTATTTCTGGACAGTTTTGTGTACACATTTAATTTCTTATATTTCGTTACTAAGAGTGTTCTACTTTCACTAGCGCTGCATTTTTTGGTTTTCTATTTTTGGTTCAATATGGTCATATTGTTGATGCTGGCTGCTTTATTGTTTTATTAGTAGCGCAACTTTTCCCCCCATTTTCACAGCCTCAAATACAGCTTAACATACATATAACAAAAAGTGTGCAGTACCTGACATATAACATATGGGTCTGTCCCTGCATTTAGTCTCCTCTGCACATTCCACTCATTCCATCAGGTGAGCAGTATATGCAGATGGTTCTGTTATTACTGATGCAGCCTGCGCTATATATGTGCACCATGTCTAATATGGTACTGGATAATACGCACCTTTAGCCATTGTGACAGCAGGAAGGTAAAGTCACCTGGTTGCATCCAGGGGGGTAGATATATTTCGCCCAGATTCAGGCTTTACGCCGACTTATACAACTAGGTGGAGAGTTGTATAAGGCTAGTGGGCTCATGGATGACTCATACCTCTAGGGAGAGTGTGGGGCGTCGTACAGACAGGGAGTTGATGAGACCAGCTGAAGCTTGTCAGCTCATTTAGGCCTCTATAAGAACTCCCAGCTTCATTAGATGTTAGCTCATGCCTGGAACCAGACCTGTGTGGACTGTCTAGGGAGAGTGAACCCCTGTGCGGTGAGACAAAGCCTGTGTGGCTATTTGCTTGGACATTTAAAACCAGGGACTTAGGGACTAGGACAGCACTAGGCTGATCCCAGTTGTTAGTTAGGAAACCTGTATGTTTAGTCAGAGGTCAAGTTGACCAGGATTTATTTTGTTTATGTTTCTTTTGCTTTGCTGTGTTTTGTCACTGTAAATAGAAAATAAACCGCACCTTTATGATTTTGAAAACCACAACCACCGTTTGCTGGGCCTGTTTTTGTGTGGGGAGCCCATCTCGGGGGTCACACACACCCGCTGCCGAGCTAACCCCCTCACAGTTGGTGGAGAATGCAGGCAGTTTTTTTTTAAGCCAGCATGGAGGAGATACTGAAGCAGCTGGCTCTAGCAAATGCCAATCAACAGCAGACAAATGCAGGTTTGCAAAAGAGCCTTGCAGCTCAACAACAGAACTTCGCAGCCCAGCAGCAAGCTCATCAACAGAGCCTTGCAGCCCAGCAGCAAGCTCATCAACAGAGCCTTGCAGCCCAGCAGCAGACAAACGCAACTTTGCAACAGAGTCTGGAGGCTCAGCAACAAGCCCAGCAGCAATCTGAGGCCCGCTTCATAGACCTGTTACAGAAGCAAGAGCAGAGACTACAACAACAGATGGAAGCAGCAATGCAGCAACGTCCGCAGACCAGTGAGGAAAGCCGTCCCACTAATACCGCGTCCTTTGGGGTGAGTCGTTTATTGACAAAAATGACTGGAGAGGATGATCCAGAGGTATTTTTGACCACATTTGAAAGGACCGCTGAAAGAGAAAAGTGGCCTGAGGAGCAGTGGGCTGGACTGGTGGCTCCTCTGTTAACTGGTGAATCGCAGAAAGCTTACTATGACCTAGAGCCTAACCAAGCAAAAGACTATGCGATGCTAAAAGCTGAAATATTGGCAAGGCTGGGTGTCACCCAGGCTGTCCGGGCTCAGCGTGTGCATAACTGGACTTTCCAGCTTGGAAAACCCCCCAGGTCTCAAATGTATGATCTCATTCACCTGAGCAGAAAGTGGCTACAGCCAGAGACTTTGTCCGCACCAAAGATTGTGGAACGTGTTGTAATGGATCGGTTTTTGAGAGCTCTTCCTACTGCCATCCAAAAGTGGGTAAGCCATGGAGACCCAGAGACGGCCGGTGGTCTTGTGGATCGTGTAGAGAAATACTTGGCTACAGAGAACCTGACGGCCTCTTCCAGAGACTCTCGGACTTTCCACCCTAAGACCAGACCATCCCCAGGGGTGGATAAGAGGATTCCAAGGGGTGAGGGTGGAGAGAGTGAGAGGGTGGGAGCTCTACCCCAAGTTTGGCGAGAACAGCCTGGGAAATCAGCGGCTCAAGAGGCCGCAAGAAGGATCGTTTGCTACCGCTGCCGGCAAGCGGGACATATTGCAGCCAATTGCCCGGTTGTGGAGGAACCCATGCAGTGTGACTTTCTGACGGGCAGACGTCAGTCGCTGTGTGCGACAGTCGCATGCACTGCCATTCGAGGAACTGAGAAACATTTATGCAAAATGTGTGTTAATGGTAGAAATGTTGTGGTATTGCTGGATTCAGGTAGCCTTGTGACCCTGATAAAGGCTGAGTTAGTTAAAACAGAGGTCTCTGGGAATAGCAAGGTAGCTGTTATTTGTGTGCATGGGGACACCCGAGAGTATCCAGTGACTACAGTGTGTTTCGAGACCCCCAAAGGTACCCTCTCTCATCCAGTGGGCTTAGTATCTCAGTTACCGCATGACGCCATTGTGGGAAGGGATTTTCCGAAGTTCTGGGAACTGTGGGATGATCCTGAGCCCCCCACTGGTGCCCCTATGTACCAGGAATGTGATAGCCAGAACTCCCCTGAGAGTGGTGAGGACTCTCCAGAATTTCCCTTATCAGTATTGGCAGGGGAGACTCAAGAAACTGGAGAGGAGCCCACCTCCTCAGACGAAAACCTACCGTCTGTGGAGTTTTCTGATCTTGAGGTTCACAGGGAAAACTTTGCCACAGAACAGTTGAAAGACCCCGCCCTAATAAAGGCACGGGAAAACGTAGTGAAAATAGATGGCGAGTTAGTGAACCCAGATAATACCTGCACTTACCCATACTTCAGCGTAGAGAAGGACCTACTGTATCGGGTGGCAAAAAGGGCAGAAGAAACCGTTGAGCAGCTTGTGGTGCCCAAACCTTACAGGAAGTTGGTGTTGGAGTTGGCCCATGGGCACATTCTTGGAGGTCATCTGGGGACAGAGAAAACCCGAGAGAGGGTATTACAGAGATTCTATTGGCCGGGGGTGATGAAGGACATAGAAAATTATTGTTCCTCCTGCCCTGTGTGTCAGAGGTCGGCCCCGATGCCACATTTCCGTAGCCCGCTGGTCCCTCTACCCATCATTGAGGTCCCGTTTGAGAGGATCGCCATGGATTTGGTAGGTCCTATAATCAAGTCCGCTAGGGGGCACCAGTACATATTAGTTATAATGGACTATGCCACCCGTTATCCAGAAGCGATCCCTCTCCGAAATACCTCGGCCAAAACCATAGCCAAAGAGCTATCTCTTGTGTTTAGCCGGGTGGGTATTTTTAAAGAACTGCTTACGGACCAAGGTACACCCTTTATGTCCCGGGTTATGAAGGAGCTGTGTAAATTGTTCAAAGTGACGCAATTACGTACATCTGTGTATCACCCCCAAACCGATGGGCTGGTTGAAAGGTTCAACAAAACCCTAAAACAAATGTTGAAGAAAGTGGTGGATAGAGATGGAAAGGATTGGGACTGTCTACTTCCTTATCTGATGTTTGCTATTAGGGAGGTGCCCCAATCCTCTACGGGATTCTCCCCCTTTGAGTTACTGTATGGGAGACACCCAAGAGGGCTGTTGGATATTGCCAAGGAAACTTGGGAAAGTGAGAGTTCTCCCCACAGGAGTGTGATTGAGCATGTCGCCCTGATGCAAGACCGAATTGCACAGGTAATGCCCATCGTGAAGGAACATTTGGCCCAAGCGCAGTTAGCACAGCAGAGAGTGTACAACCGTGGAGCCAAGACCCGTACCTTTTCCCCGGGGGATAGGATACTGGTACTTGTCCCTACGGTTGAAAGTAAATTCCTTGCCAAATGGCAAGGCCCCTACGAGATAATGGAAAAAGTGAGCGAAGTGAATTACAAGGTCAGACAACCAGGAAGGCGAAAGCCCGAACAGATCTATCACGTTAATCTGTTGAAAGCCTGGAGGGATAGAGAGTCCCTAGTCGCAGACACTTGGTCACCAGCTCAAACTGGTTGCGTGATTCCGGAGGTTGGAATAGCAGCCACCTTGTCACAACCCCAACAACAGGAGGTTAAGGAGTTTGTGCTTCGCAACAAGGAGGTATTCTCTGAGCTGCCGGGACAAACATCTGGGGTAGAGCATGACATCATTACCCCGCCCGGTGAAAGGGTGAAGTTAAAACCCTATCGGATCCCAGAGGCCCGACGGGAGGCAATACGGGAGGAAGTACAGAAAATGCTGAACTTAGGGGTGATAGAGGAGTCCCAAAGTGATTGGTCTAGTCCCATTGTGTTGGTGCCTAAACCGGATGGGAGCTGGCGATTTTGTAACGATTTTCGACAGTTGAACAAAGTTACAAAATTTGACACCTACCCCATGCCACGTATAGATGAGTTGATCGACCGGCTGGGAACAGCCCGATACATGACGACTCTTGACCTCACAAAAGGGTATTGGCAAATCCCCCTGGCCAAGTCGGCCAAAGAGAAAACCGCATTTGTAACCCCAGACGGGGCGTTCCAATATAAAAGAATGCCGTTCGGGTTACAGAATGCGCCGGCCACATTCCAGCGGAAAATGGACCAGATGCTGAGGCCCCATCGGAAGTATGCTGCGGCTTACCTGGATGACATAATTGTCCATAGCACAGATTGGGCCTCACATCTGCCAAAAGTGCAAGCAGTCCTGGACTCTGTTCGGGAAGCGGGGTTTACGGCTAACCCCAAGAAGTGTACCATTGGGCAGGAGGAGGCCAAATATCTTGGGTACACCATTGGGAGGGGAGTAATAAAACCCCAACTCAACAAAGTCGAGGCCATCCAGAGTTGGCCACGTCCCAACAGCAAGAAGCAGGTACGAGCCTTTCTGGGAATCGCTGGGTATTATCGGCGATTCATTCCCCACTTTGCTTCTAAGGCTGTGCCCCTAACCAACCTGACGAAGGGGAAAGGGTCGGTCATGATTAAATGGACCCCCGAGGCTGAGGCAGCATTCCAATTCTTGAAACAAGCCTTATGTAGCCAGCCAGTGTTGTACTCACCCGACTTCTCTAAAGACTTTGTCGTACAAAGTGATGCGTCAGATGTGGGGTTAGGAGCAGTATTGTCCCAGGTCTGGAACGGGGAAGAGCACCCAGTCATTTACCTCAGCAGGAAGTTGAAGTCCCATGAGGTAAATTACGCCACCGTTGAAAAGGAGTGTTTAGCGGTGAAGTGGGCTCTAGATTCCCTTCGGTACTACCTGCTAGGTAGGCACTTTGACATGGTTACGGATCACGCTCCGTTAAAGTGGATGGCTCAAAACAAAGAAACAAATAGAAGAGTGAATAGGTGGTTCCTGGCCCTCCAGGAATTCAACTTCACAGTAAAGCATCGCCCTGGCGTTCAAATGGGGAATGTGGATGCTTTGTCTCGAGTACATGAATGCCTGATTGCTGGTGTTCCAACCCCGAGGTTAAAACAAGAGGGGGGGGTATGTGACAGCAGGAAGGTAAAGTCACCTGGTTGCATCCAGGGGGGTAGATATATTTCGCCCAGATTCAGGCTTTACGCCGACTTATACAACTAGGTGGAGAGTTGTATAAGGCTAGTGGGCTCATGGATGACTCATACCTCTAGGGAGAGTGTGGGGCGTCGTACAGACAGGGAGTTGATGAGACCAGCTGAAGCTTGTCAGCTCATTTAGGCCTCTATAAGAACTCCCAGCTTCATTAGATGTTAGCTCATGCCTGGAACCAGACCTGTGTGGACTGTCTAGGGAGAGTGAACCCCTGTGCGGTGAGACAAAGCCTGTGTGGCTATTTGCTTGGACATTTAAAACCAGGGACTTAGGGACTAGGACAGCACTAGGCTGATCCCAGTTGTTAGTTAGGAAACCTGTATGTTTAGTCAGAGGTCAAGTTGACCAGGATTTATTTTGTTTATGTTTCTTTTGCTTTGCTGTGTTTTGTCACTGTAAATAGAAAATAAACCGCACCTTTATGATTTTGAAAACCACAACCACCGTTTGCTGGGCCTGTTTTTGTGTGGGGAGCCCATCTCGGGGGTCACACACACCCGCTGCCGAGCTAACCCCCTCACACCATATATTATATATCAGGTACTGCACACTTTTTGCTATATGTATGTGACTCTGTATTTGAGGCTCTCTACATGCATGGCTTGCTGGATTTGTGCAGTATGTGTTTTCCAAAACAAAATACATTTTTTGTTAATTTATTTCAGATATAGTTGATGAGATTTTATGACGCAGGAACCTGTTAAAGCTATAGATATACCCATTTTCCACCACTCATTCCCCTATAAGGTAAATTATGTAGTCATCCTATGGAATTTGGAAGTTGTAGCCCGTGAACGGTATTTCACATAGATGTCATGTATTCCACTTTTGCGGTCTACCACTGCTGGGATGACAGAATTCACATATTGTGATCAAGTTCAACTCTGAGGGGATATGTCTCAGATGACGTGCATCTGTGACTACAGTGCATTATAACCTTATATCTACACATAAAGCTGGTTGCATATTCTCAGGTTTTATTACCTCTTTTCTGCTATTCGGAGGGATGTGCACCCCCTAGTGTGGGACTCCCATGTTCGCCAGGGCAGACTTGTACTCCCATTTGGGTCCTCTGCAGTTTGTTAACGTTCTGGGTAAGATAGCATGCACGGTATTTTGCCATATTTGTATTTTACATTATATTGGAACCATGTAACTAATTTTTGCTTCTCTTTCTAATTTCTTACTATAGTATAAAAATTATGATGTTTGCTCTATAATAATACTGTACTACAAGCTCCTGAAGAAGCGGTGGTGTTGCCCACGAAACATGTTGAGCATCCAATATACAGATGGTATATGGTTTGTTTGATAACTGTCATCTTCTACTGATCATCCCATCTGTAATTCTGTAGAGCTGAATGTGCAAGAAACGTTTTCCAGTCTATAACTTTTTTTTTTTTCACAAGAAATCCAGTCTATAACTTTTAGATAATTTGTATGTTTTAAAGATTTGTTTAATAAAATGTTTTTTTTTAAATATATACCTTGGTTAGGTCTAGCCTTTGTACGGTACCATGAAAGTCCAAAATAGTTTCAAACCACTTCTTTCTCTATTCGATGGGGCGTAGGTACCACTTTTCTATGTGTTTTTATATTTGGCACCCCTTTTTCCTGGGGTGTATATTCAGTTGGATGTTTTCACCTTGGCTTTTGTTAGCTGTATCATAAGTTAGTTATTGTTATGGGTTGTGATGTATTGGTTTGTAGTTGTTATTTTTCATTTATTTAGTATGTATGGATTTTGTATTATTTTTTTAATTATGTTACATTTATTTTTTGTGGCTGGCCTTAATGCCCCAACCCCCCCCCCCCCAGAAACACAGATTGGAAGGGGTCCTATTCGGAGTGTAAGCTTTTTATCCCTCTCATGATTTTACAATATGTAGGGGCTACTTAGTTACTTAATTATCAGTTGTATAACTTACACTTAGTTGGTCAATTTGTATTTATTCCTTTGACTTGTTTCTTTAAAATATAACATCTGTGACATACAGTATATCAGTTGATGCATAATAGATGTTGGCGCAGATCCTGAGAAAGCGTTGTGAATGCAAAATGCGAAGATTATAATACAGTTATTAAGTCAACACAGTCTCATCTCTTTTTATTTAAACTTGTTTGGAATGGCCCTGCTGTACATTACTATTGCCCTAGGCTGGTTGGGGAATTACAGTCAAGGTACTGGAAAATGCTTAATATCTATAAATTTAAAATACAGTATAAGCAATTGCTTATCATGCAGTCGGCGCTGAAATATGTCTCAAAACGTATACACGTTTGTGCTTCCTGTACTTTCAATTTGCAGAAACGAATTTTAGTGAAAATCAAATTATATTATTTATACAAAATATGTTAGACATTAAACAAGCTAAAGCTGCAATATTTTGCATTTTTTTTCTATTTCAATACTTACTATAAAAATGGACACTGATTAGTCATTACATTTTGACCACCCACCTAATATTAAGTAGGTCCCCCTTTTGCCACCAAAGCAACCCTAACCCACTGAGGCATGGACTCTAATAGACAAAGCATTACACCGCCCCCACTGGCTTGCCTTCTTCTCATAGTGCACCTCTTCTCCAGATAAGTGACACACATGCACCCGGGAATCCACATGATGTAAAAGAAAAAACGTGATTCAGACCAGGGAACCTTCTTCCATTGCACCGTTGTCCAATACTGCTCACATGACCATTGTAGGCGCTTTTGGCTGTGGACATGAGTCAGCATGGGCATTCTGACCAATCTGCGGCTACACAGCCCCATATGCAACAAGCTGTCATGCACTGTGGACACCTTTCTGTTGGGACCAGCATTAACTTTTTCAGTTGTTTGCTCTAAAGTAGCTTTTCTATTAGATCGGACTACACTGGCTAGCCTTTGCTCCCCATGTGCATGAATGAGCCTTGGCCACACATGACCTGTTGGTTTGCCAGTTTTCCTTCCTTGGATCAGTTTTGCTAGGTCCTGGTCACTGTAGACCGGGAACATCCCACAAAAGCTGCAGTTTTGCCGTTGCTCTGACCCAGTCATCTAACCATTACAATTTAGGCCCTTGCCAACTTCCAGGTGTCATTGTCAAAAGATAATCAGTGTTATTCACTTCACCATCATTGGTCATAATGTTATGACTGATCAGTGTGTATGCAGGGTATTTTTGAAAACAAATGACTAAATAAGGGCCCACATGTGCTACAAAAATCAGTTTGAAAATCATTTTAGTATGCCATGCGCGTAAAAAGTTGTTGCTAATTTAACAGATGCATACCTGAAATTTTTAAATTTAGTCTGGTCATAGAGGACTTAATTACCTATGGACTTTAAAGTGGTTCTAAAGCCTTAAGGTTTTTCACCTTAATGCATTCTTTGCATTAAGGTAAAAAACCTTCTAAGCTGCAGCTCTCCCCTTTTTCTTACCTGAGCCCGATCCTATCCAGCGATTGGCATGAGCGCAGCAGCACCAGCTGCTGTCTCCCTCTTCGTTGGACTGATTGATAGCAACGGCAGCCATTGGCTTTTGCTCCTGTCAATCAAAAGCTGTGACACGGGAACGGGGGGCGGGTTGAGTCCCGCTGCCTGTGTCAATGGATGCAGCAGTGGGACTCAGGAGCGAGCATGCACGGGTGCCCCCAGGGACACTCGCCAAAGAGGAAGGGCCTGGAGCGCCGGCAGGGGACCCCAGAAGAAGAGGATGGGAACTACTCTGTGGAAAAGCATTGCACAGAGCAGGTAAGTATAGGTGTGTTTGTTATTTTTTATTTTTTTTTAAACGGTTTAATACCGCTTGAGGTTTTAAAATTTTATATATAGGGGCGTGACCGGAAGCCGACCTGGACGGACGCTCAGCTTGAGAGCTCTCCTGCAGCCCGCAGCTACTAGGCCAAATATCGGGGGATACCGCAGACATCCATGAGCCATACCCGCACCACCCGCTCCTCCTCAGCCAGGGGATCATCTCTGCTGCCGCCGGGAGCTGCCGCGTCCTTCAAAGACTATTTCAGGCTCCCCGACATGTCGCCGGGTGGACACAGCAAAATGGCGCCGGACACCAAGGCACACTGCCACAGAGCCTCCACGCCACCACCCCCGCAGAATCACCATCACCTCCAGGATCTGCCAGCATCCTCCTTCTGGGCACCAAGTTCAGACGAGCCATCACGAGCGGTGAGTGCCCGCCAATCCCCCAACCACGTCCCGCCCGCTCCAAGCAGGGAGGAGGCCGCAACACAGCCTCCATCGCAGTACACACAGTGTACCGAGGCCGTCCCCAAGCTGCTGAGAACAGCCCCAGACCTGGACCTGCAGGACGCTGGCTCTCTCCCCCCTTCTCCCCTGTGTGACTTAACGGATTTCCCGGCCCTCCCGAGCCCCACACATCCACCGGGCCCCCGGGGTCTGGGGGGCACGGGGGACCCCCTCCCACTTCCGGGGGGGGTCCGATGGTGCCGAAAGACCAGAGGCCCTCCCGCTCGGGGGACAGTAACTACACCAAGGGACACTTCATAGCCCCCTCTTCCCCCTCCCAGGCACAAGGGGCACAGTCCAGGCCCCCATCACCCAGGCCGGACCCCCCTGCTCCCACCCTGCACTCCCCCCACGCCACATCGTGGTCTGAGCCTGGGGATCCACAATCCTTGCAGCATACTGCCCAGGCCCGAGGGGCCTATGCGGGGACCCACCACCCACAATCCCCGTATTCCCACCCACCCTGGGACCAGGATGATGGGGGACACCCCTCCTGGCTATCATACTTTCAAGCAATACCGACCAAAGAGGACTTTAAACAACTGATAGCAGATGTAAAGGACACCTGCCGAACAGAAATCCAAACCCTGCAAGCAGGCCTCAAGCACCTAGCGGACAGGGTGGAAATGGCAGAGGAGGAGATACAGGAGACCAAGCTGGCAGTCCATCGCACCCAAATGCAGGGCTCGGACCATCGTCTCATGCTACGCGACTTGCAACGCCACGTGGAGGACCTAGACAATAGGGGGCGCAGGAACAACATCCGAGTGCGGGGCCTACCCGAATCAGAGGAGGCCGAGGATCTACAGACCACGCTGCAGGTGCTGTTCAATGACCTCTTGGGAGCACCGGCGGATAGACATATCGGAATGGACAGAGCCCACAGAGCCCTCCGCCCGAAAGGCCCTCCATCCAGGCCAAGAGACATTATTTGCCGGATACAATCCTACCCGCTGAAGGAGGACATCATGCGCAAAGCACGCTCTGTCCGCAATCTGGTGTTCGACAATTCCCAAGTGCAGATCTACCCAGATCTATCGTGGATCACGCTCCAGAAGCGCAGGCTCTTGCAACCACTCCTGCGCTCATTGCAGGAAAGAGACATTCCCTACAGATGGGGTTTCCCCTTCAGCCTGAGCGCCAAGCATCAGGGTAAATCCGTAGCCCTACGCTATCCAGAAGATCTGGACTCCTTCTGCGATGCCCTGGAGATCCCCGTCCCTCAACTGCCGGACTGGGAACTGGTGGCCATCTCCCCCCCACCTCCGATAACATGGCAAAAGGTCCTACCGACCAAGCGCTCCAGAGGACGAGAGCCACTCCGCAAATCACCTAAACAAAAGGCGCCCAGATGATCTGACTCTCTCTGCCTGGCCAAGCATTGCTGAGAACTACTCCGCGCTCATGGAAGTATATTAGCCTTCATTATGTGACTACTTCCCCCCGATGGCCTCTGTTTTATTTTTGTTTTGTTTTTTTTATCCGGGCTGTGCTGGTTCAGCCCTCCCTAGTTGGTTGACTCTCCGGTTATTGACCCCCCCAGTGGCCTTGCCACTTGTTAGTTCCCTCCTGGACCTAGGTCCATTCAAAGTCTCCCCGACCTGAACTCTTCTGACCCCCAGTCGGGGAGTCTAATCGGAACTGTTCAGGCCCTGTGACCCCTCGGTCTCCTAGTGCCTACTTGAAAAATGCTTGATTTGTCTAATACTTATGTCCTTACCTTCTCCTTTCCTCTTTTTCCTCTTTTTCCTCTTTTTTGTAGATCTCTCTGCTCTTCTCTCCCGCGGCCTGCTTCCCGTGCCCGGTGGCTCCCGGCCCTCCTCGTGTGGACGCGGCCCGCCCCAGCCTGGTCGAACCATCAGCATCACCAGATAAGTACCGCGACAGCACACCCCTCACTATACAATGGCTAGGATCTTTTCACTGAACGTCCACGGACTTAACTCCAACAAAAAAAGACATCTGGCGCTCCGAGAGTTTAGGCAGTCAGGGGCGGACATTATTATGGTGCAGGAAACGCACTTTAATAAGGGGGACTCCTTCGCGTTTGCATCTAGACACTTCCCCCAAATATACCAGGCCTTCGGCCAGCACAAACGGGCAGGCGTCGCCATCCTGTTTAGGAAGGGAACCCCCTTTACTTGCTCCTCTTCCTACCTAGACCCGCAGGGACACTTTCTCATACTTAGAGGTCTGTGGCGGATGCAGGCCATCACCCTCTGCGTCGTATATGCCCCGAACACACATCAACTTCGCTTCCTGAACAGAGTACATGCCCGCCTTGCCCGGGAATCCCACGGCTTCCTGGTGATCGGGGGGGACTTTAACCTGGCCCATTCTGCAACCTATGACCGTCTAGTGTCGAGTCCCCGGGCACCACAACCCCGTACCCTTAGGGACTCGAAGATGTTCCGCCAGCTTACCAGGAGATGCGCTCTGTTCGATGCCTGGCGGGCCCTCCACCCGGGCGACCGCCAATACACGTTTTACTCGGCCCCCCTTCGCACACACTCGCGCATAGATTATTTCTTTGTGAATAATAACACATTGCGCATCGCAGAATCGGCGCGCATACTGCCCATCTCCTGGTCTGACCACGCCCCCATCACACTCACACTGAACCTGGACGCCCCCCTACGCCGACCCTGCAATTGGAGGATGAACACCTTCCTCCTGCAGCACATCCCCTCGAAGGTAGAGTTAGAATCCACCCTACGACACTACTTTATCGAAAACAACACCCCGGACGTCACCCCCTCCATACTGTGGGCTGCCCACAAGGCTGTCCTGCGAGGACGGTGCTTGGCTATCTCCTCGGCTATGAAGAGGGATGCCAATGCAGCCAGACTGCTTGCAGAAACACAACTAAGGGACCTTGAGTCCCAACTCCTGCGTTCACCGACTACTTCGCTCCTTCGACGAGTAGTGCAAGTACGCACAACGCTTCGGGACCTCGCGATGGGCCAGGTGGAGAAGGCGCTGATACGCCTGAGACAGCTTTATTACGATAAAGGTAACAAGGCACAAGCACTCCTGGCTAGGAAACTGGCAGATAGGGCCCTGGCGTCTACCCCTTCACAAATACGGAACAGAGAGGGCGACTTGATCACCCACCCACAGGATATAGCGAACACCTTTGCTGACTTTTACGCAGACCTCTACAACAAGGCGGAGATCCCGCACTACCCCCCCTCACCCGACCTAACTGACCGAATGACCCAATACTTGGAACAGGCTGGACTGCCCCGACTCCGGGAGGAAGACATACAGAACCTTAACGCCCCAATATCGGTGGAGGAACTAGCGGCGACAGTTAAGGACCTCCCAGCCCACAAGTCCCCTGGCCCGGACGGGCTACCTTATGAATACTATAAGGCCTTTTTGCCCCTCCTGAGTCCCCACATGACCAGACTGTTTAACGCCTTTCTCCACCAGACTCCCATTCCGAGCGACATGCAGGGATCCTATTTGACCCTAATACCAAAGCCGGACAAGGACCCCGCCTCCTGTGCCAGTTACAGGCCCATAGCCCTACTGAACTCAGACCTGAAGATTTTCACCAAACTGCTATCGATCAGGCTGAATGTTATTCTCCCCTCCCTGATACATTTGGATCAGGTGGGATTTGTTCCCCTCCGACAGGCAGGTGACAATACAAGGAAGGTCATTGACTTGATAGACGTAGCTAACAGAGACAAGGTAGAAGCCCTGATCCTCAGTCTTGACGCGGAGAAGGCCTTCGACCGCCTAAGTTGGCCCTTCATGTTAGCCACTATGCGTCACATGGGTTTCAGGGGGCCTTTCCTGAGGGCGGTGCAACACCTCTACACAAATCCCACCTCCCAAGTCAAAACCCCATTTGCCTCGTCTCCCTCCTTCTCAATAGCTAATGGTACCCGTCAGGGCTGCCCGCTCTCACCGCTGCTATTTGCCCTGTGTGTGGAGCCCCTGGCGGCGACCATTAGGGGGAACCCGGACGTTAGGGGCATTTCGGTGAGGGGGAAGGAATTCAAAATTTCCTTATTTGCGGATGATATCATCCTTACCTTGACTCACCCCAACACGTCCTTACTTAACCTCCACGCCGAACTAGATAAATACGGGCTGCTTTCGGGGTATAAAACGAACGCGTCAAAGTCCTCGGCCCTCCCAGTCAACATCCCGGTAGAGACGGTCCGCCACCTGCGGCTGAATTTTCACTATACGTGGAAAGAGTCCTCCCTTAAATATCTGGGGGTCCATCTGACCCCATCCTTTGGATCCCTGTACCAGGCCAACTTTCCCCCTTTGTATCGAACAATTCGTGGGCTCCTGCAAGGGTGGAAAGTCCATCACATCTCCCTTTTGGGAAGAATAACGTCCATTAAAATGGTTATCCTCCCTAAGCTCCTCTATCTATTCCAAACGCTGCCCATTCCTATCCCATACGCTCAGCTACGCAAACTCCAGAGCGACATCCTCCGGTTTGTATGGCAATATAAAAAGCACAGGGTTCCTCGCTCGGTCATGATGGCATCACGTAGGGAGGGGGGGCTGGCGTTTCCTAATTTGGTCCGCTATTACCAAGCAGCACAGCTGCGGGCGGTGGTCTCTTGGTTTCCCCAGAGGTCCTACAATAAATGGACGGAGGTGGAAAAAATTTGGTTAGCCCCAACACACCCTAATAGCCTCCTCTGGGATGCGGACATGAAGGTGGACCCCAATCGCCTATTGGGCTCTATGTCTTTGCTTCGAGGGCTCTGGCGCAAGCTGTCCAGTGAAAGGGACCTCGCGTCAGAGCACTCACTAATGACCTCCTTCATATGTAACCCTAAGATACCGGACAGCTTATCCCACCAGATGTCCTGGCCCTGGGCTTCGCGAAACCTATTCCACTTCGGACACTTGGTCGACCCTAGTTCGCGCAGGCTGCTAACGTTCTCGGAGCTCCAAACTAAACACGACCTACCACGACAGGCGTTCTATAGCTACCTGCAGATCAGGCATTTTGCCCAGACCATAGCCCCGCAACTTCAATTCTCACCCCCCTCTCCATTTGAACGTATTGTCCTGGAGGGACGTCACAGGAGGGGACTGATCACGGACATGTACCAAATTTTGAACGAGTATAACATCCCGGCTAACGGGAAACATGCTTACATGCTGCGATGGGAGAGGGAGCTGGGGGAGGTGCTATCTGAGGAGGCATGGCAGGCAGTCTGGAGGCAAGCCGCTAAAAGCTCCCTGTGCACCCTATATAAGGAAAATTCGTACAAGATTCTTTTTTTTTGGTACCACACCCCGGATATACTGCATAAAATATACCCCTCTACCTCTGATCGCTGCTGGCGATGCCTGCGAGACAGAGGCTCCCTCTTCCACGTGTACTGGTCATGTCCCCTCCTGGTCCCGTTCTGGCAATCTACGCAACAGTTACTGACCCGCCTCCTGGAGGTACCAATTCCCCTGACACCCAAACTGTTTCTGCTGGGCCTCGAGCAGCCTAAAGTTGCCAAACCCTACAGAAAACTACTTAGGCACATCTTGACGGCGGCCAGATGCCTGGTAGCCCTCAACTGGAAGAAGCCCGCACCCCCGTCCCAAGAGGCCCTTTACTCTAGGATCAAGGACGTGGAGCTCATGGAGAGGATGACGGCCAGAATCTGTGACGGGCTGGAGGAACATGATGCGGTATGGGGGGAGTGGCGTCAGCGGGAGGATACGCCGGGAGCGGGAGCAGATGCGGTAACCTAAACCTTTCTTCCCTTGCCTTTTCTTTTACCTTTCCCCCTTCCGTCCTTTTCTCTTCCCCCTTTCTCTGTCTACTTTCCTCCTTCCTGATCTTTCTTTTTTTTTTTTTTTTTATTATATACTCGCTAATGTTGTAGTATACTAACGCAGTCATGTTGATGTGCCTAGTTTATGGCATCCCTGTATCTTTTCTGTCTGTGTGACTTGTGAACTGCTTTATATAAATAAAAAAATGTTAATTGGAAAAAAAAAAATTTTTTATATATATATATAGACTCAGAAGGGCCTGAGGACTGGAAGGTTAAAAAAAAATGGAATTAGGCTTTAAATACCACTCTTTTTGTAATGCAACAATTGGGCATGATGGGCAGGTTTGCTTTAACTTCTAAACCCCAACACTATGACTTAAACCTTAACCCTTGGTCCTAGCCTTATCCTTGTCTATATGGTCATAATTAGGCTGGCCGTCACACCTAACCTTATGTGACAGCAGGAAGGTAAAGTCACCTGGTTGCATCCAGGGGGGTAGATATATTTCGCCCAGATTCAGGCTTTACGCCGACTTATACAACTAGGTGGAGAGTTGTATAAGCCCAGCTAAGGCTAGTGGGCTCATGGATGACTCATACCTCTAGGGAGAGTGTGGGGCGTCGTACAGACAGGGAGTTGAAGAGACCAGCTGAAGCTTGTCAGCTCATTTAGGCCTCTATAAGAACTCCCAGCTTCATTAGATGTTAGCTCATGCCTGGAACCAGACCTGTGTGGACTGTCTAGGGAGAGTGAACCCCTGTGCGGTGAGACAAAGCCTGTGTGGCTATTTGCTTGGACATTTAAAACCAGGGACTTAGGGACTAGGACAGCACTAGGCTGATCCCAGTTGTTAGTTAGGAAACCTGTATGTTTAGTCAGAGGTCAACTTGACCAGGATTTATTTTGTTTATGTTTCTTTTGCTTTGCTGTGTTTTTGTCACTGTAAATAGAAAATAAACCGCACCTTTTTGATTTTAAAAACCACAAGCTCCGTCTGCTGGGCCTGTTTTTGTGTGGGGAGCCCATCTCGGGGGTCACCCACACCCGCTGCCGAGCTAACCCCCTCACAGTTGGTGGAGAATGCGGGCAGTTTTTTTAAGCCAGCATGGAGGAGATACTGAAACAGCTGGCTCTAGCAAATGCCAATCAACAGCAGACAAATGCAGGTTTGCAAAGGAGCCTTGCAGCCCAGCAGCAAGCTCATCAACAGAGCCTTGCAGCCCAGCAGCAAGCTCACCAACAGAGTCTGGAAGCTCAGCAACAAGCCCTGCAGCAATCTGAGGCCCGCTTCATAGACCTGTTACAGAAGCAAGAGCAGAGACTACAACAAATGGAAGCAGTAGTGCAGCAACGTCCGCAGACCAGTGAGGGAAGCCGTCCCACTAATACCGCATCCTTTGGGGTGAGTCGTTTATTGACAAAAATGACTGGAGAGGATGATCCAGAGGTATTTTTGACCACATTTGAAAGGACTGCTGAAAGAGAAAAGTGGCCTGAGGAGCAGTGGGCTGGACTGGTGGCTCCTCTGTTAACTGGTGAATCGCAGAAGGCTTACTATGACCTAGAGCATGACCAAGCAAAAGACTATGTGATGCTAAAAGCTGAAATATTGGCAAGGCTGGGTGTCACCCTGGCTGTCCGGGCTCAGCGTGTGCATAACTGGACTTTCCACCTTGGAAAACCCCCCAGGTCTCAAATGTATGATCTCATTCACCTGAGCAGAAAGTGGCTACAGCCAGAGACTTTGTCCGCACCAAAGATTGTGGAACGTGTTGTAATGGATCGGTTTTTGAGAGCTCTTCCTACTGCCATCCAAAAGTGGGTAAGCCATGGAGACCCAGAGACAGCCGATGGTCTTGTGGATCGTGTGGAGAAATACTTGGCTACAGAGAACCTAACGGCCTCTTCCAGAGACACTCGGACTTTCCACCCTAAGACCAGACCATCCCCAGGGGCGGATAAGATGATTCCAAGGGGTAAGGGTGGAGAGAGTGAGAGGGTGGGAGCTCTACCCCAAGTTTGGCGAGAACAGCCTGGGAAATCAGCGGCTCAAGAGGCGGCAAGAAGGATCGTTTGCTACCGCTGCCGGCAAGCGGGACATATTGCAGCAAATTGCCCGGTTGTGGAGGAACCCATGCAGTGTGACTTTCTGACGGGCAGACGTCAGTCGCTGTGTGCGACAGTCGCATGCACTGCCATTCGGGGAACTGAGAAACATTTATGCAAAATGTGTATTAATGGTAGAAATGTTGTGGTATTGCTGGATTCAGGTAGCCTTGTGACCCTGATAAAGGCTGAATTAGTTAAAACAGAGGTCTCTGGGAATAGCAAGGTAGCTGTTATTTGTGTGCATGGGGACACCCGAGAGTATCCAGTGACTACAGTGTGTTTCGAGACCCCCAAAGGTACCCTCTCTCATCCAGTGGGCTTAGTATCTCAGTTACCGCATGACGCCATTGTGGGAAGGGATTTTCCGAAGTTCTGGGAACTGTGGGATGATCCTGAGCCCCCCACTGGTGCCCCTATGTACCAGGAATGTGATAGCCAGAACTCCCCTGAGAGTGGTGAGGACTCTCCGGAATTTCCCTTGTCAGTATTGGCAGGGGAGACTCAAGAAACTGGAGAGGAGCCCACCTCCTCAGACGAAAACCTACCGTCTGTGGAGTTTTCTGATCTTGAGGTTCACAGGGAAAACTTTGCCACAGAACAGTTGAAAGACCCCGCCCTAATAAAGGCACGGGAAAACGTAGTGAAAATAGATGGCGAGTTAGTGAACCCAGATAATACCTGCACTTACCCATACTTCAGCGTAGAGAAGGACCTACTGTATCGGGTGGCAAAAAGGGCAGAAGAAACCGTTGAGCAGCTTGTGGTGCCCAAACCTTACAGGAAGTTGGTGTTGGAGTTGGCCCATGGGCACATTCTTGGAGGTCATCTGGGGACAGAGAAAACCCGAGAGAGGGTATTACAGAGATTCTATTGGCCGGGGGTGATGAAGGACATAGAAAATTATTGTTCCTCCTGCCCTGTGTGTCAGAGGTCGGCCCCGATGCCACATTTCCGTAGCCCGCTGGTCCCTCTACCCATCATTGAGGTCCCGTTTGAGAGGATCGCCATGGATTTGGTAGGTCCTATAATCAAGTCCGCTAGGGGGCACCAGTACATATTAGTTATAATGGACTATGCCACCCGTTATCCAGAAGCGATCCCTCTCCGAAATACCTCGGCCAAAACCATAGCCAAAGAGCTATCTCTTGTGTTTAGCCGGGTGGGTATTTGTAAAGAACTGCTTACGGACCAAGGTACACCCTTTATGTCCCGGGTTATGAAGGAGCTATGTAAATTGTTCAAAGTGACGCAATTACGTACATCTGTGTATCACCCCCAAACCGATGGGCTGGTTGAAAGATTCAACAAAACCCTAAAACAAATGTTGAAGAAAGTGGTGGATAGAGATGGAAAGGATTGGGACTGTCTACTTCCTTATCTGATGTTTGCTATTAGGGAGGTGCCCCAATCCTCTACGGGATTCTCCCCCTTTGAGTTACTGTATGGGAGACACCCAAGAGGGCTGTTGGATATTGCCAAGGAAACTTGGGAAAGTGAGAGTTCTCCCCACAGGAGTGTGATTGAGCATGTCGCCCTGATGCAAGACCGAATTGCACAGGTAATGCCCATCGTGAAGGAACATTTGGCCCAAGCGCAGTTAGCACAGCAGAGAGTGTACAACCGTGGAGCCAAGACCCGTACCTTTTCCCCGGGGGATAGGATACTGGTACTTGTCCCTACGGTTGAAAGTAAATTCCTTGCCAAATGGCAAGGCCCCTACGAGATAATGGAAAAAGTGAGCGAAGTGAATTACAAGGTCAGACAACCAGGAAGGCGAAAGCCCGAACAGATCTATCACGTTAATCTGTTGAAAGCCTGGAGGGATAGAGAGTCCCTAGTCGCAGACACTTGGTCACCAGCTCAAACTGGTTGCGTGATTCCTGAGGTTGGAATAGCAGCCACCTTGTCACAACCCCAACAACAGGAGGTTAAGGAGTTTGTGCTTCGCAACAAGGAGGTATTCTCTGAGCTGTCGGGACAAACATCTGGGGTAGAGCATGACATCATTACCCCGCCCGGTGAAAGGGTGAAGTTAAAACCCTATCGGATCCCAGAGGCCCGACGGGAGGCAATACGGGAGGAAGTACAGAAAATGCTGAACTTAGGGGTGATAGAGGAGTCCCAAAGTGATTGGTCTAGTCCCATTGTGTTGGTGCCTAAACCGGATGGGAGCTGGCGATTTTGTAACGATTTTCGTCAGTTGAACAAAGTTACAAAATTTGACACCTACCCCATGCCACGTATAGATGAGTTGATCGACCGGCTAGGAACAGCCCGATACATGACGACTCTTGACCTCACAAAAGGGTATTGGCAAATCCCCCTGGCCAAGTCGGCCAAAGAGAAAACCGCATTTGTAACCCCAGACGGGGCGTTCCAATATAAAAGAATGCCGTTCGGGTTACAGAATGCGCCGGCCACATTCCAGCGGAAAATGGACCAGATGCTGAGGCCCCATCGGAAGTATGCTGCGGCTTACCTGGATGACGTAATTGTCCATAGCACAGATTGGGCCTCACATCTGCCAAAAGTGCAAGCAGTCCTGGACTCTGTTCGGGAAGCGGGGTTTACGGCTAACCCCAAGAAGTGTACCATTGGGCAGGAGGAGGCCAAATATCTTGGGTACACCATTGGGAGGGGAGTAATAAAACCCCAACTCAACAAAGTCGAGGCCATCCAGAGTTGGCCACGTCCCAACAGCAAGAAGCAGGTACGAGCCTTTCTGGGAATCGCTGGGTATTATCGGCGATTCATTCCCCACTTTGCTTCTAAGGCTGTGCCCCTAACCAACCTGACGAAGGGGAAAGGGTCGGTCATGATTAAATGGACCCCCGAGGCTGAGGCAGCATTCCAATTCTTGAAACAAGCCTTATGTAGCCAGCCAGTGTTGTACTCACCCGACTTCTCTAAAGACTTTGTCGTACAAAGTGATGCGTCAGATGTGGGGTTAGGAGCAGTATTGTCCCAGGTCTGGAACGGGGAAGAGCACCCAGTCATTTACCTCAGCAGGAAGTTGAAGTCCCATGAGGTAAATTACGCCACCGTTGAAAAGGAGTGTTTAGCGGTGAAGTGGGCTCTAGATTCCCTTCGGTACTACCTGCTAGGTAGGCACTTTGACATGGTTACGGATCACGCTCCGTTAAAGTGGATGGCTCAAAACAAGGAAACAAATAGAAGAGTGAATAGGTGGTTCCTGGCCCTCCAGGAATTCAACTTCACAGTAAAGCATCGCCCTGGCGTTCAAATGGGGAATGTGGATGCTTTGTCTCGAGTACATGAATGCCTGATTGCTGGTGTTCCAACCCCGAGGTTAAAACAAGAGGGGGGGGTATGTGACAGCAGGAAGGTAAAGTCACCTGGTTGCATCCAGGGGGGTAGATATATTTCGCCCAGATTCAGGCTTTACGCCGACTTATACAACTAGGTGGAGAGTTGTATAAGCCCAGCTAAGGCTAGTGGGCTCATGGATGACTCATACCTCT
This sequence comes from Rana muscosa, assembly GCA_029206835.1. Lineage (NCBI taxonomy): Eukaryota > Metazoa > Chordata > Amphibia > Anura > Ranidae > Rana > Rana muscosa. The sequence goes on from CM055127.1 coordinate 390,353,342, forward strand.
AGGGAGAGTGTGGGGCGTCGTACAGACAGGGAGTTGAAGAGACCAGCTGAAGCTTGTCAGCTCATTTAGGCCTCTATAAGAACTCCCAGCTTCATTAGATGTTAGCTCATGCCTGGAACCAGACCTGTGTGGACTGTCTAGGGAGAGTGAACCCCTGTGCGGTGAGACAAAGCCTGTGTGGCTATTTGCTTGGACATTTAAAACCAGGGACTTAGGGACTAGGACAGCACTAGGCTGATCCCAGTTGTTAGTTAGGAAACCTGTATGTTTAGTCAGAGGTCAACTTGACCAGGATTTATTTTGTTTATGTTTCTTTTGCTTTGCTGTGTTTTTGTCACTGTAAATAGAAAATAAACCGCACCTTTTTGATTTTGAAAACCACAAGCTCCGTCTGCTGGGCCTGTTTTTGTGTGGGGAGCCCATCTCGGGGGTCACCCACACCCGCTGCCGAGCTAACCCCCTCACACTTACTAAACCTATAATTTAACCAACCCCTAAAATTAGCACCCAACCTAACACATAATCCTTAAAGACAAGCTCCAGTTTGCTATAGAAAACAATTTAGTCTAGTTGTGTATTTATTTAAAATAATTATGTTTTTACATAGAACTAAGTAATGACCATAATGAGTGTAGTGCATCCTCTTCCTTATTCAATCAGCTGGCTGGAGATATTGACCAAGCTGTTTTGGAAAAAATAGTGTGGTCACAGACATGGCTAGGCTGTATGGATCACAAAAACTGGTTAAACAAACATGATAAATCTTTTGGCAGGCAAGACAGTTTAATTCTTGTATTTTAACTAATGCATTCTAATTGTGTATTTAGCTGTTTTGCTGGGAGTTAGCTTTATTTTTTTTACAATTATTTCATTTATACCATGTACATTGCTATTATCATTGTTTTTGTTATCATTTTATTTACAGTTGCTAATTTTATTTTTTTTAAATAATATATATTTTTTAAAAGATATGTCTATTCTTAGTGACATTCACATCAGAGAGGCTATCAGGCCTTCTTTTACAGTTCTATTAGGATTTTGTTTTTCTTTGTTGCACGCTGAATCCAGGAGCACAGAAGACCATTGCGTTTATATGTATAATGTAGCCCATCTTATGTCAACCAGAGACTGAGATTTTCAAGGAAATCAGACAGTGAATTAAGCATTCCCAGTCTGCCTGTTCACAAACATAGAGCTCCCTTCGGCTGTCACCTCCCTACAGAGCTGCAGAAAAAAAATGCTTTGTATCTTCTGGCTCTAGACAAGGTATGTGGGAATATATTTATATGGATTCCTGTGGTATTCTTAAACAAAGTCTTGTATGAGTGTAACAGGAAATTATACAGCCAAAATTCTTTTAAAAAAAATATATATATTTTTACATAGGTTAAATATATTATTACAAATATTTAAATTTACATGACAGCTTGAAAGTAGGTTAAATGTAAGAATATTTTTTTTTTATTGATAATCAGATCCTATTTGTAACATTTTTCATGGTATGTCTGCAGATATTCGTTTGTTACCATTATATTTACACATTTTGTACAGGTTTTCAGTTTGTCCCTGATTTCACCACATCACAATGTAAACTCATAAATATGTATTGCTGTACCCAGAATCCTTTGCACAACCTTTTCATTCAGCACAATGCTTTTACTTCGAAGAAAATATTCTCTGCCCTCCTTTTTTTTTTTTTTACACTGTTCTTAGTGTTGATTTTAAAGGAATTGTTTAAAAGATGTCAAGGTTGTATTTTTTAGTTCTCTGTATAGCATTTTGCATTTAGTATAATTAATTTTGTGTTGATAACAGACAATTTGCACATCAGTTTTCACCAACTCTAATTCTAATTGACACACGCAATGATTATAATTTTTAACAACCCGTTCTTCTGTATGACAATTTTATTTCAGTTTTAGCCATGAATTGAAACAAGAGAGAGAAAAAATTGGAAATTGTAATGCCTTCACTACATTGATGGTCATCTTGAAACGTCCCCTTTGCATGAAATACATAGAAAATTAAGTACTGTCCGTGATACTTTTTTATTTGCACTAACATAGAATTTTTCAGGACAAGCTTTCGGGGTATGTCCCCTTCTTCAAGGTCCAAGCAGTACTGATTCACATTTTTTTTAGCAGAATGTTGAAACAAAACAAGAAAAAAATCTCAGAGGGAAAGGAAAAAAAACACATACAAATAATTTTTCCTTTCCCTCTGAGATTTTTTTCTTGTTTTATTTCAACATTCTGCTAAAAAAATTGTGAATCAGTACTGCTTGGACCTTGAAGAAGGGGACATACCCCGAAAGCTTGTCCTGAAAAATTCTATGTTAGTGCAAATAAAAAAAGTATCACGGACAGTACTTAATTTTCTCTGTCAGAATTGCACTAATACGGCTACAATTACGTCAAGCATGAAATACATAAAATGTCCCCTTGCAATGGTTAATAGCACATTTTATCTATGGGTTAATAAAGGTGAAATGCTTACCTTAATTTTTGATTTTCTTTTGCCTTTTGATGTCCCTGGTATGTAGGTAGGCTCTTAACGTCCTCAAGTTGAAAACGTCTGAGAACTGCAACTGGGGAGGAGAACTGTCCAAATCGCCTTCAGGGAACTGGTCGTATGGCATGGAGAAGGCCCATGGGAGTGAGAAATATGGTAAGTATTTCACCCAATTTATTACCCACTAGACAAAATGAATGAAAAGAGCAAATTACTGGAAATTATGCTGTCAGAATAAGTACCACATCCTATACATACCTAAACCACAAAAAATTCCCAAAAAAGAAAGGAACTTTACTGGTACCAAGGGAAGACACATTTGGTTAAAATGAAATACAAGTAGCTGTATTTATATAAAAAAAATGCAATATTAAATTTTGGGGGTCATGTGTTGCCACATTATATAAGTACAACTCCCAAAGAAAAAAAAGGAGTATTACAAATTGTTTACACATATCTTCTCAGCAAGCTTGACGGTTTTTCGCAAAATAGCTTCCTTAGGACCCTTCACATGTTTTAAGGAAGAGTAACTGGGTTGGAGAAACATATATTAGATAAAACATACCAAAATCTTTATACAATTATTAAGTCACAGGTGTAAATGCATTTACATGCCCCCTAGAGACAGGGAAGATAACAGCCGGCGGCGATCCACAGGCCCAAGCAAGGTTGGTATACTGTACTGTTCAGCCACTCATCAGTAGAGTTGGAAATCAATAAAAGTATGTCACATAATATAACTAGAAACCAAAGTACGATACAAATGATGTTTAGCTAGTATCAGCAGTAGAAAGCGGTATAAAGACAGTTATGTCAATTCATAAGGTGACTTACTTATCACATTATGAGGGGTGTGAATCAATTCTGGAATTACTGGATAACCGTCAATGCAATTGTTAGGCCACTAATATCTGGAACACCATATATGTCAGCCTATAAGAGGGGAAGGAACCCAGACTAACTAATAAGATAGAAGAGTTTATTTTGCAAGATAATGGGTGTCACACCCATATCCCCATATGCAAAACTAATTTCACAGACTTAGTCCTACATCACATTTATAGCACAATATACTTCTGTCTTAATTCTGAAAAAAAATATATAGTACAATGTACTTGTGTATAGTACAAGAAACTATTTTTTGAAATGCCTCGACCTATCTATATGCTTGTTATGAAGATTTATGTACACAGTTTGTAATTCTCCTTTTTTTCTCTGGAAGATGTAATTGTTTAATGGGGCAACACATGACCCCCCAATTTTAATATTGTGTTTTTTATAAATATTTTGTAGGTAAAGCTACTTGTATTTGAACTAAATGTGTCTTCCTTGATACCAGTAAGTCCCTTTCTTTTCCCGTATTTGGTATTTTTTTTGTGGTTTAAAAATTAAACAAAAATCAATCTTTGGAATGTGGAGGGCTGGGGGTCCCACTGCAAGGTGGTCAGTAGGTAATAGACATGGTTACATTGGTGGTCAGTAGGAGAAGGACCTCCTTTCATTGGTGATCAGTGGGGAAAGGGTGCCCTTACACTAGTGATCAGTGGAAATAATTCCCCTGTACATTAAAGGTCAGTGGGAAAAATTACACTTACATTGGTGGTCAATGCAAAGAGCGTTCGTTACAGATAGCCAAAAATATAATTGATGTAATAATGAGAGTAGAGGTTCCATTGAGCCTATGTTACTGGCTCTGCTAAGGGACATTGGTGCCAGAGCTATACAGGAACCATAGCAAATTCTAAAGCAACCATGGTTGAGAAAGGCTATTAAAAACAATGCATTAAACAATTGGTGTTTAAACCTGTCCTGCTATAAGGATAAGAAAGAAAAAAGGAGGGCGCACCGACCTAGTGCATTACCACTTGAAGGTTTATTAAAATATGAATAAAAAGCAATAGTCCTACTCACAGACAAAGCTTAGGTACAAGCTTATCGGACAAAAGGGCTAAAATTCTTGGCATCCACCGACTGGACTCAACAACAGAGAGGGTCGGACGATACCCCAAAACATCCAGATGGCTGACGAGTTTCTGGGGCACACCTAGGCTCTGAGGAAAGGGGTGTGCCCCAGAAACTCGTCAGCCATCTGGATGTTTTGGGGTATCGTCCGACCATCTCTGTTGATGAGTCCAGTCGGTGGATGCCAAGAATTTTAGCCCTTTTGTCCGATAAGCTTGTACCTAAGCTTTGTCTGTGAGTAGGACTATTGCTTTTTATTCATATTTTACTAAACCTTCAAGTGGTAATGCACTAGGTCAGTGTGCCCTCCTTTTTTCTTTCTTTTTCTAGCCGTATGAACACCCATTTTTCTGAAGAGGGCTGCAAGAATTTAGACTTTGCCTCTAGACGGAACCACACCACCCGTGTTTTGACGATACACAGAAAGCGCAGGAGATTTTTGTCTTACTTGTGCTGCTATAAGGATAAGAAGAACAGGTATAAAGGATAAGGATTCTTTTTTTTTTGCCTCCTGGTTTCTGACCTAAGCCAAAATGATGTCATACATCCCATGAGTCTTCGTAGGCATTTTTTTTCCATTCATCTGGAAGCGGGTCTTTCTGAGTTAAGCACGCCTGCATGCCTAACCTAAAGACAGGTTGATTTCAAGAAGTAAATGTTACGTGAATGAATGACCCTTTCTCAAAATGGCCACAGCTAGAAATGCTGGGGGGGGCATCAAAGTGATTGCGTGTATGCTTTTGATAGATGATATCCTATTGTTGGGTGATATATTATTGTTGTGATATATCATCTATTGTTGCTTTGTAAGGTAAACTCTTCAAAAGCACTGGTTCCTTCAGTGAGAACCATGTGCCAAAATAATCAGTAGATACGGCCATAAGAATTTATATGTAAATCTTGGCTTTTCTTTTGAAGGGTAACTCCACTTTCATGGAAAAAAAAATAGCAAATATAATACAGTGTGTACAATTGCGACACAAGTTATATTGTAATTGAATGTTATTAAGAATGACCTTTCCTTTTCAATCTGCAGCTCCGTAATTTTCTGTCAAATGCAATGCAATATGGCTACCTGCAGGTGTTCTGTACACAGAATGTGTACATTCAGAATGTGTACAGAACGCCCCCCAGAAACATAATTTCCTGCTTGCGTGATTGGCTCACTGATTTTCCCAGAAGTCTGCACTAAGATACAAGTCAGATATCAGGCATCCCCTGCAACAAAAATGATATTTTTGGTAAGATACTCCCAATAGGAAATAATATTCAAAAGGATGCTGACCCTGCAATTTTCCTCATTGGGGCCCTGCAGGTGAAGCAGCTGACTGATAATTTGGAAACGGCTCCCATTAGATTCACTTTCGCACATGGACACAGAAAAACACACAGGGATTTCTTCAGAATAACAAAAAGTAGGAATCTGTCGCAACGTTTGTTAAAATCCTTGTAATGTACATTGATCACCCAAGGGGAATGTTTTTTTTCTCAACAAAAGTTACTCTTTTTGGAGGAAGTGAAGCGATAAGGTTTCATTTTAGAAGTTGGATTAGGTTATAGGGTTTGGGTAAGGGAAGAGCTAAAGTGGAACTTTCATTTGCTTTACAAGCCTGCAGGAATACATTCATAAAAGGTCACAATATACATCAACATCAGCAATATCATTTTCAAAGAAAGTTGTATATTTTACTTTAGAATTATTATTTTTTTTAGTGACTTTGCCTAGGGTGATGAGATGATGTCATAAGTCTGTTGCAGGTAGGAGGAAGCATTTTCTCAGTCTTCTCTCCCCCAGTAATCATATTTCAATTTTTAAAACTTTGTAGCAAATTACAATTTGAAAAGCAACAGTATGGGCTGATGATGTGTATCAAACATTTTGAACACAGCCGGGAACTGTGCTGGAACCACACTCTACATGATTGTCCTCAGCAAAGGCAACCATCCCTTGAGGGATGCACTAATGAACATTGGGCAGTTCCTGTGCATCAACCCTTTTAAGGGCCTACATTCACCTAGCAACACAAAGGGTTCACTACTGAAACGGCAGCCTGCTTTAGGGATTGGTGAATATGAGAATTTAAATTTGCCAAAATGTGGGCGAAAATTACGAGATATTGCAATGAAGCACTTGTATTGTAAAAAAACAAAAAAAAAAAAAGGAGAGATATTGAGCAAATTTTGAGATTTTGCAAAAATCTATTAGGAAGGCAAAATTAAGATAGATGATTTTTTTAAAAGGATACAGTATTTTACCAATAAATTGCTAGTCTTATTGTTTCACAAAAAAATTGTTAAAAAAAAAGTAAAAGAAAAAATTCAAAACAATAGTACTCGAATAATAAAAAAAATAAAAAACACAAATATATAGAACACTAAATGAAAGAAACTAAACACACCCAAAAAACACTCACATAATAAAGAAAAAAGAGAGTGGATCTTCTTACAATGCTAAGCTTTTGTTTAGGTTTATACTGTACTTAAAGTAGAACTATGGCCTCTCATTAAAAAAAATTAATTCAGCACTTAATTATAAGTGCATTTATACTTACAGTTTTTTTTTCACCCCTGCTAAATCCCGCACTTACATATACAAATATACAAATACAAACAGAGGGTGCACCAGCCTAGTGCATTGTGATAATGCATAGGATGAATTAAGGTGAAAAAACACGAGGGTTTAAAAACCCTTTAAGAGTTCCCTTAACTGGTACTAATGAGCCAAGTCCAACCCCTGAAAAACACAACCCCACACCATAATCCCCCCTTCACTAAATGATTTGGAGCAGTGCACAAAGCAAGGTCCATAAAGACGTGGATGAGCGAGTTTGGGGTGGAGGAAGTTGACTGGCCTGCGCAAAGTCCTGACCTCAACCCTATAGAACACCTTTGGGATGAATTGAGCTGCTGACTGATATTTACCAGCTCTCTGCTCAGGGAGCTCTGAGAACCGACAGTGTTTGATCGCTTGGTTCTCGGTCTTAGAGATGGCGGGGGACAGATGCAGCATTGGACTGATGCTGCATCCACCTAGGTAAGTATGATTCCCAAAAAAATGAAATCAAAATTTCTTTTTCGTACATCACGGGACACAGAGCGACTTAGTCATTACTAATGGGTTATATAGATTACCTTCAGGTGTTGGCACTGGCCAATTCCAAACCGGAAGTACCCTCCCCTATATAAGCCCCTCCCACCCGGGAGCACCTCAGTTTTTTGCCAGTGTCTAAGGTGTTGGCCAAAGAGTAACATGTGTTTTCACTGGGCTTGCGTACAGGTTCTTTTGGGCCTTAGTAAGCTGTTCCGGATCCCACCAAAAAAGCTTCATAGCTAAACGGTCGGTACCCGGGCCTTGCAGCAGAAGAGCAAGGTTTTGCCTGTAATGCTTCTCTTAGGAGGGCTGGACCCTGGGATCCAGAGCTCTGGTCATACCCACGACCAAGATGTTGTCTGTGCAGGGTGCTATACAGGTCCAGGGGAGTGGAATCCTTGGGAACCCGGTCCCTGAAGGTTTAATTACAATGCCTGCCGTGATAGGTGAAGTTTGGACTTCTGTGGACCAAACAAAGTCCTGCGGCGGGGATCAGGTAAGTGGGGGCCCCCAGGAACTTGGTTCTATTGGGGGACCCCCAAGCCTAATTTGTCTTTCTGTCTGTTACCTAACGGTATTCCCGCTAAATATCTGTGTTTGCCTATAACTACTGAAAATGTAAAATTTTAATAGTAGTCAAGAAAAAAAAAAAAAAAGGGACCGCGGTACCTGTGTTAAACCACTAGAGGCCGCTGTAGTCCATTTTTCTTGTCATGTGGATCTTTGGTTTTCTCAAGTCAAAAGATCCAGGCAGCTGGTAAGTTTCTCTGTGGGAATCCACTTCCTCTGCCCTGTTGCTGCGCTCATCCACCGCACAGGCCCTCCGGCAAAAAGGGCCCTGGCTCCTAGTCCCCTGTTTGATTTCGAAAAGGGCGCCAATGGCGCACGGGCGCGCGCGTGGGCGCGTGCACGCGCCTCCTATGAAAAAAAGGGGCGCGGCGGGTGGATGACGCTCGATGCGTGCCGCGGCGCTTCTGCGCATGTGCGGGCGTCCCAGCATAGTTAAAAGACACAGTACAAGTGTCAGCTGGATGCAAACAGAGCTAGCAACAAACAGTGGCACACAGAGGCGGTTGATGCAGGCATCCCCATAGAAAGGCACTTTAGTGGACACCAGCTGGTATATAGCAGCACCTGTGTTAGATTATTACCAGCAAAATTGGTGTATGACGACGGGAATACCTCAGCTTTGTGCTTAAAGGATATGTCGTCCAGACGCTCCGGAAATAGATCTTCCAGGAAGCCAAAGGGTCTCCATCGGGCTCTGAGGATATTGGGCATGCTTGTACTGCACCAATCTCTCCTGAGAATTCAGAGGTCAGTAGCCGTAGAAACCCCGCAGGAATGCCTGGTGCTGCGGCTGTCCCCAGTCCACCTGCTCCTGTATATATAACAGAGGAGGTTTTATCCTCAACTCTGGGAGGATTGGAAGAGAGATTAACAGCATTGATCGCTGCTTCCCTGTCTCAGGAAAAGCGCGTCCGATCTCCGTCTCCTCCTTCAGAGTGCCTGTTAGTGGAGGAACAGCCCCACACAGAGATCGACCTACCTGAAGGGGATCAGGATGAGGTTGATTCAGTTATGGAGGAATCAACAGTGGAAGAACCTTTCTCAGCATCTCAGGCTGAAAGATTATGGGTTCAGTCTCTGACTAATATGGTCCGATCAGCATTTAAAATGCCTCTGGCGGAACCACCATCCACTACGGTTTCCTCGCTGGGGTCGCTAAAAGCTCCCCAGGCTGTCTGTTCCTTCCCAATCCACCCTTTATTAGAAGGGCTTATTTACCAGGATTGGGAGCATCCTGATAAAATATTTGCTCCCCCCAAGAGATTTCCGGTGATCTATCCCATGGAGGATAAGTTCATAAAAAAATGGAGGGTCCCTACAGTGGACGCAGCCATCTCTTCTGTTAACAAATCACTGACATGTCCAGTAGATAATGTTCCAATGTCAAAGACCCAATAGATAAAAAATTGGAGTCTTTACTAAAATCTGCTTTCTCTACAGCAAGCATGGTGACACAACCTGCGGTAGCAGCGATTGGAGTCTGCCAAGCAGTGAAAGATCAGTTGAAACAAGTCTTAAGGGACTTACCAGATCAGCAGGCTCTTGCCCTAGCTGACCTGCCTAGAGCCTTGTGTTTTGCGGTGGACGCCATAAAGGATACAATCCAACAGGCCTCCCGCTTTACGCTGTCTATAGTACATATGCGTAGGCTTCTGTGGCTCAAAAACTGGTCTGCTGAAGCTCCCTGTAAAAAACTGCTGGTTAGCTTCCCATTTCATGGAGAACGCTTATTTGGAGAAGATCTGGACAAATATATCCAGAAAATTTCTGCCGGTAAAAGTTCACTCTTACCGGTTAAGAACAAGGGTAGAAGTCCTTCTTTTAAGAGGCCTACTTCTCCAGTCCCTGGCACATCGGCTGTGAAACAGTTCCGACGGCCTCCGCGGTCAAATCCAGGGGGCAGAAATCAGGGACAATCACAGGGTATCAAGAAACCCTGGGTCAAGAGAGGTACAAAACCTCCCCCTAAGTCATGAAGGGTTGCCCCCACTCAGTCGGGTGAGGGGAAGACTTCAGTTGTTCACAGAGACCTGGCGGGACACCATCAGAGATGGGTGATCCCCGCAGTAAGTCTGGGATACAGGCTGGAGTTAAAAGACATTCCTCCTGCCCATTTTATAAGGTCAAACGTGCCAAGCGATCCCCAGAAGAGTGGATCCCTCCTTCTGGCACTAGAGCAACTATTGCCCCAAGGGTAATCATGAAGGTTCCCTTGAAAGAAAACGGGTTCGGGTTTTACTCGAACCTTGTCACAGTCCCCAAACCAAATGGGGACATGAGGCCCATATTGAATATAAAAGGGCTAAACAAGTTCCTACATATCAGGATTTTTTTCGGATGGAGTCGATCCGATCGGTGGCCACCGCCCTACAAGGGCAGGAATGGTTAGCCTCGATCGACATAAGGGATGCTTATTTGCATATTCCCATCTGTCCGGCCCACCAGAAATTTCTACGCCTTGCAGTAGAAGGGCGCCATTTTCAGTTCAGAGCCTTACCTTTCGGTCTGGCCACGGCACCACGAGTGTTCACAAAAATTCTGGCCCTACGATTGGCCAAACTAGGAACACAAGGTGTAACGATAATGGCATATCTAGACGACTTGTTGCTGATAGACCACTCAGTGAAAAAAACTAGAAGTGGTCGTTCACAAGATAATCAAGTATCTGGAATCTCACGGTTGCATTATCAACCGAGACAAGTCAGCCCTAAAACCAGTCAAAAGCCTGGAATACTTGGGGGCTAAGACTGGATTCAAATCAGAGAAAGATTTTCTTACCTCCAGAGAAGGTGTCGTCTTTGAAAGATTTGACCCACTTAGTGGGTACAAAAAAGAAAAACCATCCATACGCCTGTGTATAAGGCTGCTGGGAAAAATGGTGGCTTCATTCGAAGCGGTACCCTACGGTCAATTCCATTCAAGGAACTTGCAGAGGGCCATACTGTCAGCCTGGAACAAAAAAGTTCAGGCTTTAGACTTACCAATGTCCCTGTCCCCTTCCGTTCGCAAGAGCCTCCATTGGTGGTTGGTGCCCCAGAATCTGGGAAGGGAAACCCTTCAGTCCGGTTTCTTGGAAGGTGGTCACTACAGTTGCCAGCCTCATAGGCTGGGGGGCAGTACTGGAGCAATGGTCTCTCCAGGGCAAGTGGTCAGAAGCAGAGAAGGCCCTGCCCACCAATCTCTTAGAGATACGAGCAGCCCGGTATGCCCTAGTAGCATGGACATCCAAACTCCAAGGGTCACCTGTCAGAATTCAATCAGACAATGCCACAGCAGTGGCATATATCAATCTCCAGGGTGGCACCAGGAGTCGTGCAGCCCAGAGGGAAGCGAAATGCATCCTGGAATGGGCAGAAAGGTATGTCACAGCCATATCCGCGGTTTTCATCCCAGGAGTGGAAAATTGGAGAGCGGACTTTTTTAAGTCGCCAGCAATTATGCCCGGGGGAATGGTCTCTTCACCCCGAGGTTTTCCAGGCAATATGCCAGCGGTGGGGAACACCGGATGTAGATCTGCTAGCATCCAGATTCAACGCAAAGGTGGACAGATTTGTGTCTCGCACAAAGGATCCCCTAGCTTGCGGTTCGGATGCCCTAGTGTTCCCTTGGGATCAGTTCAAGCTGATATATGCATTCCCACCGCGATTAATCCGCAGAATCAGGGTAGAAAAGAAACCAGTGATTCTGGTGGCTCCAGCGTGGCCCCGAAGGGCATGGTACGCGGAGATTGTAAAAATGTCAGTGGGAAGTCCTTGGACCCTCCCACATCGTCCGGACCTGCTTTCGCAAGGACCGATATACTACCCTTCCTTACCAGCCCTAGGTTGACGGCCTGGCTATAGAAGCCCACTTTCTAAAAAAGAGAGGGCTCTCTAATCCTGTGGTATCTACCATGATCAATGCCAGGAAGCCGGTATCCAGGCAGATCTATTATAGGATCTAGAAGGCGTACATCACGTGGGGTGAGGCCAGGAAATGGCATCCACGTAAGTACGTAATAGGTAGGATTCTGGACTTCCTACAGTGGGCTGTACATAGGAAGCTTGCCTTGAGTACTATCAAGGGTCAGACGGCCTTGTCAATATTTTTTTTTTCAAAGGCCCTTGGCTTTGCATTCATTAATCAAAGCTTTCATACAAGGAGTGATGCGTATTAGCCCTCCGGTTAGTATTCCCATATGTCCATGGGACTTAAACCTGGTTCTGTCGGTTCTACAGAAACAACCATTTGAACCATTGCGGCACATTTTCTTGGTTCTTTTCACCAGGAAATTGATTTTCTTAGTAGCCATTTGTTCGGCTAAAAGAGTATCGGAATTAGCCGCCTTGTCCTGTAAGGAGCCATATCTGGTTATCCATAAGGACAGAGTAGTATTACGTCCTCATCCAGCCTTCTTCCTAAGGTGGTATCGAGGTTCCATTTGAACCAAGATGTGGTTCTTCCTTCCTTTTTCCCCAAACCTAGTTCGGTAGAGGAAAAGTTATTGCATTCTTTGGATGTAGTAAGAGCAGTTAAAGCTTATCTTAAAGCCACTGCTCAGATTCGTAGAACGGATACTTTGTTTGTTCTGCCGGAAGGCCCCAGAAAGGGTCAGGCAGCATCAAAAATCTACTTTAGCCAAGTGGATTCGACAGGTCATAATACAAGCCTATGGCTTGAAAAGGAGACCGCCTCCGTTCAAAGTTAGGGCGCACTCCACAAGAGCAGTTGGAACTTCATGGGCAGTGCATCACCAAGCCTCCCTGGCTCAAGTACTGTAAGGCCACAACATGGTCCTTAGTACACACGTTTACTAGATTCTACCAGGTAGACGTCAGAAGTCAGGAGGATGTCGCCTTTGGGCGCAGTGTGTTGCAGGCCGCAAAAGAGCCTCATGCCTGATGGCGCCCAGCTTATGTATCCCTCCCCTCATTTGGCATTGCTTTGGGACGTCCCATTAGTAATGACTAAGTCGCTCTGTGTCCCGTGATGTACGAAAAAGAAAAAGGGAATTTTTATAACAGCTTACCTGTAAAATCCTTTTCTTGGAGTACATCACGGGACACAGAGCTCCCACCCCTCTTTTTGGGGCACTTATTGCTTGGCTACAAAACTGAGGTGCTCCCGGGTGGGAGGGGCTTATATAGGGGAGGGTACTTCCGGTTTGGAATTGACCAGTGCCAACACCTGAAGGTAATCTATATAACCCATTAGTAATGACTAAGTCGCTCTGTGTCCCGTGATGTACTCCAAGAAAAGGATTTTACAGGTAAGCTGTTATAAAAAATCCCTTTTTCCATACTTCTCTTTTAAAACAGCATGAGATTATAAGGTGAAGAGCCAGAAACTCGTCCTCCCAATAAAACTACTTTATTGATAAAGGGTACAGTTACAACAGCTTACGCGTTTCAATAAAAAACATATTCATAGCCATCAGGCTATGAAAACAGGAAGCAACTGAAGAAATGTAAAAATTCTTTAAAGCAAGTAAATATAATATACTTTCCTGCCTATTTACTAATGCTAGCATAGTTCTTGTTAATTGAGAGAGTTTAGTTCCACTTTATATCTGAGCACACGCTGATAAGTGTTAAGCATTGTATGTATTTTTTTTAAATAATCCCTAAATTGCTGAGCAATAACATTATACCAAGTAAATAAAATAAGCTTAAAGTGTATTTTAAATGATTTACCTCTTAAATCCTTACTCAGCGTTCTGTCTATGGGAGGATTCATAAACCTTCTATTAGCCATACTATGAAAAAATAAAGAAAAATTTCTACAGGCTGTATCAAGCACCAAGATATGCAGCATGAGTGCATTATTATGTATTTTTACGTCTAAAATTTAGGCCAAGAGTGTCATTCAGACCTGTTTCCATGGCAGTGTTAGAGACTTCTGCAAAATTCCCTATCATCTCTACAGTTTTTCTGTCTGTTATGAAATAGAAATCAACAGAAGTCATTTTATTGCATAGGGCCAAGTGAAAGACCAGGTTAGAGCAGCCTGGAATACAGATGGGCAAGCATAGGCATGCGGAAAGAATAATCAGCTTGTGCAATTCTGTATATAAATGATGTTAAAGGTGTTTAACCCCTTGGCATGGAAAGATGTAAATATCCCCGACTGAGAGATATACATTTTCCTAACAGGGAGTCTATGTACATCTAGTTCAGAAAAGGCCGCCGGCACTCTCATGCTCCTCTCTGAAGTGACTGGGTTGTCAGTTTTAATCACTAAAGAGAGGGTAGGAATTAGGAATACTGGTTCCCTGCCATTGATTGCTGTCAGTTGACTTTGATCATTTGATTGGTGTTTATATTTCATTAATATAAAAAATTCTGTCTCTCTTGATGCCTGTGGGGAGGCAAGTAGACCGCCAACTTCAGTATGCTTTGGTATTTTGTAGTGGGATCAGAAATACACTATATTACCAAAAGTATTGAGACACCTGCTTTTATACGCACATAAACTTTAATGGCATCCCAGACAGTCATAAAGTGGTTGTTAACCTTGTTACACCACTTTAACCTACCGGTAAGTCTATAATAAGGCTTAACTGTAGGTACTGTGAATATCTCCTAAACTTGCACCGTTTAGGAGACATTCACTGTATCCGTATGTGCCGACATCATCGGCACATCCGCACTGAAGAAACGGCTCGCTCGTGCCGTTTCTTTAGGAGCTGTGCTGGGGCCGGCATCTCCCGCATGCAAGCATGGTAGAGACGTCATCGCGGCTCCAGCCAATCACAGCGCCAGTGCCAGCAAACACGGATATAACTCCGGGAGACATTAATATAGAGTATAAGTCCAGTTGTGATTGTTTCTCTTTATTGCAAAAGAGGATCTCAATTAGAAAAAAAATAAGGTAATAGGGATTGTAGTAGTCTGTAATTCATTGCACTGCCAACCCTCTCCTCCAATCGCTACACTGGCTCCCAAACACCCAGCGAATTAAATTCAAAACACTAACCACAACATACAAAGCCATTCACAACTCTGCCTCGAGCTACATCACCAATCTTGTCTCCAAATATCACCCAAACCGTCCTCTCCGCTCCTCCCAACACCTCCTACTCTTAAGCTCTCTTATCTCCTCCTCCCATGCTCGTCTCCAGGATTTCTCCAGAGCCTCTCCCATCCTCTGGAACTCGCTACCTCAACCTGTCTGGCTATACCCTACTCTTGCTACCTTCAGGCGATCCCTGAAAACTCATCTCTTCAGGGAAGCCTATTGCATCTCCAACTGATCTTTTACCACTTCCATCAGCTCATTCCCCACAGTTACAACCTTTTGTACCACCTGCCCCACCATATTAGATTGTAAGCTCTTCTGAGCAGGACCCTCTTAATCCTCTTGTATTTGATTATATGTATTATAACGGTACTGTCTCCCTTTTAATTGTAAAGTGCTGTAAACTGTTGGTGCTATATAAATCCTGTATAATAATAATAATAATAAGTGATGAATCTGATAAGGGTTGACAGATTTAGGAGCTCAGCAGAAGCAGTCCCTTTAAATAATGTACATAACTATCTAGTTATAAGCAACCAGTTCTTGGCGATATGAATTATCTGCAAATGGAAAACTGAAACCTGCCTTACATCAGAGGGGGGCGGGGTCACCCGCACGTCACTGGGGAAGCCCGGGTTTCCCCTTGCGCCGGAGGGGGACGGGGTCACGTGACGGGTGGCTCCGTCCTCAGCTACATAAGAGACCTGTCAGGCTGCCGGGATTCCCGGGGTGTCTCCGGTGGAGACAGGATGCGCTGCGCTGGACATCTCATCGCTGGAGCCTGGACCTGGATGGAGAGGAGATCATCCACTGCTGGACCCTGGAGAGGAGAGCATCCATTGCAGGATACCGTGAGTGGATTACCACCGCTGGAATCTTTTTTTTATTCTTTTTACTTTTAATAAAGGATTTTTCCCAACTGTGTTTGTGTGTTTTTTTACAATTTTTTTACACTTTCTTTGTGAAATGGTACGGGTACAATGTACCCCTTACCAATTCACATAGGGGGGTGGGATCTGGGGGTCCCCTTTGTTTAAAGGGGTCTTCCAGATTCCGATAAGGCCCCCACCCGCAGACCCCCACAACCACCGGGTAAGGGTTGTGGGGATGAGGCCCTTGTCCCCATCAACATGGGGACATGGTGCTTTGAGGGGTTACAGACCCCCAAAGCATTCTTCCCATGTTGAGGGCATGTGGCCTGGTACGGTTCAGGAGGGGGGCTGCTCTCTCGTCCCCCCCTCTTTTCCTGCGGCCTGCCAGGTTGCGTGCTCGGATAAAGGGTCTGGTATGGATTTTTGGGGGGAACTCCATGCCATTTTTTTTTTATTTGGCGTGGCGTTCCCGTTAAAATCAATACCAGACCTGAAGGGTCTGGTAATTGAATTTGGGGGGACCCCCACGCATTTTTTATTTATTTTTTATCAATGACTTTTCTCTGTATTGCCGGGAGCCGACGATTCATTATAGCCGCGAGTGCTTTTAAATGACTTTTTTTCCTTCAGAAATGACACTTTGTGGAGGGACAGTTCTAAGCACGGGAAACACGCGCTACTTTACAGGCATACCATACACACTCCCTAGGTACGATATTTAAAGGAATATTTCACTTTTATTGTTTCACTTTAAGCATTATTAAAATCACTGCTCCCGAAAAAACTTCAGTTTTTAAAACTTTTTTTTGCATTGATACATGTCCCCTGGGGCAGGACCCGGGTCCCCAAAAACTTTTTATGACAATAACTTGCATATAAGCCTTTAAAATTAGCACTTTAGATTTCTCCCATAGACTTTTACAGGGTGTTCCGCGGCTTTTCGAATTTGCCGCGAACACCACAAACTGTTCGCTGTTCGGCGAACAGGCAATGAGTTCGACTCGAACTCTAAGCTCATCCCTAACCCCCAATAGTAAGTAATAACATCAATCTTTATTTTATACAAAAGTTAAGACCCTGACACACAGGATATAAAAAAAATTATTTAATGTACACAAGGTCAACAGATAACAACATTAACCTATCTCCAAAACATCCCGGTTGGAAAGCTGATATGACTGACAGTGACAAGAAAGGGTCAACGTGTTGAATGAGCATTGTTAGCCTGGCATAGGAAGTGTGCTACTGAAAGAAACATCAGTAATGAAAATAAAAGGAAAAAAAAAATGAAAAAATAAAACAAATGCAGCCACATCATCTAAGGACTACTAAACTGCAATATACCATATTTTGGATTCAGATGCACTTTAACTTCTCTCTAGGGGACAATATCAGGACATTTGAAGATATTCTTTGTCAATACCCCCCACCATGCACCCCATAATTAACAAGTACTATGTCTATGGTGTCAGACTGACACTATTAAATCCACACATCTCTAGAGAAGTTAAATATTTCTCATTTGAAAGAAACAGTAATTTTTTAAAGAGATGAGTTAAAACCAGCACAAATTTTCAGCGGTGACAGCATAATCACACAGAGCAAGAATAGGTCACGCTTCCAATTGCTGATGTCAAAATTAATAGATTCATAAAGCTATTTGACAAGGTTAATTTCTTCAGAATTAGGTGTTTAACCCTTACTACTCCTACCATATCTCCCTATGATCCTGAGATTAAAATCCACAAATAATGACACGGGGTGATTTGCTAAAGGAATCACATTTTTCATTGAGCCATGTGAACCTGTGTTTGGCTTGAATGCCCAATCATGTTCGGAGTAATTTAACAAAAATGTTCATATGTAAATCTAAGGAATTTGATCACAATTTTTATGTCTCACATTAAAGGCTATTTCCACCTTTTGCAAATGAATAATATATGCACCTACATTGATATAAAAAAATAATATATATATATATTTTACATAGAAGCCTGCAAAGCACTGCAACTGCAACCAGGATACTGTAGACTATTGTTCCAGTACAGGTCCATATCTGTAAAGACCTTCAGTTAGGTTGGGGGGAGGTAAAAACAGGCTGCTAAATCCTAAAAATACAGCCAGAGGGGGACTATTTACATGCCAAGGCAATTTTCCCTTAGCTTACTGAAAGAATTGAATTACTGTTGACTTTCATCATCCAGTTATGTGCAATCAAAAATACTGATTTTTGTTTATTGTTCTTGCACAGGATTGGGTATTCTTTGCAAAGTGAACTTTGTCGACATTCAAAAAGTTAAGGTAAAATTCGCTTGCAAAGTGAACAGCCTATTTGCCTCTAGTAAATCAATCCCATAATGGTAAATCTAAGCTACCTCTTCTGTTAATTTTTTTTTTTTTTTAACAGATCTACAGTATGTATTCTCCCAAGGCAATTGTGTGTCAGTAAATAGCAGGAACATTAAAGTGTCCCTAGATATTAATTTAAAGGGAACCTGAGGTCAAATTTACTTTGAAAAACCACAGCTGTCATGCAACAGCAGGCTTCTCCAAGTGTCTGGGTGTTACTCTGATTTTCCTATTGAGTACCTCAAGAATAGGGATGAGCTCGGTGTTCGAGTCGAACATCGGCTGTTCGATCGTTCGACGAAGATCGAACGATTTGGGCCGTTCGCGCCAAATTCGAGTGACGCGAACGGCCCACAATGCACTACGCCATCGCAGTGTCATCCAGGCGCTGTGATTGGCCAAGCATGCACTGTGACCCCGCATGCTTGGCCAATCACAGCGCCGGCAGCGAAGAGAGCAATGATTGGCCACAGGCAGGATGCCTGTGGCCAATTATTGCTGAGGGTGTTTAGTACACGCCCCACACTATAAAAGGCCGCCAGCACGGTGGCCTAGTGTAGTGTGTTCCGGAGCAGGGAAAGAGAAACATAGGCAGGGACAGTGACATTTATTTTTTTCTTGCTTAACCTGGATTCCTTTAGTTTAGGGAAAGAGAAGGATAGGTAGGGAGAGTGTCAGTGTGTTTTACTGTGCGAATCCTTGTTTCTAGGGACAGGGAAGGACAGTGAGGGAATTCTCCTTGTGCTATAGTGTCCTTTAAAAAAACATTTTTTCTAGGGACAGAAAACTATAGGTAGGGAGAGTGTCAGTGTGTTTTACTGTGCGAATCCTTGTTTCTAGGGACAGGGAAGGACAGTGAGGGAATTCTCCTTGTGCTATAGTGTGCTTTAAAAAAACATTTTTTCTAGGGACAGAAAACTATAGGTAGGGAGAGTGTCAGTGTGTTTTACTGTGCGAATCCTTGTTTCTAGGGACAGGGAAGGACAGTGAGGGAATTCTCCTTGTGCTATAGTGTGCTTTAAAAAAACATTTTTTCTAGGGACAGAAAACTATAGGTAGGGAGAGTGTCAGTGTGTTTTACTGTGCGAATCCTTGTTTCTAGGGACAGGGAAGGACAGTGAGGGAATTCTCCTTGTGCTATAGTGTGCTTTAAAAAAACATTTTTTCTAGGGACAGAAAACTATAGGAAGGAAGAGTGTCAGTTTCTTTCACTGTGATAATCCTTGTTTCTAGGGACAAAGAAGGAAAGTGAGTGAAATTCTCCTTGTGCTATAGTGTGCTTTAAAAAAACATTTTTACTAGGGACAGAAAACTATAGGTAGGGAGAGTGTCAGTGTCTTTTACTGTGCGAATCCTTGTTTCTAGGGACAGGGAAAAACAGTGAGGGAATTCTCCTTGTGCTATAGTGTGCTTTAAAAAAACATTTTTTCTAGGGACAGAAAACTATAGGAAGGAAGAGTGTCAGTTTCTTTCACTGTGATAATCCTTGTTTCTAGGGACAAAGAAGGAAAGTGAGTGAAATTCTCCTTGTGCTATAGTGTGCTTTAAAAAAACATTTTTTCTAGGGACAGAAAACTATACGTAGGAAGAGTGTCAGTGTCTTTTACTGTGCGAATCCTTGTTTCTAGGGACAGGGAAGGACAGTGAGGGAATTCTCCTTGTGCTATAGTGTGCTAAAGCATTCCTCATCAACCATCTTTGAAATCCTTGTTTTTTTGGACAGTCAGGGAAATTGTCGTTGTGCTATTCTGTGCAAAAGCAATCATCCTCAACCATATTTAGAAATCCTTAAGTAAAGGGACAGAGGACACCTGAAGGTAGCCCTTATTGCTTTTTTCCCATCTCCCTGCAGGCCATCTATTAGAATGTCTGGAAGGCAAACAAGGAGAGGCAGACAGTCAGGAGGCAATAAAAGAGGGCAAGCAGGCTCTGTGTCTGGGGGCAACAGTGCTGGTCGTGGACGTGGTGCATTGTCATCAGCACATGGCCATGGGACACGCTTGTCCTTCTTTTCGGCAGCTGGACATGTTGAGCCACATCATGCCGAAGACTTGGTAGAGTGGATGACCAAGCCCTCCTCCTCCTCCTCATCCTCTCTCACCCAGGCTCAGGGTACTGGAAAAGCAGCTGCCAAAGCGTCCTCTTCCCTGGTATCAATGTCAGACTCATCATCAGTCACTCCTTCCCTAGACCCACCATGTCCTCCTCCTGAGGAGTCCCCCGAACTGTTTGAGCACAGTGTTGGGTACATGCTCCAGGAGGATGCCCAGCGTTTCGAAGGGTCTGATGATGAAACCCAGCTAGAGGAAGGCAGTAGCGTGAGAGCAGACAGAGGGGATGCTCAAGAAGGACACCAATCTGGCAGTCATGTTCCAGCAGCTGCAGCATACTGCCAGATTGGCTCCAGTGATGAGGAGGGAGGGGATGATGAGGTCACTGACTCCACGTGGGTGCCTAATAGGAGAGAGGAGGAGGAGGAGGATGAGGAGGAGGCACATCTCCAACGAGGCAGGATGCCCTTTGGTGGCCAGCGTAAGGGCAGTACACCGACGGAATCACACCGCAGAGCTCCGCCTGTGCAGGGCGCTGCCTCTGCCCGTCATTCAAAAAGTTCTTTGGTGTGGGCCTTTTTTGAGGCTAGTGCATCAGATCGCACAGCTGCTGTTTGCAACATATGTCTCAAGCGTATATCGCGTGGCCAAAACATCAGCTGCTTGGGTACCACATGCCTGACCAGACATATGTTGACCTGCCATGCAGCTCGTTGGCAAGCCTACCTCAAAGACCCACACCAAAGAACAAAGCGGACCTCTCCTTGCACCGCATCAGCTGGGATCTCCAACCCCACTATAACTTCAGTCCTCTCTGAAACATGCACTGAGAGGAATGAAGGTGTAGAATTAGGTGTGTCACAGCCAAGTACTTGCGGCCACTCTGCTAGCAGTACACCGACGTCCGATTCTAGCAGGCAAATTTCCCTGCCCCAGCTGCTGGACCGTCAAAAGAAGTTCACTCCCAGCCATCCACATGCCCAGCGGTTGAATGCTAGCTTGGCTAAATTGCTAGCGCTTCAACTGCTGCCTTTTCAGTTGGTAGACTCGGCCCCCTTCCGTGAGTTTGTGCAATGTGCGGTTCCTCAGTGGCAGGTTCCCAAACGCCACTTTTTCTCACGGAAGGCTATTCCGGCTCTCTACCGGCATGTGGAAGGCAATGTCTTGGCCTCGCTGGACAGGGCGGTCAGCGGTAAGGTGCATATTACCGCTGACTCATGGTCCAGCAGGCATGGACAGGGACGTTACCTTTCTTTCACGGCCCATTGGGTCACTCTTTTGGCAGCTGGGAAGGATGCAGGACAAGGTGCAGTAGTGTTGGAGGTTGTTCCACCGCCACGCCTCCAAAATGCTACTACTGGTTGTGACACACCTCTCTCCTCCACCCCCTCCTCTTCTTCTTCCTCCATGGCCTCTTCCTGTGGTTTGTCCTCGGAACCAGCGGTGCTCCGTAGGCGTTCAAG
The DNA here is from genome assembly GCA_029206835.1 of Rana muscosa. NCBI lineage: Eukaryota > Metazoa > Chordata > Amphibia > Anura > Ranidae > Rana > Rana muscosa. The sequence goes on from CM055127.1 coordinate 390,375,207, forward strand.
GGGCTACGCAAGTACGCAGGCAAAAAGATGCCATGCCGTGCTTGCGCTGGTGTGTTTGGGGGACAGAAGCCACACTGGGGCAGAGGTCCTGTCTGCTCTGCAGGGCCAGGCCGAGAGGTGGTTGACGCCACGCCAGCTTAAGCCAGGAATGGTGGTTTGCGACAATGGCACCAACCTCCTCTCCGCCCTCCGACAGGGACAACTGACCCATGTGCCCTGTGTGGCTCACGTCCTTAACCTGGTGGTGCAGCGGTTCTTGGGCAGGTACCCGGGCTTACAGGATGTCCTGAGGCAGGCCAGGAAAGTCTGTGTGCATTTCCGCAGATCTTATAATGCCAGTGCTCGCCTGGCTGAGCTGCAAAAGGAGTTGAACCTGCCCAAGAACCGCCTTATATGTGACATGCCCACCAGGTGGAACTCAACGTTGGCCATGCTGCAGCGGCTGCACACGCAGCAGAGGGCCATCAATGAGTACCTGTGCGACTACGGCACCAGGACAGGGTCAGGGGAGCTTGGTTTTTTTTCTCCACGCCAGTGGGGCATGATCAGGGATGCATGCACTGTCCTGGCACCATTTGAGGAGGCCACGAGGATGGTGAGCAGTGACAGTGCATGCATCAGTGACACTGTACCTCTTGTCCACCTGTTGGAGCACACGCTGCGTGGAATAATGGACAGGGCACTTGAGGCAGAACAGAGGCAGGAAGAGGAGGACTTCCTTGCCTCTCAAGGCCCCCTTTACCCAGACAGTGTTCCTTCTGTCCCACCCATCGCACAGGAAGAGGACGAGGAGGAGGAGGAGGAGGAGGAGGATTGTGTCAGCATGGAGGTGGAGGCTGGCACTCAGCATCATCAGCAGCAGTCTTTTAGGGATGATTTACAGTCCCAAGAAACCAGTGGACTTGTACGTGGCTGGGAGGAGGTGGCTGCGGATCATGTCGTCCTTAGTGACCCAGAGGACTCCGGAGCGAATGCCTCAGCAAACCTACGCTGCATGGCCTCCCTGATCCTGCAAAGTCTGCGGAAGGATCCTCGTATTCTTCGGATCAAGGAGAGGGACCATTACTGGCTGGCCACTCTCCTTGATCCACGGTACAAGGGTAAGGTTGCGGACCTTATGTTACCGTCGCAGAGGGAGCAGAGGATGAGACAACTCCGGGAGGCCTTGCAGAAAGGTCTGTGCAACGCGTTCCCAGAGACTGGGAGGTTACAAACTCCTGGTCCTGGACAACGAGTTGCTGAGGCTTCGGCCAGTCAAAGAAGGAGCGGTGGGGAAGGTGGCCGTCTGACCGATGCGTTCAGACAATTCTTTAGTCCGCAGCCCCAAAGTATGATCGGTTCCAGCAACCATCGCCAGCGTCTGATAAACATAGTGCAGGAATATCTAGGGGCAAGGTCAGACTTGGACACCTTCCCCACCGAAAATCCTCTGGCTTACTGGGTCTTGAGGATGGATCACTGGCCAGAGCTTGCACAGTATGCAATTGAGCTACTGGCCTGTCCTGCATCCAGCGTTCTTTCGGAACGCACATTCAGTGCTGCTGGAGGATTTGTTACGGATCACAGGGTGCGCCTGTCCACCGACTCGGTTGATCGACTGACTTTCATCAAGATGAACCAGTCTTGGATCACCACCAGCTACCACACACCTGATGCTGATATAACAGACTAATTGATTTTAACATGTCACATCCCTTCAAGACTGATGCTGATGCTGAGTGCCTGTGCTGTTATGTTGACTGGCTATCCTCCTCCTCCGAGTCCTCAATGATACGATTGATGATGATAGCTTGGAAGATCATTTTTGTTTATGGGTGCCGCCACCAGTGGCTAAGGCCCAATTTTTCAGCCCCTGTTTTACAGGGGCGTGTAATTACAATTTTTTTAGCAATAATTTGCCATAGGGCTCATTGCTGTGCTCCAAGTACAGTATCTGTGAGGGGTTGGAGTGTTGTGGCACCAGTGCCTAAGGCCCAATTTTTCAGCCCCTGTTTAACAGGGGCGTGTCATTACAATTTTTGAAGCAATACTTTGCAACAGGGCTCATTGCTGTGCTCCAAGTACAGTATCTGTGAGGGGTTGTAGTGTTGTGCCACCAGTGCCTAAGGCCCAATTTTTCAGCCCCTGTTCAACAGGGGCATGCAATTACAATTCTTGATCTAATAATTCACAGCAGGGCCCATTGCTGCACCCACCAAGAGTAACTCTGAGGGCTTACAGTGTTGTGGCAACGCCACCACCACCACCACCACCACCACCACCACGAAAGGCCCAATTTTTCAGCCCCTGTTCAAAAGGGGCATGTAATTACAATTCTTGATCTAATAATTCACAGCAGGGCCCATTCCTGTACCCACCAAGAGTAACTCTGAGGGCTTACAGTGTTGTGGCAACACCACCACCACCACCACCACCACGAAAGGCCCAATTTTTCAGCCCCTGTTCAACAGGGGCATGCAATTACAATTCTTGATCTAATAATTCACAGCAGGGCCCATTGCTGCACCCACCAAGAGTAACTCTGAGGACTTACAGTGTTGTGGCAACGCCACCACCACCACCACCACGAAAGGCCCAATTTTTCAGCCCCTGTTCAAAAGGGGCATGTAATTACAATTCTTGATCTAATAATTCACAGCAGGGCCCATTCCTGCACCCACCAAGAGTAACTCTGAGGGCTTACAGTGTTGTGGCAACACCACCACCACCACCACGAAAGGCCCAATTTTTCAGCCCCTGTTCAACAGGGGCATGCAATTACAATTCTTGATCTAATAATTCACAGCAGGGCCCATTCCTGCACCCACCAAGAGTAACTCTGAGGGCTTACAGTGTTGTGGCAACACCACCACCACCACCACCACCACGAAAGGTCCAATTTTTCAGCCCCTGTTCAACAGGGGCATGCAATTACAATTCTTGATCTAATAATTCACAGCAGGGCCCATTGCTGCACCCACCAAGAGTAACTGTCAGGGCTTACAGTGTTGTGGCACCAGCACCACCATCAAAGGCCCAATTTTTACTACCACTGTTCAACAATTATATGTAATTAAAATTCCTGATATAATAGTTGACAGCAGGGCGTTCCAGCACCAACCAAGAGTAACTGTGAGTGCTTACAGTGTTGTGCCAACACCAACAACTAAGGGGCCTATTTCTGCAGAGTATATACGGCAGGTCCCTACTTTCAAACATCCAACTTACAAACGACTCCTACTTGCAAACGCAAGAAGACAACAGGAAGTGAGAGGAAATCTACCACTAGGAAGGAAAATTCTCTCCTGTAAGAATAAATATGGGAGAAAGGTGTCTCCTCTGTACTGATGCTTTATCAGCAATCCTTGTTTCAAGAAAAACACCACATTTCAAAAACAGTTGTCATTGGGACGGAAAGTGAGGTGAAATGTTCTGAACAGGGGCACAGACAGCAAAACAAATGTTACAGGGGTGATAACCCTTACCTATGTTTTCCAAAAAGTTTAAAAATAGATTTTTGGGCTGGAGCTACACTTCAACAATGTACCTGTTCAAAATTACAAACAGATTCTACATAAGAACAAACCTACAGTCCCTGTCTTGTATGCACCGCCTGTATACGGCTGTTCAGAGTATATAGGGCCTTTTTTATTTTATGTGCGGGGTTCCCCTTAATATCCATACAAGACCCAAAGGGGCTGGTAATGGGCTGGGGTAGGGGGGGGGGCTGTGATGGGGTAGCTATGCCATTTTTCTTAAAGATTTTCATCCATATTACCGGGACCAGACATTACATTAAAGCCGCAAGCAGTTTTAAATGGCTTTTTTTCCTTTAGAAATGTAATTTTGTGCAGGGACAGTTCTAAACACGGGAAACACGTGGCACTTCACAGGCATACTTTAGACACCCCCCAGGTACGATATTTAAAGGAATATTTGACTTTTTTTTTTCACTTTATGCATCATTAAAATGACTGCTCCCGAAAAACGACCGTTTTTAAAACTTCTTTTTGCATTGATACATGTCCCCTGGTGCACAACCCGGGTTCCCAAACCCTTTTTAGGACAATAACATGCATAATAGTTGTTATAATTAGCACTTTAGAATTCGAACGTTCGCATCCATTGTATTTAATAGGGTTCTAATGTTCGTACGAACTTTCGGTCCGTTCGCGGGTTCTGGTGCGAACCGAACCCGGGGGTGTTCGGCTCATCACTACTCAAGAACACTAAATCTAGAAGAGCTCTTGAATGCAAATTTTGATCAGTTCTACAAGTCAATAACCAGCCCTTCCACTCTTCAAAATGTCACATTTGGTCGATAACTATGATGGCCAATTAAAAGTGATGCTAAAGGTATTTTTTTTAACCACTTCAATACCAGGCACTTATACACCTTCCTGCCCAAGCCAATTTTGAGCTTTCAGCGCTGTCGCAATTTGAATGACAATTGCGCGGTCATGCTACACTGTACCCAAACAAATTTTTTCCCACAAATAGAGCTTTCTTTCGATGGTATTTGATCGCCTCTGCGATTTTTTTTTTTTGCACAACAAATAAAAAAAGAGCGAAAATTTTGAAAAAAAATGTTTTTCTTTGTTTCTGTAAATTTTTTTTGTAAATAAGTACCTTTTCTACTTCAATGACGGGCACTGATAAGGCGTCACTGACGGGCACTGATAAGGCGACACTGATGGGCACCGATGAGGTGGCGCCAATGAGGTGGCACTGATGAGGTGGCACTGATGATGGGCACTGATAGGCGGCACTGATGGGCACTGATAGGCGGCACTGATGGGCACTGATATGTGGCACTGGGATGCGGCACTGATGGGCACTCATAGGCGGCACTGATGGGCACTCATAGGCGGCACTGATAGGTGGCACGGGCGGGCACTGATAGGTGGGCACTTATGGGCACAGATGGGCACGGATGGGCACTGATAGGTGGCACTGATGGACACTAGCAGGTGGCACTGATGACACTGATGCCCAGCAATGCCAGCCACCACACATTGTGGTCGTGCCATGATGGTGCCAGTCAGTGCCCATTTGTGGGCACTGATTGGCATATGTTTTTTATGTATTTGTACATGTGGATGGCCATGGGGGACTTACCTGGCCATCCACATGCTTGGGGCTTCCCTGGTGGTCCTGGGCGGCATCCTGGTGGTCTAGTGTGGGTATCCAAGGGGGGGCTGCGCTGATAAACAATCAGCACGAACCCCCCCTGTCAGGAGAGCGAGTGAGGAAGAGCCGATCAACGGCTCTTCCTGTTTACATCGTGATCAGCCGTGATTGGACACGGCCGGAGGCTCTTTACCGAGATCAGTGTAGCGGTGTGTCAGACTGACACACCGCTCCACCAATCGCCGCGATGCGCGCCCCCCCGGGCACGCGGCGGCTGTTATCCTGCAGGACGTCAATAGACGTCCAGTGTGGATAACAGAACCACTTCCCCGGATGTCAATCTCCTATTGACTGGGCGGGAAGTGGTTAAATAACAAACATACTTGCTCTGTGCCAGTGGCGGCTTATCCATATGGGGCGCAGGGGTGCTGCCCCCCTAATCCATGCGTCTGGCACCTAATCTACATGCAGGGCACCGAACGCATGGATTCCAATGTTGTTTTTTTTTTTTTTTTCTAAGCACGTGATTAGAGTCGGAGGCTTAATATTCGCTATTGTCTTCCTGATTCTCCTCCCAGCCAATCAGGAAGTGGGTCCTGAGACCTAAATGGTCGAGAGGAGAAGCGACTGTATTGGTCGCTGAGGAGAAGGAGACACAGGGGAAGCCACCGAGGAGGAGAAGACGCAGGAAGTATCCGAAGCTGCCAGCCACCTAGATGGGGTAAGTACGAGGCTGGCGAGTGGACGCGGATGAACGAGCGTTGTGGTTGGACCAACCAACTGGGGGTAGGGAGTGGTTTGTTTGTGGGCCCCCCCAAAATGGAGCACCAGCCACCATCTGTTCTGTGCTATGATTTTACACAGAGCAACCCTGATCCTTTTCTTCTTGGGTCACCCACTGGTGCTCCTGGCCCCTTCTCCCCACAATCCTCTTGCTATGGGGGCACTCGTCTGTGCTCACTCCCGAGCCCCACTCTGTGTGTCCATAAGACACACAGAACGGGGCTCAGCCTCACTCTCTCCTCACTGGCTGTGATTGACAGCAGTGGGAGCCAATGGCTCCCGATGCTGTCTCTGAGCTAATGAGGAGGCAGAGAGCCGAGAGAGCAGCTGCTTTCATGCACATTGCTGGATTGAGATTGGGCTCAGGTAAGTATTGAGGGGCTGGGGAGCTGCATACTGGAAGTTTTTTTACATTAATGCATGGAATGCATGACCTCCAGCCTTTACAACTACTTTAAAGCTGGACTCCAGGCACTGTTGAAATATATAGGAACTGTTTTAGCTGCCTAAAGATTTATATATACAGTTGTGCTCAAAAGTTTGGATACCCTGGCAGAAATTGAGAAATTTTGGCATTAATATTAAAAATATGACTGATCATGCCAAAAAACTGTATTTTATTTAAGGATAGCAATCACATGAAACCATTTATTATCACATAGTTTTTTGGATTTTTCTACCCAACCAGTCTGCTGCCTCAGTTTTTATGATGGCAATTTGCATATACTCCAGAATGTTATAAAGAGTGATCAGATGAACTGCGATTAATTGCAAAGTCCCTCTTTACCATGAAAATGATCTTAATCCCATAAAAACAATTCCACTTCATTTGTGAAGAGGAGTTTAGGGCACCCAAGAAAGTCCAGCAAGTGCCAGGACCGTCTCCTACAGTTGATTCAGCTGCCGGATCGGGCACCACCAGTGCAGAGCTTGCACAGGAATAGCAGCAGGCAGGTGTGAGTGCATCTGTACTCACAGTGAGGAGAAGACTTTTGGAGGATGGCCTGGTGTCAAGAAGGGCAGAAAATAAATGACTTCTCTCCGGGAAAAACATCAGGGACAGCCTGATATTCTGCAAAAGGTACAGGGATTGGACTGCTGAGGACTGGGGTAAAGTAATTTTCTCTGATGAAACCCCCTTTCCGATTGTTTGGGGCATCTGGAAAAAACCTTGTCTGGAGAAGAAAAAGTGAGCACTACCATCAGTCCTGTGTCATGCCAACAGTAAAGCATCCTGAGACCATTCATGTGTGGGGTTGCTTCTCAGCCAAGAGAGTGGGCTCACTCATAATTTTTCCTAAGAACACAGCCATGAATAAAGAATGGTACAAAAACATCCTCTGAGAGCAACTTCTCCCAACCATCCAAGAACAGTTTGGTGACGAACAATGCTTTTTCCAGCATGATGGAGCACTTTGTCAGAAGGCAAAAGTGATAACTAAGTGGCTATCATTGAAATTTAAGGTACATGGCCAGGAAACTCCCCAGACCTTAATCCCATTGAGAACTTGTGGTCAATCCTCAAGAGGCAGGTTAACAAAAAAAAACACAAATCCTAACAAACTCCAAGCATTGATTATGCAAGAATGGGCTGCCATTAGTCAGGATGTGGCCCAGAAGTTGATTGACAGCATGCCAGGGAGAACTGCAGAGGTCTTGAAAAAGAGGGGTCAACACTGCAAATATTGTCTTTTTGCATAAACTTTTGTAGCACACAGACCCTTTTTTCCTGCCTACCTTCACTTGCAGGAGCAAAGGCACACCATGCCACATGCCCCTATCCTCCTGGTATAAGAGGTTGAGCGGTGTTCTTGCAATTTTGGGTCCTGCAGCGAGTTACCTCCCTCAGTTAGTTCTTGTCCCTAGAATATAGGGAAAAGTCTATTCTTCCCCGAAAGAAGGCCAATGTCCAGACAGTATTTAAACTCCAACAGACGAGTTTAATTTCTTTGCTTGAAACAAGTTTTGGGAAAAGGTTGAAAACAGCAATAGGATTTGGTAGGGAATTAGGTTCAGGCACGCAGCACCCAGTCACCCTATTCTCCACTCAAGCCTGAGTGGGTACTGCTCACCCGGATAGATCCCTCTCACAGTTCTAGCAGCCGGAGTGAAGCAAGAACATAACACTTTAGTTTTAGTCCCCTTCACGGACAAGTTCAGGAGATCCTCTGCCACAGAATCCTTTAGTTCCTGAATTTAGAACTTCCTAACGCCTGTAGATTATAGAGACCATAGGTGCCAATGGGGCACAATACAGGAGCTATCTTGCAACTCACGAATCCTTCCCTCTGATAGGCAACCAGGCCTCCCGAGACTGTGACTTCCTTCACCGATCTATCGGACAGGTCCTCCCCCGGTTTCCTCTGTTTCAGAGTGGGCCACCCTCCCTCGGGTTCCCTAGGACTCCAGTGGTTGGTTTGTAGACCCAGTTGAAGGTACTGGGCCTACCTGGAACTCCGCAGCCTCGGGCTAAAGGTGCCCGAGACTCCTCGACCAGTTCATGCACCCCCCAGCCAGCAGGGCCAAAGGGCACGACTTCGCCAACAGGGGTCCTCCTTGGAATCCCCCCGGCACACCACACCAGATCATGGCGTCTGCCCTTTATGTACCCTCTCCCGACATGCATAGCAGGCAAAACCCGCCTACCGCATGGTAGCCGAGAGAGGACACCCAACCACACCACAACGCCACCTGTGGTTCTCCTCAAGACCTGGGCAACAGCGCCACCTGCAGGTCAAGGGGAACTATACTCCAGGCAACATTACAGCAGAGCAAAGTCCATACTAAGCAGAATTGAAGAACCTGAGCTAAACTATTGCTCAGGCTGCCCTTAAATTTAGAGCATAGCGACCCCAATTTTGGGGGTCCGCTACACATACCCCCCCCCTTGAAAAGCCACTGTCTCCAGTGGCTGGAAGAGATCAGAAAGACTCCTCAATCCTGAGTGGGTTCCGGTCTTTTCCAACTATGTACAGTAATTATGTTAAAATGGTGCCTGAACCAACAATTTGGGAATAGAGTAGGAAGAGAAAGAAGAAGAGCATGTAAAATATACATCACAGTTTGTATAAAACACACAATATCACAAATTACAATCCCACCCCTCCTAACATATCTACTCCACCCATTCTATGGTAGAGTTGATTGTAAGTCACCTGCAGAGGGAGAGAAAAGAAAAACACAATGTACAATTCTACATCTAAGATAGCAGAGGAAAACCACCTCCCCGGAGAGAGATGATTATCCTTGGATATATATACATTCAGTTTGCATTGCTAAGCCTAGCCTCACTGAAATTTCTGCAAAACACCACCACCTAGTGGCAACTTAAATCTGTACACTTCAATGCTGCGCGTGGGCATACATGTATTTCACATGAACTCTTTATCTTGATCACAACGGTTCTCACTTTGGCCCTGACTAGGCTACCCCATAGTTCAGTAGAGAAGAAAAAAATAAAATGTATTTTCTTTGCGGAGCTGAGGAGAGAGAAAAAAAAAACAACAACTCTCCAATTCCTCAGTTTAGTAGTTTCCCCTGCTGCAAAGGGTAAAGTCATAAGTGAGTTCAGGGCAGGCTATTCCTGTGAAACGGAATAAAAAAAAAAAACACTCACAAATTCCATTTCACAAGTAGTACTGAGGATCCGGGAGAACAAGAGTCTTCCATTGTTTATCTAGGGTCTCTATAGAGTACACGGTAGCCTCTTTCTCCTTGCAGCAAATTACCACACGATCCGCATGGATGTGCCGACCATAATTCCAGTCCTTACGGCACCCCTTATAACGATCTGCCATGATAGCAGAACATTTTAGATACCTGCGGCCTCTGTGCACTTCCAAATGATCCCAAATGAAATCTGCGTACCACCGTTTCCTGTAGGCCTCGATTTCAAAGAGCAACTCTTTGGGAACGTAGGGGTATTCCCACCCATATTCCGCAGCAACTTTCCTATTTAGGAGCAGCTGCAACCAGGCTAAAGGTGGCATGGTCGCCCGATCTCCTGCTCCAGGAAGAACAATAGCATCCGGGGACCTTGTTATTTGAACTGGCTCCAACTGTGGCAAAGGTGGCCGCAACTGCGGATGTCCCTTCGTAGCAGTAGGTGCGGACAATGCAGGTGCAAGCAGAGCGGGTGTGGGTATGATTTCTTCCTTTAGGGCAGGGGCTTCCACTCTAGGTATAGTTTCCCCAGAGTCCATTGGCGAGATCTCCCTAAGGCTGCGGGGGGGGGGAAGTCACTGGAACTTTGTCCCATCCTTTTTAGTATAAACCTCATCAATTTCGTAGTCATCCCCCACATCGGACGACGATTCCAGATCGGAGGTGTCATACTCCTCTGCCGGCAGATAGTTTGTGGTGGACACAGACACATTGTCTCCAAAAATAGAATGTTTCCGCGGGCTGCTGTCCACGCAACCCCACTAGTGTGGGGTATGAGCTTCTTTCCCTTCCCCGGCAAACTCAATGTCACAGTTCCCTGAGCCTCCTTACTGTCCCCTGACGTGAATCTCCAGGAGGTCCCTCCGACTTGGAGTTCCGGTTCAGGCAGGCGCTGGGGCAGGCTTCGACCGCGGCCGCGGGAGGCCTTAACGTAGCCCACCTTTCATTTGTCAGGCGGAATGGAGGTCTCGGTTGTGGTGGAGACAGCATCCACTCCGGTATCCGCCGATGGCTTTGCAGCAGCTGAGTCATCTCGATCGGCCCCATCCGTGGCAGCCAAAGTGGTGCACGTGGACTAAACTGTGTGAGTACAGGTCTCCTCCTCGGAAGTGATGGCACCCATGATGTAGTTGATCTGATAGACCCGGGGTTTCTCAGTGGGTTGGTCTACCTCGAAGAGAAACTCTCCACAGGTTGCACACCTTCCAAAAGGCCGTAGTTGTACCGCTAGTCCTTGACATCTGGGACAGAGCATGCCCAGGGCCTCCGCATCTCGGCAGACATAGAGAGCGAAGAGGCCCCTAGGCTTTAGCCGGATCCCTGTGTCCGTCAGGGGGGCAGTGAAGGAAGCAATGTCCATGGTTGGGGTGGTATGTAACATCCGAGGTCCCGATGTAACAGAAGTCCATGGAGCAGTGGCTATCTTATTTCTCCTCCAATGATCCAGCTCGTACTGTCCCTTTGGCGCCAATGCGCCACGTGCAACACACAAGTTGGCAGGGGCTCCTCCCCCTTTCCTTTTCTATGTTTGAGGCACGTCCACAAACTACGCAGTTAGAAAAGTCCAGTACAGGCCTTTACCTCCATTTTTCACACAAACGACGCAGTTCAACTTTCTCAAATGGCCAATTTTTACAGAACCACATCATACAAAGGGAAAAACAGTCCAACATCCAGGGGGGGGGTAGCTGCAAACATCCCGGACAAGCCCCCACGTGTAGCACACAGACCCTTTTTTCCTGCCTACCTTCACTTGCAGGAGCAAAGGCACACCATGCCACATGCCCGTATCCTCCTGGTATAAGAGGTTGAGCTGTGTTCTTGCAATTTTGGGTCCTGCAGCGAGTTACCTCCCTCAGTTGGTTCTTGTCCCTAGAATATAGGGAAAAGTCTATTCTTCCCCGAAAGAAGGCCAATGTCCAGACAGTATTTAAACTCCAACAGACGAGTTTATTTTCTTTGCTTGAAACAAGTTTGGGGAAAAGGTTGAAAACAGCAATAGGATTTGGTAGGGAATTAGGTTCAGGCACGCAGCACCCAGTTACCCTATTCTCCACTCAAGCCTGAGTGGGTACTGCTCACCCGGATAGATCCCTCTCACAGTTCTAGCAGCCGGAGTGAAGCACGAACATAACACTTTAGTTTTAGTCCCCTTCACGGACAAGTTCAGGAGATCCTCTGCCACAGAATCCTTTAGTTCCTGAATTTAGAACTTCCTAACGCCTGTAGATTATAGAGACCATAGGTGCCAATAGGGCACAATACAGGAGCTATCTTGCAACTCACGAATCCTTCCCTCTGATAGGCAACCAGGCCTCCCGAGACTGTGACTTCCTTCACCGATCCATCGGACAGGTCCTCCCCCGGTTTCCTCTGTTTCAGAGCGGGCCACCCTCCCTCGGGTTCCCTGGGACTCCAGTGGTTGGTTTGTAGACCCATTTGAAGGTACTGGGCCTACCTGGAACTCCTCAGCCTCGGGCTAAAGGTGCCCGAGACTCCTCGACCAGTTCACGCACCCCCCGGCCAGCAGGGCCAAAGGGCACGACTTCGCCACCAGGGGTCCTCCTTGGAATCCCCCCGGCACACCACACCAGATCATGGCGTCTGCCCTTTATGTACCCTCTCCCGGCATGAACAGCAGGCAAAACCCGCCTACCGCAAAGTAGCAGAGAGAGGACACCCAACCACATCACAACGCCACCTGTGGTTCTCCTCAAGACCTGGGCAACAGCGCCACCTGCAGGTCAAGGGGAACTATACTCCAGGCTACATTACAGCAGAGCAGAGTCCATACTAAGCAGAATTGAAGAACCTGAGCTAAACTATTGCTCAGGCTGCCCTTAAGTTTAGAGCATAGCGACCCCAATTTTGGGGGTCCGCTACACTTAATATAATTGTCAATTAAAGGGTTTAAAACTTATGAAATGCTTGTAATTATACCTCAGTTTACCATAGTAACATCTGACAAAAAGATCTAAAAACACTGAAGCTGCAGACTTTGTGAAAATTTATATTTGTGTAATTCTCAAAACTTTTGGCCATGGCTGTACACAACTATGCCAGACAGCACAGCCAGGATGGTGACCTGAATTTTATTTTAGTGGAGTCTGGTCATCTCCCAACCCACCAGCCTATGTCTGGTCAGTAAAATTGTAGTAAAAGACCGATGAGATCACTTATCTCCTCTCTCCCTCCTCCTGAAAGCATATTCCTTCTCAGCTCATGTACACTGCAATAAACTTTATTGGTTATTAGTGCTATCACTTCCTCTACCAGTCATGCATCAATTTAGATACCTATACACAGTGAGGGAAAAAAGTATTTGCTCCCCTGCTGATTTTGTATGTTTGCCCACTGATGAAAAATGATCAGTCTATAATTTTATTGGTGGGTTTATTTTAACAGTGAGAGACAGAATAACAACAACAAAATCCAGAAAAACGCATTTCAAAAAAGTTATAAATTGATTTGCATTTTAATGAGTGAAATAAGTATTTAAACCCCTTAGCAAAAAATGACTTAGTACTAGGAGGGAGAACCTTTATTGGCAATCACAGAGGTCAGATGTTTCTTGTAGTTGGCCATCAGGTTTGCACACATCTCAGGAGGGATTTTGTCCCACTCCTCTTTGCAGATCCTCTCTAAGTCATTAAGGTTTCGAGGCTGATGTTTGGTAACTCGAACCTTCAGCTCCCTTCACTTATTTTCTATGGGATTAAGGTTTGGATACTGGGTAGGCCACTCCAGGACCTTAATGTGCTTCTTCTTGAGCCACTGGTTTGTTGCCTTGGTGTCCAGCAACGCCGTTGTGGTCAGGAGTGCACCGCTAAGGTAGTTGACCTTATGGCTAACTGCCACAGATGGGGCTCTCAGTGGTTCAGGAAAGCAGGTCCTCTGGAGCACCGACACGGATCACACTGGGAGCTAGAGCATGAGATTCCCCAGGGCGGAGTCTAAGAGCCATTAGGTGTTCACCAGAGCCCCTAGTGGTGGGGATAAACTTCGCTGCAACTGGCTGAAGAGACATGACTCGGTTTCCCGAAGATATTCCGAAAAAGTTTCAAGAAGTTAGACAGGCTAGAAACCACTGGATCATTCTGTTTCCACAGAGGGGCAGCCAGTGGCGGAATTATAGGGGTCGCTGAGGTCGCCATGGCGACTGGGCCCCTTGCTGCAGGGGGGCCCTTGAGGCCCCCCTGTATACTTTGATACGAGGAGCAGGCCGAGCAGCATCCCCGATCCTCAGCCGAACTGTGCTCGGGACTCGGCACTGTGCAGGGAGCTAAAGTGAAAGCAGTGCTCTTTATCTCCCCCTACAGTGCAGTACCCGGCAGGAAGGGGTAAAGTAAATGTCTGCCGTTTTTTTGTGAGACTATCTATCTACTGTATGTGTGTTTGTGTGTGTAACTGTGTATGTGCATGTATTTGTATATGTGTATGTATATATGCATGTGTGTGTGTGTATGTGCATGTATATGTATATATGCATGTGTGTGTGTGTATGTGCATATGAATGTATGTGAGTGTGCATTGTATGTGTATATGTTTGATGGGCGCAGTGGCTGCGTTTCCACTGTGCCTGATGGGCGCAGTGGCTGCGTTTGATGGGCGCAGTGGCTGCGTTTGATGGGCGCAGTGGCTGCGTTCGATGGGTGCAGTGGCTGCGTTTCCACTGTGCCTGATGGGCGCAGTGGCTGCGTTTGATGGGTGCCTTGGCTGCGTTTGATGGGCGCAGTGGCTGCGTTTGATGGGCGCAGTGGCTGCGTTTGATGGGCGCAGTGGCTGCGTTTGATGGGCGCAGTGAGGCTGCATTTTTTTTTCTGAATTTTTCAGTTTGCTTGCGCCCCCCTAAACATTTTGGACAGCAGCCACCACTGGTTTATATGTGTGTGCATATGTGCATTTATATATATATATATATATATGTGTGTGTGTGTGTGTGTGTGTGTGTGTGTATATATACAGTATATGTGTGAGAATTATGCGTGTGTGTGTTTATAGATGTGTATGTGTGTGTTTACATGTATGTATGCACATTTTATGTATGCGCTTTTAATCCTGACCCCCTATATGTGTACAATCAGAACCAATTTTTATTTTTTTTTGCTTGTTCATAGTACCAGCAAAAAAATGCTGTTCCTCTGAAAAGCGATCCATGCTCAGATTGCTTTTCAGAGGCATTTGACATCCGGTAAAGAGGCAATGTGTTGCCTCCTGATCGCCTGTTTTAACCCCATATATGCATCATCACTATGCTGCAACTGCATACAGTTGCAGGGTGGTTGCAGTGCATCCCCATTCCCCTAGGGGTATACTTCAAGGGTGCCCTGACTGGAAAAAGATTAAGAAACACCGACATAGAGGAACCGATCCCTCCATTTTCCTCCTGCAGCCGCTGAATGCCTGGGGGAGGGAGAGGAGGAGAAGCGGGGGGAAATGGAGAAATCGGTTTCTTTATATGCAGCCACCCACTTGCGTCCGGGTCCTGTTGTTCCGCCACCGGGCTCGGAGGAAAGTGCCCTGTCCGGCGCTCAGGGGGGCCCTTCATGGTTTCTTGCATCGGGGCCCTGAAGGTTCTAGTTACGCCACTGGGGGCAGCCCAGGCTAATGCCTCGCCGGACAGGAGGGATATAATATAGGCTTAGTAAAAAGAAAAAACTGCGCTAAGACTAATAAACTATAACATATAGGCAGCAGCAATAATGTGATAAACATAAACAGTAATATAGGAAAAAATAAAACTGCGCCCAAAAATATTATGAAACAATCCTGAGTGACATCAGGATAAAAAATGTCCAAAGGTGTGACCCACAATTAAAGGGGAGGTTCCATAGGTTAGAAACAGTCCAAGCAGTCAGTGTATTATGACTCCACCATATATACTACCAAGTAAACCACCACCATAGGAAATGGCTGATTACCAGATGCAAGCAAAAAACGTGCAGTTGGCTATAACTCAGCCGTGCCCTTTAGCTTGAAAGGAATCCAACCGAAGTCCCCCAGACACTCCTCCAATGTTAGCATAGACCTCTTGATGGCTCCGTTGCACAAATAAAAAAAGAATACCATAGGGTGATAACGCAATATCAGGGTATAATACTGAACACCACCACCGTGATACATAAATTAATATGTGACCACCACCTTAGTAAAAAATGGCTCCTTACTAGAGGCAAGGAAAGAGCGCACAATCGGCTATAACCTGCGTGTCCCCCAGTGACGTCACCACGCAGCTCAAATAAGGAAGGGCTCTTGTTTATGCCGGCCGGCATGTCTTTTATGCATATTGAATCAACTATGTTGTAAGTACGATATCTTTTTTAATAAACACGCTTTTTAGAGGGTATTACTCTATTGTCTCCTCCCCCTTCTTTTTGGTACCCTATACGGAGCATGAAGCAGCGTCTCACATAACATTGAAGAGTGTCCTGGGAGTCTGTGTTTGGGTCCAAGGCGCAGGATAAAGGCTGTGGCTAGGTTACAGCCGATTGTGCGCTCCTTCCTTGCCTCTAGTAAGGAGCCAAATTTTGCTAAGGTGGTGGTCACATATTAATTTATGTATCACGGTGGTGGTGTTCAGTATTATACCCTGATATTGCGTTATCACCCTATGGAATTCTTTTTTATTTGTGCAACGGAGCCATCAAGAGGTCTATGCTAACATTGGAGGAGTGTCTGGGGGACTTCGGTTGGATTCCTTTCAAGCTAAAGGCCACGGCTGGGTTATAGCCAACTGCACGTTTTTTGCTTGCATCTGGTAAGCAGCCATTTCCTATGGTGGTGGTTTACTTGGTAGTATATATGGTGGAGTCATAATACACTGACTGCTTGGACTGTTTCTAACCTATGGAACCTCCCCTTTAATTGTGGGTCACACCGTTGGACATTTTTTATCCTGATGTCACTCAGGATTGTTTCATAATATTTTTGGGCGCAGTTTTATTTTTTCCTATATAATATAGGCTACCTTTGCCCGATCAGACAGGAAGTTTTGGGGCTGGAGTTCAAAATGAATGGTGCACTGGCTAAGGAACCCCCTGCAGGCCTTGGATTCCCCAGAGTAATGGGGCTGAGCAGGTGAATGCAAAGAGTTTGTGGCTGCGGCTGTGACCAGAATAGGTGCTGAAGTAGGTAGCAGTTGGGGTTGTTGAACCGGGAATCCTAAGGAGGCTTGAAGCTGTTCAAAGCGGAAGGCCAAATCCTGAAAGAATCGCATCACCTGGGTCTGATTCGATTTCTGGGTCTCGAGTCTGCGGATTCTGCCCTGCAATTAATCATCGGCAGGTAATGGCACATCAGCCGGGTCCATGGCTGATCAAAGTGTCAGGTCACCTGAGGCCAGGTGGCAGATGCACGCCGTTGGGGTCCGGAGTGCACTGCTAAGGTAGTGCACCTTACGGCTGACTGCCGCGGATGGGGCTCTGGGTGGTTTAGGAAAGCAGGTCCTCTGGAGCACCGACACAGATCACACTGGGAGGTAGAGCATGAGATTCCCCAGGGCGCAGAGTCTAAGAGCCAGCAGGTGTTCACCAGAGCCCCCAGTGGTGGGGATGGACTTTGCTGCAACTGGCTCCAGGTCGCGGCCCCCAGGGTCTTCAGCTCATGCTCACGGTAGGCTACTGAAGGATAGAGAGGAAGCAGAAGACCGGGACAACAAGGGATAGTCAGGAGATAAGCCAAAAGGTCGGGGCAACGAGCAAACAGGGGTAGTCAAAGAACACGCCAAAGGTCAGAGTATGAAGCAGACAAGGATAGTCAAGATCAAGCCAAGGACGGTAAACAGAATCAGACATAGAGCACACGGCAAGACATACACACAGGAAGCCAAACACACAATATTGATCAGCAAGGCTGGCTTGCAGTGCACAAGTTAATATAGTGTTCCTAGTTAGAGGCTGGGGTGCAGCCATGCTTGAGGGAAGATTACTTAAGCAGACAGGTGTGAGAGTGCAGGCCCTAAGGCTGATACACAAACAGAGGTAAACAGACAGACAGGGCATGAAAGTATTACTGCAGATTCATGACACTTGGCCATGTGTTTTGGGCCATTGTCATGCTTTAAAACCCATCCACTACCCATTTTCAATGCCCTTTCTGAGGGAAGGAGGTTCTCACCCAAGATTTGATGGTACATGGCCCCCGTCCATCGTCCCTCTGATGTGGTAAAGTTGTCCTGTCCCCTAAGCAGAAAACCCCCCCCCCCAAAGCATAATGTTTCCACCTCCTTGTTTGAAGGAGGGGGTGGTGTACTTGTGGTCATAGGCAGCATTCCTCCTCCTCCAAACACGGCGAGTTGAGTTAATGCCAAAAGCTTGATTTTGGTATCATCTGACCACAACACTTTCACCCAGTTCTCCTCTGAATTATTCAGATGTTCAATAGCACACTTCAGACGGGCCTGTACATGTGCTTTCTTGAGCAGGGGGACCTTGCAGGCGCTGCAGGATTTCAGTCCTTCAAAGCGTAGTGTGTCACCAATTGTTTTCTTGGTAACTATGGTTCCAGCTGCCTTGAGATCATTGACAAGATTCTCCTGTGTAGTTCTGGGCTGATTCCTCATGATTCTCATGATCATTTAAACCAGTGGCGGCTGGTGCTCCAGACGGTGGTACTCACGAGGTCGGGCTCTCAATCGGCACTGATGCAGAGCACTGAGAGATCACTCTGGGTGGCCATCTCCCAAGTTCCAGATCTTCCTGACATCCACCCCCCTGCCTGGCCAATACGTTTGCTTCTCCTCTTGGCCAATCGCGCTCCTCCCGCTTTCTGATTGGCCGGGAGGAGAAGCAGGAAGACAATGGTGAATATTAATTTGTTATTGCCGCACAACTGGGTGGGCTCGGGCCCAGGGCACTATGCCCCAAGCCCACCCATTTTTTAAGCCAATTAGAGCCTCAGGCTCTAATCATGTGCTTAAAAAAAATTAAAAACCCCATTGAAATCCTTGCATCCAGACCGAGGTAGATTGACAGTTATTTTGTGTTTCCTCTATTTGCGAATAATCGCACCTACTCTTTTCACCCTCTAACCAAGCTGCTTGGTGATGGTCTTGTAGCCCATTCCAGCCTTGTGTAGGTCTACAATCTTGTCCCTGACATCCTTGGACAGCTCTTTGGTCTTGGCCATGGTGGAGAGATTGGAATCAAAATAATTGCTTCTGTGGACAGGTGTCTTTTCTACAGGTAACGAGCTGAGATTAGGAGCGCTCCCTTTAAAGCAGGCCATACATGGTCGAATTTCGAGCAAATTTTATTTTCAAAATGAGAAAGTTCGTGTTTTTTTGTGATCCGATGATGCCACTATTGATTTTCGAAATTCGGCCGACTAAGCCTTCAATTTCACCTCATGTTGCTACAGAAAGGAATCGTGGCCGGGAATTTTCTTTTCCTGCACATGTGCATTCCTTTTTGTATTACATTTCTCGCACGATTCTCCCATCATTGATTAGAAAATAGTTTGTTTTTCAAAAAATTTCCAACATGTCCGATTACTCAAATTTGATTGCCGCACGAAAATCGGCTGTTGCTGCAGCCCACTAATGGTGCGAAATTCGAACGAAAATTCTTAGATACGATTTTCAAAAGAAAATTATTTCAAAATTCGACCCGTGTATGGCCGGCATAAGAGAGTGCTCCTAATCTCAGCTCATTACCTGTATAGAAGACACCTGGGAGCCAGAAATCTTGCTGATTGATAGGTGACCAAATACTTATTTCACTCATTAAAATGCAAATAAATTTATAACTTTTTTGAAATATTTTTGTTGTTATTACGTCTCTCACTGTTAAAATAAACTGATCATTTCTGTCAGTGGGCAAATGTACAAAATCAGCAGGGGATCAAATACTTTTCTCCCTCACTGTAGTTACATAGGTTGAAAAAAGCCACAAAATCCATACAACACAAAACATATAAAGAAATCTATACCCATAGTTGATCCAGAAGCAACAAAACCCATTAAAGCGGAGTTCCACCCTAAAGTGAAACTTCTGCTCATCTGAATCCTCCCCCCCTCCGGTGCCACAATTGGCACCTTTCGATGGGGGGGTGACAGCCGCGGATATTGACGTCACGGCTGGGTATGCGCAGTAGGGTTCCCGGCGTGAAGCCGAAAGGCTACACTGCCGGGTACCCTTACCCAGAATGGTGGCGGCAGCACCCGGAAACATCAGATGTGGGTGCCGACATCGCTGAACTCCAGGACAGGTAAGTGTCCTATTATTAAAAGCCAGCAGCTGCAGTATCTGTAGCTGCTGTTTATTTAATTATTTTTTGGGGGCGGAACACCGCTTTAAATCATCATCCATTTTGCTTCAGTAGGGGAAGAATACTTACGTTAATGGCATTAATTAATACATTTAATAAGTCGTAAATAAATACGTAATTGCATTAATTGCTGTTGTATTAAAGCTGCCTGCAGTTCAGCAAATTGCAACACATCTGCCAGTATATTTCTGGATTTTAGAAGCCTCAGCAGATATGTAAAAACTCCATGCAGACATGGAGGGTCCCGAAGGAATTAAAACATAGGACTCCAGTTCTGAAAGACAACAGTTTATCCCGGTGCAATTTCTGTGCGCTAATCAATTCCATGTATTGGAACAAAAAAAAAAAAGAAAGTAAAAATGTTTCTATTTTGTCCATTTTTCTGTGAGGATGATAATTCTAACAAAAATGTTGCATTCCCTGTTGCCTATTAAACTGGGCAGTAAAATTATTCATCAATGCTTTGCTGTGTCTTCAAAGTCATCTTCAGAACCCTCCAGTGGATTACGGGTTAACAATTCATAAATCTGACATCCACGTTTGAGAAAAGAAAAATCTTAATCGCCACATGTACATTGCTAGCAATGACTGGCTTCTCTCCTGTAGCAAAATGGGGGAAGAAAAAGACAAAAATATTAAACACATAGATCAAATTGCAATAAGATTGGAGTATTGAGCTGTTTATTGTTTATAGGCAGAAAATGTATTTCTGTGAGACGGTGAATCGGTTTCTTCTGCCGCTGAATCTCCAGGTGAAATCTTTAGCAGAGTGGAAAATGAATCATAAGGTAGACATTTGGGTTAAGCTCTTGGGCTGTATTTTTCCTACAGAATGAATCACATCCAGCACCATACATGATAAAGCAGACACAATGAGCTATTTAAAGGTCCTAACTGATATTTTGGTATTATTTATTGATAATTATGTGGTTGCAGTCACATAAATTGGTAATAGAGCAGTAGAAAAAAATTGGCAGTAAAAGGGTTATATTGTAGCTATTAAAGGACAGGGAAGACGGCATAGGAGCTCATGCATATTGGGAGGAAAGATACACATTTTCTTATACTGTATTCTTTGCAGATTTCCATGAATTTTTACTAACTCTGGCTGATTTATGCAGTAGGCAAATCTGTTATAATCAAGACCCAATTAAAGAACACCTGTCGGCAATCAAAAGCTAGTTGGCTGGATAGAGGAAACAATACAAACACCAAGTGTGTCAGCACATCTACTTGAGCACCCTCAGAACCCTAAGGCCCCTTTCACACGGGCGGACCGTTCAGGTCCGCCTGTCAGTTTTTTCGGCGGACTTGAACGGGCGCTCCATGCAAGTCTATGGAGCAACGGATGTCAGAGGTGACCATGTCCGCTGACATCCGATCCGGTCCGATCCGCTAAATTCAGACGTATGGCGATACGGTCATCATCCGTCCTGGCGGATCGGATTGGGTGAGATCTGATGAAAACAGACACGCTGTCCGTGTTCGTCCGATCTCTCCATAGGAATCACCGGCACTCGACAGGCCCCTCCCCGCTCAGTAAGCAGAGAGGGACCTGTCATCCGCCGGCTCAGCGAAGATCAATGGATCCGCCCCGTGTGGAAGGGGCATAAGGCTGGGCTCACACCATTGTAACTTGGATGCGGGTTCCCCGCATACAATTCTCAATACCAGAAGATTTTGACCGGCTCTCTATGGAGCCGGTTCACATATCTCCGCTGTGGCTCCAGTGCGAATTTACACAGGAGCCCTGTGCATCTTTTGGTCCATTTCACGTCCGAATTCAGCCAAAAATTCCATCTGAAATCGGACCTGAAACGATGAACCAGGACGTACCGGGGACCCCTGCTGGGAGCCTGTCAGGTCACCTGAAGCCAGGTGACAGATGCACACCGTTGGGGTCAGGAGTGCACCGCTAAGGTAGTGAACCCTATGGCTGACTGCTGCGGATGGAACTCTGGGCGGTTAAGGAAGGCAGGTCCACTGGAGCACTAACAGGGATCCCACAGGGAGCTAGAGTCTAAGATTCCCCAGGGCATGTAGTCTAAGATCCAGCAGGTGTTCACCAGAGCCTCTAGCGGTGAGTATGTACTGGGCTGCAACTGGATCCAGGTCGCGGCCCCCAAAGTCCCCTAGCTCACGCTCACAGTAGGCTATAGAGGGAAAGCAGCAGCTCAGAATACAAGAGATAGTGAGGGGATAAGCCAAACGTCAGGGTGACTAGCAGACAATGATAAACAAAGGACAAGCCAAAGGTCAAGGTCACAAGCAGACAGGGATAGTCAAGAACAAGCCAAGATTGGTAAAACAGAGACAGACGTAGCACACGGCAAGCAGGAACCCAAACACACAATAGCTTAACAAACAACGTTGATCAGCACGGCTGGCTTGCAGTGCACAGGTTAATAATAGTGTTCCCTGATAGGGCCTGGGGTGGAACCATGCTTGGAGGAGAGATTATTTAAGCAGTCAGGTGAGAGTGGTTGGCCTCTAAGGTGAACATATGGAGAAGGGGTAAGCTGAGAGACAAACATTACTGCATAACCATGACAGAGCCACATGTGGCGATAGTGTGAACCCAGCCTAAATCTAAGATGCTTTTATATACAAATATCAATACTCCAAATATCAATAATCCATTGGATGCTGGCTTCACTGTCCTGTAGAATGCTTACTAATTCTGTTGCTGACTAGGAAACTAGGAAACTTTAAACATAAATTGTTTTAAAAAAATTAAATTTTACAGCATTTCAGCTAGGGAAACTGTATCTTGAGGAATAAGATGGAAACAGAGGTTATGTCAACACCTGCTTAGTGTAACAGAATAGTACTTTCTACTCCATCTGCTAATATTTGTCTTATGTGAGAAATAAAGCAGATGCTGTATCGGTTGTGGGATAAGCTTGTGTTAAAAGGAAGCTGCTGAGAGAAACACGATGCACAAATTCATAGGCTGCCATTGATGACCTTCTTCTGGATATTTTAAATGACTGGCTGTCATACTGTTCCAATGGCTTCAATAGTGTCCGAGTCACTGACCTGAAACGTATTCAGATAAGGATGTTCAGTTTCACTTGCTTCATGCTTGTTCAAGGTCAGTGACTCAGAAAGGATTGAAACCAAAGGATCTGCATGACATCCAACTGGCAGTTTTGGAAGGAGGTCAACAATAGCATCCAACATATTTCACATGGGCTTCCTCGAACAAATTAGGACAATCATGAGCCCAACAATACAGGCATCATCTTTCACCACTTGGTAGGGGAAGACAGTTGGCCTTGGGGAATAGAATGTACAGTGGGTATAGAAAACAATCACCCCCCTCTAAAATAATCACATTTTGTTGCTTTTCAGCTTGAAATGAAGACAGACACAGTTTTTGTTTTATCCAGCTGTGTTTACTAGTGCATAACATCCAAATGAAAGATATAACACCAACATGTCAGAAAAAAATCAAATATAGAATCAGTGAGAATAGAATAATCACTAATCACTATAGAATAAAGGATCACCCCCCTACCCCCCCCCCCCCATGTCAGTATTTTGTTGAACCACCTTTTTCTTTAATTACAGCTTTTAGTCTGTTGGGATATGTCTCTATTAACTTTGCACATCTAGACATTTGCAATATTTGCCCACTCTTCTTTGCAGAACTTCTCAAGTTCAGTTAAATTTGATGGTGACCGTTTGTGGACTGCAGTCTTCAAGTCTTTCCACAGATTTTCAATGGGGTTTAAGTCTGAACTCTGACTAGGCCATGCAAGGACATTCGCCTTTTTCTCCTTCAACCACTCTGTGGTCATTTTTACTGTGTGCTTTGGGTCATTGTCATGTTGGAAGGTAAACCTTTTTCCCATTGATAACTTTCTGGCAGAGGGCAGCAGATTTTCATCAAGACGTTGATGGTATTTTGTCCCATCCATTTTTCTTCTATCCTGACAAATGCTCCAGTCCCTGCTGCAGAGAAACAACCCCCATAACAGGATATTACCCCTCCATGCTTTACTGTAGGAATGGTGATATTTGGATGGTGAGTTGTATTGGATTTCCAACAGAATTATCGTTTGGTGTTGAGGCCAAATAATTCAATTTTAGTCTCATCTGATCATAACTCCATTTTTCATGTGGTCTCAGAATCTTCAAGGTGGTCAGATGAGACTGTCTCAAATTATTACAGCTTAATTAAATTGACACATTACTATTAAGGGCCCTTAGAAGCTCTTGTCATATTGTGCAGCATATTTACATATTTATATGACAGACTTACTGTACCTCCCAAAGTGCTCTCTTCCAGCGATATGTTGTACAGGACCCCCCTCCCATCCTTTCCAGTCACTCCATTAGCACCACTTCCATCTTTTTTGGGTGTTCTTTGGGGTCTGGAGCCGCCTTTCCTCTTTATCGACCAGTCATTGATGATGTAACACCCATGCTTGCGCACCAAAGCTACTTCATCCAAGCACATAGCACAGTGGTTCTCAACCTTCTAGTGCTGTGACCCCTTGATAAAATTTCCCAAGTTGTGGGGACCCCTAACAGTAAAATTATTTTCGTAGCGTGGGTTGTCAGCACCCAAGGTAAGACGAGTAATTTGCGCCCCTAACCCACGGACATTTAGCGTTCCCTGAGTCCCTTCCACTTGTACAGTATTAAAACCCCTTATGGTACATTTGAGGATGTACCCCTCTTTCTCTTTGTTCTTCTTTCTTTCCCCATTTTTCCCCCTCCCCCTCTTTTTCTCTCCCTTCCATGTATTCTCTATTTTTATTCCTTCTCTTACTCCTTGGTGGGGTTAATAGGATCAGTGGCAGTGCTGGTGCTCTTGGGTCATCTGCTGATCTGAGAACTGTAGTGGGGACTTTTAATGGCAACTATAATCACAGGTAGTGTTACTCACTGTGTCTCTGGATTCACGGTATCTCCGACTTTGGTGTCTCGTAGCAGTGGCACCTATGCCGAAATCAGGAAATAGTGTCTCCTCCAGCCCCTCCCACTTCACATTCCTCACGTCAGCTGACTTCTAGTCTCTGCCCCCCAGCCATGCCGTGAACTGAATGGGCAGCTGTGAAGCGGCTGAGTGGGCGGCCACAGGCTCCAGGAACAGCCCAGGATTCAGTGACCCCTGGCAAATCATCATTTGACCCCCAAGTTGAGAACCACTGACATAGCATTTACTCCTGGCATCTGTAAAATGCCTGGGTGTAGAGGTGTGCATGCATGCATGGCTGTTGTGTAAAATTGGTATAACATTTTTAGCAAGCAGAGAAAAGCATTTATGGCAGAAGTGAGTCTCCACTACCATAAAAAGCTGCTACTAACTCTTCAAATATTAAAGTAGAACTATAGGCAAAACTTTTTTTTTCATTTTGGATAGAGTAGGAGCGGGTTACACCCCTGTAAGGTTTATTTTTGCTAACTTTGTCCCATTGAAGAGATTTACCTTTACTTCCGGTTCCATAACCAAACAGGAAGTGAGTGGAAATTCCTGAAAATTAGGGTAATCTCTTGGGGTCCCCCTGGTCACCAGAACTAGTGTCCCCAGTGGAAGATTTTAACTTTTTTAACTTTTCTGAGGACAACCCAAAATTTGGAATTTTCTTTTACTTTTAATGAAAATGGTAAACGGGACAAAGAGAGAGGATGAATCTCCCTAACAGAGGCACTGTCAGGTGTTCTATTCGCTCTCCACTCTATCCAAAACTAAAAAAAAACGTTTTTCCTTTAGTTATACTTTAAATAAAGTCCTGCATCTAGCCGAACTCTAGAGGGTTAAACACTTGTGAACGCTATGGAATGAGGAATAAGATGTAATCTTTACTTTACTCCTCACTCCAGTGCTGTCCTTTATTCTGGGTTTGTAGGTGGTCCCTCTCTATTGTGTTCTGCTGGTGGGAGCCTTCTCTGCCAGCAGAACACAATGATCACTGCTGGCAGCTGTATCCGCTGACATGCTGGTTGTACCGTAATTGATTGATGAATCGACTTCAGTACAATCAGCCTCCCCATGGATGGATCAAATCTCCGCTGGTCCCTGCTGATCCAACTGAGATGCCATGCCCCTATGGCGAGCTTTACATCAGTTGCTTTTTAAAAAAAAAATATTTAAAGTGGAGCTCCACCCTAAATTACAATTTATGCTGATCGGAACCCTCCCCCCCTCCGGTGTCACAATTGACAACTTTCAGGGGGGAGGGGGGGTGAAGATACCTGTCTAAGACAGGTATTTTCACCCACATCCGGGAGTCCTCTCCCTGGGAATCTGCGGGAGTGACATCACTTCCCCCAGACTTCCCGTAGTGTTCTGGGAGACACTCGGCTCCCAGAACACAGGAGGACAAATCAGAACGGCGCAGCGCGACTCACGCATGTGCCGTAGGGAACCGGGCATGAAGCCGCAAGGCTTCACTTCCTGGTTCCCTCAGCGAGGGTGGCGGAGGGGGCAGCAGAGTGATGAGCGATCGCTCGTCCTCTGCTGCGGACGTCGCTGGAATCCAGGACAGGTAAGTGTCCAAATATTAAAAGTCAGCAGATGCTGTAGCTGTAGGCTTTTAATATTTTTTTTTTCGGCGGAGCTCCGCTTTAAGGCTCGTTCACACCATAATGCACGCTATAAGGCATGTCAGAAGATGCATTATAACACGTTATGTTGGCACACAACAGCACCCCAATGCACATCTACTGGGTGCTGCAATAGACCTGCTCTACAGCACTCTACAATCTACAGATGAAAATGCTCTGAGTGTGGTGGTACACTGCAGTTTAAGGTGGAATTTCACCACCACATCAATCCTATTTCCCCACCCTTCTTGCTTGCCCCAGCTTCAAAAATCTGGTGCATGTGAAGATGTGCCGCAGGACTCCAGTTTCTGGCATATGTGCACAAGCACAGAAATCTCCCACACACGTGCAAACATACCAGGGGCAGTGTTGAGTCTTTGCATGTGCTGAATTATGTGACGCACACACTCCCTTGGGTAACACACTGCCTACTGGGATAGGTGTGACATGGCAACACCTAGGCCAGAAAGCACTGCTTTGCAGCTCAGAAAGGTGCTACTCTATGCAAGTACAGTAAAACATTGGTTTGAGAGTAACTTGGTCTGAGAGTGTTTTGCAAGACAAGCAACATTTGTTTAATACATTTTGACTTAATATACAAGCAATGTCTTGATATACAAGTAGCGTCATGTCACAACTGAGTACAGGCATACCCCGCTTTTAAGTACACAACGGGACCAGAGCATGTATGTAAAACGAAAATGTACTTAAAGTGAAGCAATACTTTTTTTCACTTATAAATGCATGCACTGCATTGCAATAGTCATTTACAAGCATAACTGATATAAATAATGCATTGATAACTAAAATAAACACAATATTAAAAGAAAAATTGTAAGCTTACCCCATCTCATTGTTGTCGCAAGGCCAAAGCAGCTGAGAGAATTTATTGTAGTAGGAAGGGTGAAGGCATACAGGTATCTTCTGTTTCACTAGTCAAATCTTCAAAGGCGAGACGCTTTCTTGCTGGCGAATTGGGTGTACTACAAGAAGAAATCGGAGTAGGAGCAGGACTTGATGGTGATGTCAGAGCTGGAAATGGACTGTCAGGTATGCAGGTATCTTTAAATTTCACAAGTCAAGTCTTCAAAAACGAGGCGCTTCTTGCTGGAGAATTGGGTGTACTACAAGTAGCAATAAGAGCAGGACGTGGTGGTGATGTCAGAGCTGGAAACGGACTGTCAGTTGATGATGATCTGGGATCCAAATTACTATCAGTCAATGTTGATGATCTGCGTGCTGATGGACTTTTAGAAAAGTACGTTTCTATGGAGGTTTGAAGTGTAGCTCTCTTTTTCTCCCTGTAGATTTCTTTGTAACAGGCATAAGCCCCTGAAATGTTAGCATTGACTTTGGAACTTCTTTCAAAATCCCTATGATGCTTTTCAAATATAGCCATGGCGCTATCAAGATGACGGAAAGCTTCAAAGAGAATTTTTGTAGTTAAACCTTCAGGCTGTTCAATGATCTCAACCCCATCCTGCACATCTTCTTCTCTCTCCTCTTCAAGTTCTAGAAGATCTTCATTGCTGAGGGGCTCAGTGTGGGATGCAAGCAGT
The DNA here is from genome assembly GCA_029206835.1 of Rana muscosa. NCBI lineage: Eukaryota > Metazoa > Chordata > Amphibia > Anura > Ranidae > Rana > Rana muscosa. The sequence goes on from CM055127.1 coordinate 390,403,145, forward strand.
TCAGCAACATCTTCTGGTTCCACTTCCAGCTCTAACTGCCTTGCCATTTCTACAATATTTTCAGTAACAGTAGCTACATGATCTTCAAAGCCTTCGGAATCATCAACTAACTGTGGGCATAATTTTTTCCAGGCCCTTTTCATTGTGGTTTCCTTTATGTCATTCCAAGCATCTCTTACAGTTTTAATGCAATCCAAGATGTTGTAGCTTTTCCAGAATCTGGATAGGACTTCTTTACCTTCTCCTTCTTCTTTGTCTATCGCTGCAATACACTTACTGAATGTTCTTTTTAAGTAGTTTAACTTGAAGGCAGCAATGACACATTGATCCATTGGCTGCAGTAGTGAGGTGGTATTTGGTGGTAGGAAATGCACTCGAATGTTAGGGTTCAACTCATCTAGTGTTCGAGGGTGTCCAGGGGCATTATCAATAAGCAGCAAAATGTGGAAAGGGATGTTGTTGTCCTTGCAATAGGCTCTCACCTCTGGAACAAAGCAGGTGTCAAACCAATCTTCAAAAAGGGCTGCAGTAACCCATGCTTTTTTGTTAGCTCTCCAATGCACTGGAAGTCTAGTTTTAACGTAGTTTTTTAAAGCTCTTGGATTTTGCCATCTGTAAATTAGCAAAGGCTTTAGCTTTAAGGTACCAGAAGCATTGCCACCTGTCAGGAACGAGTATGGAGATCGAGATGCTAAGAGGGCTCCCCTTGCGGCTGAGTGCAGCGCGCCCCTGGAGTTGGGAGTAAAGGAGACGCAGACATCCCAGCAGGCTGGTGTCTAGACACAGGAATGGGTGGCAGTGAACCGACAGGGGCTGAGTACAATAAACTTGACCAGGCCTGTAGTAATGATTGCACAAAGTTAGGTTTGCATACTGCTTGTCTGACCAGAGACTGCACTGACTCAATACATGCTGCAAGCACCTGTGTAGGACAAGTTGAGTACTGCTCAAGGAAAAAGACTGAGTCATCTTCCAACAGCCACACCAAGGACTCTACCTGAGCTGCACTAAAAGGGGGTGTATAGTCATCGTCTCCACTGGAGGCATCAGACAGGGCCAACTCTGTACAGATACAGATCAGATCTTGCACATCCTCAAACACAAAACTGCCCAGATCCACAAAAACATGGGCTATGCGGATGCATTCCAACAACTGCTCTCTAGTGTGTTCACTTAATGTTTGAGAACAAAACTCCCTGTCCTCTGTTGCTAGTAGCGAAAAATACAGAATATCATCAAGCTGCATTTTTAAAGCAATAGCAGTGCCCAGACCCAATTCCCAAGTGCAGCCGATCTGCTTGAATGGCTCTGGTATTCTGTCACGGATGCCTAACACGGCATCCAGCACAGGGTACGCAGATCAGTGGGCTGCACTAAAGGAACTAGGCACAAGGTAAGTAAATATATATATGAGTTTATTGAAAGGATAATTCCTAAAACAATAAAGGCAACCAGCAAACATCCACAGTGACACACAAAACAACTCCCTACACCAACGTGAATACAGTTTAGAGATTAAAGCGTAAATGTAATCAAGCCAGGGTCATACACGAGAGATCAGTCCGATTGAACAGGGAGCCGGAAGGGACAACAGGAGGAAGGGATGAGTCTGCAAGACAGGGGTCCAGGGATGGATGCAGGGTTCAGGAACACAGGATACAAGGTACAGAGGCAGGGGTCCAGGGATGGATGCAGGAACACAGGATACAAGGTACAGAGGCAGGGGTCCAGGGATGGATGCAGGGTTCAGGAACACAGGATACAAGGTAACAGATAACAGGTCACAAGGTTCAGGTTCAGGTTCAGGTTAAGGTTCAGGTTCAGGTTCAGGCATACAGGTCTGGGTTCCAAGACAATACCAGAGCAAATGCTTTAGTGTCTGCTGGGTATTTATACACACCTCCTGCAATCAGTCTCAGGTGACGCCTGATTGCAGGAGATGATTTAGGCTCCAGACAAATGGGAGACACCCGCTGGTGGCCACCAGAACTGCACCCTTTGGTGCTGAAAGCAATAGCACCACCAGCAGGTGACCCAGGCAATGACACTGATCATGACAGTTCCCCCTCCCAAGGAGTGGCCTCTGGATGCTCCATTCTGCCCTTGATCTGGCAGTGCTGGTAGGTGCGGAAAGGTCCCAAAAAGTCTCCCCTGTGTCTGCGGACTACTTGTGCTCCTCTGGCCAGAGTCCTTAAACTTTCTGGGAGGCGTGGCACCTGAGTCCGGCAATGGAACACGCACCCCACCACCAGGGTCTGGAAGTTGGGATCTGGAAATGAAAACAGGCAGGGCAATGTGCATGAACCTAACGGAGGCGAACAACACAAGGGCATCACAGTCAGGCTGGGAATCAAGCAGGGCAAAATCAGCGGCAAGCCGGGCATCGAGAACTGGTTTAGCAGGCACCATGTCAGCGGGCTGGGCAAATGGCGCTGGGTCTTCAAGCTGGCCACCGGGCAGAGGCACTTCAAACTGGCCACCGGGCAGAGGTTCAGCAAGCCAGATGGCAGGCACTGGTTCAGCGGGCTGAAAGACGGGCACCAAAACGTCAGGCTGGGTGACGGGCACCGAAAATCCAGGCTGGAACAGGTTGGCTGGTGTGGAAACAGGCTGGAACAGGTTGGCTGGTGTGGAAACAGGCTGGAACAGGTTGGCTGGTGTGGAAACAGGCTGCAACAGGTTGGCTGGTGTGGAAACAGGCTGGAACAGGTTGGCTGGTGTGGAAACAGGCTGCAACAGGTTGGCTGGTGTGGAAACAGGCTGGAACAGGTTGGCTGGTGTGGAAACAGGCTGGAACAGGTTGGCTGGTGTGGAAACAGGCTGGAACAGGTTGGCTGGTGTGGAAACAGGCTGGAACAGGTTGGCTGGTGTGGAAACAGGCTGGAACAGGTTGGCTGGTGTGGAAACAGGCTGGAACAGGCTGGCTGGTGTGGAAACAGGCTGGAACAGGTCGCTTGGTTTGGAAACAGGCTGCAACAGGTTGCTTGGTTTGGAAACAGGCTGCAACAGGTCGCTTGGTTTGGAAACAGGCTGCAACAAGTCGCTTGGTTTGGAAACAGGCTGCAACAGGTCGGCTGGTGCGGAGACAGGCTGCAACAGGTCGGCTGGTGCGGAGACAGGCTGCAACAGGTCGGCTGGTGCGGAGACAGGCTGCAACAGGTCGGCTGGTGCGGAGACAGGCTGCAACAGGTCGGCTGGTGCGGAGACAGGCTGCAACAGGTCGGCTGGTGCGGAGACAGGCTGCAACAGGTCGGCTGGTGCGGAGACAGGCTGCAACAGGTCGGCTGGTGCGGAGACAGGCTGCAACGGGTCGGCTGGTGCGGAGACAGACTGCAACGGGTCGGCTGGTGCGGAGACAGGCTGCAACAGGTCGGTTGGTGCGGAGACAGGCCGCACCAGCCGACCTGTTGCAGCCTGTCTCCGCACCAGCCGACCTGTTGCAGCCTGTTTCCAAACCAAGCGACTTGTTGCAGCCTGTTTCCAAACCAAGCGACCTGTTGCAGCCTGTTTCCAAACCAAGCAACCTGTTGCAGCCTGTTTCCAAACCAAGCGACCTGTTCCAGACTGTTTCCACACCAGCCAACCTGTTGCAGCCTGTTTCCACACCAGCCAACCTGTTCCAGCCTGTTTCCACACCAGCCAACCTGTTCCAGCCTGTTTCCACACCAGCCAACCTGTTCCAGCCTGGATTTTCGGTGCCCGTCACCCAGCCTGACGTTTTGGTGCCCGTCTTTCAGCCCGCTGAACCAGTGCCTGCCATCTGGCTTGCTGAACCTCTGCCCGGTGGCCAGTTTGAAGTGCCTCTGCCCGGTGGCCAGCTTGAAGACCCAGCGCCATTTGCCCAGCCCGCTGACATGGTGCCTGCTAAACCAGTTCTCGATGCCCGGCTTGCCGCTGATTTTGCCCTGCTTGATTCCCAGCCTGACTGTGATGCCCTTGTGTTGTTCGCCTCCGTTAGGTTCATGCACATTGCCCTGCCTGTTTTCATTTCCAGATCCCAACTTCCAGACCCTGGTGGTGGGGTGCGTGTTCCATTGCCGGACTCAGGTGCCACGCCTCCCAGAAAGTTTAAGGACTCTGGCCAGAGGAGCACAAGTAGTCCGCAGACACAGGGGAGACTTTTTGGGACCTTTCCGCACCTACCAGCACTGCCAGATCAAGGGCAGAATGGAGCGTCCAGAGGCCACTCCTTGGGAGGGGGAACTGTCATGATCAGTGTCATTGCCTGGGTCACCTGCTGGTGGTGCTATTGCTTTCAGCACCAAAGGGTGCAGTTCTGGTGGCCACCAGCGGGTGTCTCCCATTTGTCTGGAGCCTAAATCATCTCCTGCAATCAGGCGTCACCTGAGACTGATTGCAGGAGGTGTGTATAAATACCCAGCAGACACTAAAGCATTTGCTCTGGTATTGTCTTGGAACCCAGACCTGTATGCCTGAACCTGAACCTGAACCTGAACCTGAACCTGAACCTGAACCTGAACCTGAACCTGAACCTGAACCTGAACCTGAACCTGAACCTGAACCTGAACCTGAACCTGAACCTGAACCTTGTGACCTGTTATCTGTTACCTTGTATCCTGTGTTCCTGAATCCTGCATCCATCCCTGGACCCCTGCCTCTGTACCTTGTATCCTGTGTTCCTGAACCCTGCATCCATCCCTGGACCCCTGCCTCTGTACCTTGTATCCTGTGTTCCTGAACCCTGCATCCATCCCTGGACCCCTGTCTTGCAGACTCATCCCGTCCTCCTGTTGTCCCTTCCGGCTCCCTGTTCAATCGGACTGATCTCTCGTGTATGACCCTGGCTTGATTACATTTACGCTTTAATCTCTAAACTGTATTCACGTTGGTGTAGGGAGTTGTTTTGTGTGTCACTGTGGATGTTTGCTGGTTGCCTTTATTGTTTTAGGAATTATCCTTTCAATAAACTCATATATATATTTACTTACCTTGTGCCTAGTTCCTTTAGTGCAGCCCACTGATCTGCGTACCCTGTGCTGGATGCCGTGTTAGGCATCCGTGACACCACCTAACAGAAGGGTTATTCTATCTTTAGCTGCCTTGTACCCTGGCATTGATCTTTCCTGTATTGCGATGAAGGTTCTTGCAGGCATCTTCTTCCAGAATAGCCCAGTCTCATCCACATTAAAAATCTGATCCATGGAGTAGCCTCCATCTTGAATAATTTTGGCAAGATCGCTTGGATAGCTTTCTGCAGCCTTATGATCTGCAGCAGCTGCCTCTCCTTGTACTTTAACCACTTAACAACCACCTGCCGACAAATAACGGCGGCAGGGTGGTTGCTTAACTCTGGGAGGACGTTATATAACGTCCTCCCAGAATCGCGCTCCCGCGCACCCCCCCTGGCGCGCACACGGGAAACTCTGGACCCGGCGGATCACGAATCGCGGTAAATCACCGCTGATAGCGGCCGTTTACCACGTGATCGCTCCGTCAAATGACGGAGCAATCACTTGTAAACAGACCGGCGTCATTTGATGATGCCGGTTCCTCCCTCCCCTCTCTGTACCGATCGGTACAGTGTGAGAGGGGAGGGGGAGGGAGCGGATGGCAGTAGCAGCACTGTGGGCTGGATCTGTGACAATTGCAGTCACAGATCCATCCATCCATCCATCCCTGCTCAGCCATCCCTGTGCTATACCCTGCCAATACTCTGCAAAATACCCTGGTGCAATACTCTGCAAAATACCCTGGTGCAATACTCTGCAATACCCTGGTGCAATACTCTGCAATACCCTGGTGCAATACTCTGCAATACCCTGGTGCAATACTCTGCAATACCCTGCGAAATACTCTGCAATACCCTGCGAAATACTCTGCAATACCCTGCGAAATACTCTGCAATACCCTGGTGCAATACTCTGCAATACCATGGTGCAATACTCTGCAATACCCTGGTGCAATACTCTGCAATACCCTGCACAATACTCTGCAATACCCTGCACAATACTCTGCAATACCCTGCAAAATACTCTGCAATACCCTGCAAAATACTCTGCAATACCCTGCGCAATACTCTGCAAAATACTCTGCAATACCCTGCACAATACTCTGCAATACCCTGCACAATACTCTGCAATACCCTGCACAATACTCTGCAATACCCTCCACAATACTCTGCAATACCCTCCACAATACCCTGTGCAATACCCTCCACAATACCCTGTGCAATACCCGTGCAATACCCTGCCATACACCGCAATACCCTGCCATACACCGCAATACTCCGCAATGCCCGGCAATACTCCGCAATGCCCGGCAATACTCCGCAATGCCCGGCAATACTCCGCAATGCCCGGCAATACTCTGCAATAACCACTTCCCGCCCTCCGGCCGTCATATGACGTCCTTGACTTTGTGCGGGGATATCTGAATGATGCCTGCAGCTACAGGCATCATTCAGATATCGGCTTTTTCAGCCGGCGATTCCCTACACCATAAGAACAATCATAGCGGCTGTTCCACCGCTTGATCATTCTTACGGGAGGCGAGAGGGGATGTCCCCCCCCCCCCCGCCGCCCTCCGGTGCTTCTACCGACTCACCGCTACGATCAAAGCCAGGATTGTTGTTTTTTTTTTTTGTATTTTTTTCAGGCTTCCCAGCCTAGAGGTGAGATGTGGGGTCTTATTGACACCCCCCCCCCCCCATATCTCACTGTAAAGAGGACCTGTCATGCCATATTCCTATTACAAGGGATGTTTACGTTCCTTGTAATAGGTATAAAAGTGATCAAAAAAATGTTTAGGGCGGAAAAACATGTCAAACTAAAATAAATAAAGTAAAATGAAGAATACATTTTTTTTTTTTTTTAAAGCGCCCCTGTCCCCGTGAGCTCGCATACAGAAGCGAACGCATACGTAAGTCCCGCCCACATATGAAAACGGTTTTCAAACCACACATGTGAGGTATCTCTGCGAACGTTAGAGCGAGAGCAATCATTTTGGCCCTAGACCTCCTCTGTAACTCAAAACATGTAACCAGTAAAAATATTTAAAGCGTCGCCTATGGGGATTTTTTAAGTAGCGAAGTTTGGCGCCATTCCACGAGTGTGTGCAATTTTTAAGGGCGACATGTTAGGTATCTATTTACTCGGCGTAACTTCATCTTTCACATTATGCAAAAACATTGGGCTAACTTTACTGTTTTTTTTTTTTTTAAGCACAAAACATTTTTTTTCCGTAAAAAACGCGTTAAAAAAATTGCTGCGCAAATATCGTGCGAGATAAAAAGTTGCAACAACCACCATTATATTCTCTAAGGTCTTTGCTAAAAAAACATATATAATGTTTTGGGGTTCTATGTAATTTTCTAGCAAATAAATGATGATTTTTACATGTAGGAGAGAAATGTCAGAATTGGCCTGGGTGCTCCAGAACGCCTGAAGGTGCTCCCTGCATGTTGGGCCTCTGTATGTGGCCACGCCGTGTAAAAGTCTCACACATGTGGTATCGCCATACTCGGGAGTAATAGCAGAATGTGTTTTGGGGTGTAATTTGTGGAATGCATATGCTGTGTGTGAGAAATAACCTGCTAATATGACAATTTTGTGAAAAAAAAAAAAAGAGAAAAAAAAAATCTTGATTTTGCAAAGAATTGTGGGAAAAAATGACAACTTCAAAAAACTCACAATGCCTCTTTCTGAATACCTTGGAATGTCTTCTTTCCAAAAAGGGGTCATTTGGGGGGTATTTGTACTTTTCTGGCATGTTAGGGTCTCAAGAATTGAGATAGGCCGTCAGTACTTCAGGTGTGATCAATTTTCAGATATTGGCACCATAGCTTGTGGACTCTATAACTTTCACAAAGACCAAATAATATGCACCAATTTGTACTTATTTTTACCAAAGATATGTAGCAGTATAAATTTTGGCCAAAATTTATGAAGAAAAAATAGTAATTTGCAAAATTTTATAACAGAAACGAAAAAAAAATCATTTTTTTACAAAATTTTCAGTCTTTTTTCTCTTATAGCGCAAAAAATAAAAAACCCAACAGTGATTAAATACCACCAAAAGAAAGCTCTATTTGTGTGAAAAAAAGGACAAAAATTTCATATGGGTACAGTGTTGTATGACTGAGTAATTGTCATTCAAAATGTGAGAGCACCGAAAGCTGAAAATTGGTCTGGTTATTAAGGGGGTTTAAGTGCCCAGTGGTCAAGTGGTTAATGTTATGTAGGTTAGACCTTTTCTTGAACCTATCAAACCATCCACGGCTTGCAGAAAATTCTGCATCCTTTGCTGCCTTGCCTTTCTTAGCCTTCAGGTCATTGAAAAGGCTTAAGGCTTTAGTTTGTATAATTACCTGGTTGATGGGAACATGACGTGTAGTCTGATTTTCTATCCAAAGTAGTAAGAGTCTTTCCATGTCTGCAACAATGCTATCCCTTTTTCGAATTGTTGTTGTGTTAACAGGTGTAGCACTCTTAATTTCTGCAAGAATTTTTTCTCTGTTTTTCATGACAGTGTTAACTGTAGTCCGAGGGTAGCCTAGCCTTCGGCCTATCTCAGCTTGAGTTACACCTTCATCATACAATTTAATAATTTTAGCCTTCATATCCAAGGTAATTGATTTACGGCTTTTTTTGGTACTATCTGCCATTGTTTAATGCGTACTGTACCTGTAACAATCAAAAGAATACTGTAAATACTGTACAGTACAGTACAGTACTGTAGAAGTTCCTAAAATATGTACTGTAACTGTATTTTAGAGGGTCAGGGGCTGTAATGAGGGGGTCAGGGCCTGTAGTGGGGAATCAGGGCCTATAGTGGGGGGCTATACAGTACTGTACAGTACTCCACTTACGTTTATGCAGACTGCAATGCTGGGCTGGCTGGCAAGCAATTGTGGACCTCTGGGCTGGCAGGCAACACTGGGCTGGCTGGCTGGCAGGCACTTCTGCACAACGCTTGGCTGGCTGGCGGGCACCTCTGGGCCTCGGTGCTGGCTGGTGGGCACAGCACGTACACGATGGGTACCTGTAACAATAAAAAGAACAAATACTGTACAGTACTGTATGTAGAAGTTTTTTTTAGAGGGTCAGGGGATGTAGTGGGGGGGGGGTCAGGGCCTGTAGGGGGGCTACACTCTACTTACGTTTATGCAGACTGCAATTCTGGGCTGGCGAGCAACTCTGGGCTGGCGGGCACTTCTGGGCAATGCTGGGCTGGCTGGCGGGCACCTCTGGGCCTTGGTGCTGGCTGGCGGGCACCTCTGGGCTGGCAGGCACGATAGGTACCTGTACCTGTAACAAGAACAGTGGGGGGGGGGGGTCAGGGGCTGTAATGTTGGGGCCAGGGCCTGTAGTGGGGGGTCCAGGGCCTGTAGTGAGGGGGTCCAGGGCCTGTAGTGAGGGGGTCCACGTCCTGTACATAGTAGGGGTCCAGGGCCTGTAGTAGGGGTCCAGGGCCTGTAGTGAGGGGTCCAGGGCCGGTAGTGAGGGGTCCAGGGCCGGTAGTGAGGGGTTCAGGGCCTGTAAAGGGGGGTCTAGGGCCGGTAGTGGGGGATCAGGGCAAATAGAGGGCTATACAGGTACAGTACTGAAGACTTCTTACGTTTATGCAGACTGTGGCTGGGCCTCTGAGGCGACAGGCAATGCTGGCTGGCTTGCTGGTAACTCTGGGCTGGCGCGCAGGAACTTTGTCTCTTCCCTCACAACTCCAGGCGGCAGCTCCGCCTCTTCCAGGTCATAGTTCTGCTGCGCGCCGCGGGAATTTCCGGAATGTCCGTACTTGCGAGGCACTTTACGTACACTCGCATGGCATGTCCGTACTTGCGAGGCACTTTACGTACACTCGCGGGGCATGTCCGTACTCGCGAGTGTACGTAAAGTGAGTGTCCGTAAAGCGGGGTATGCCTGTATAAAAGAGAAGAGAGGCACCTCTAAGTGTAGCAATACAGTTACATTTAATGAAGATACAACATTTAGAAACTCACATGGTTGATGATTAAAAGATGCACATCTAAGTATGCAGGCCTCCGGGGTAAAGCTGTCCACATAGACCATCCTCCGCACCGCCATTGACGTTGTCCCTTCCACGCTGCACTCCATGAGCGTTTCAAGCCTTGCTTTCAGATCGCTCTACTGCAGGGTAGTCTTCCCGGTCACCATTGCAGACTGACAGCGGTGAGAGCCAGCGGTGCTAGGGATGGTCTATGTGGACAGCTTTACCCCAGATGCCTGCATACTTAGATGTGCCTGATTTAATCATCAACCATGTGAGTTGCTAAATGTTGTACCTTCATAAAATGTAACCATATTGCTACACTTAGAGGCGCCTCTCTTTTTTATACTCTGTATCTCCTGCTGGATTTTGCTTCTAATCTCTTTGTGGAGGCTTCCATTAGTGGATGGACAATTTATGGTTACACAACCTATCACATTGCTATAATCTTTTTATATGGACTATAGACTAAAAGGACTTATAAATAAATGGTTGTGGAACGAATCATTGTTGTTTCCATGATTTTTTATGGGGAAATCGCTTTCATATACAAGTGCTTTGGATTACAAGCATGTTTCCGGAACTAATTATGCTTGCAATCCAAGGTTTTACTAAAGCCTCATACACACGATCGGATTTTCCGACGGGAATTGTGTGATGACAGGCTGTTGGCGGAAAATCCAACCGTTTGTATGCTCCATCGGACATTTGTTGTTGGATTTTCCACTGACAAATGTTGGATAGCATGCTTTAAAATTTTCCGCAAACAATTGTCTGTTCTCGGATTTTCTGAGCGTGTGTACACAAGTCCGTGGGACAAAAGTCCAAAGTACAAACACGCATTCTCAGAAACAATGCTCATCAAACCCGACATTAGCAGAAGGTGCCCAAAGGGTGGCACTAAACAGCTGAAAAAACATGTAGTTTTGTGTTTGTTGGCCGACAATTGTGTGCCGTTTGTATGCAAGTGAAACTTTTGAGAGGGAGGAACAAAAAGAGAAAAGGTTGCTAAAATGGGTCAAGTTCTACTTTTAGGCTGGGTTCACACTTGTGCGGTGCGAATTTCAGCTCTCTTATCTCGGTTTTAGCTGCGAATTTGGTGACCTGGGAGAGAGGAGGGGGAGGGGGGAAGTGTAGTGAGGAGAAGGAGAGAAATCCTGATGATAACTGAACACATCTGCGAATCAGATGCCTGTCCAAAGAAGATAATGGACCTGAATTCGCACCTGAGCCGCACCGCAATGCCTAGAAAACGCACACGTTTTTTGGGCAATGCGCAGTGCGAATGCATCGCACATATGTGAACCAGCCTCATTAAAATCAATGTATTTTATAATGTTATGCGAATTGGATGCGGTTTAAGCCACAACCAATTCGCATAGGTGTGAACGGGGCCTAAAAAACAAATTGAGCAGGACCTAATTTTTGTGGAATAAACATCAATAGGATGCCTAATGCAATGCATCTATGAAAATGCATGCTTTGCGGCATGCAGGACACATTTTTTTGTGGGTTGACAGCCCATTAAAAATAGATGGGCTTCGTAATGCATGAAATGCATAATTGCTATAATTTGTGTCTTTTATATCTGCCTGGAGATCATCTCTTTCACGTGTAAACCTAAAAAAAAAAAAACACACAATAGAAAAGACTTCACTTCCCTTTACATATCAGATTTTTTTTTACCTCCAGTCTATGCATAAATAATAATGGATTTAGATATGAGAAAATATCTAGCTTTGCTGACTTAAATTAAAAATACACATCCGGGAGATTAAACAGCAAAAAGCTAATAGAGAGACAAGTCGTATTTGTTATAGTCAGTGTGGAGCTCCTTCTCCTCCTTCCTGTGCGCTGTCCTCAGAGACTTCACCTCCTCCAGTCAGATCAGAGAGCTGTAATAGCTACACTGGGGAAATCTCTTGTTCCTTGGGGTGATGGGATTGCAGGCCTACACACAGACATCACAGTCTAGAAGATCAGAATGTTTACCTGGGAATTTGGCTTTGCTGTAATGTGTTTAAATAGGGAAAGTATTCAATGTGACATGTCCCACGCTGAGACACAGATAGCAATTATGTCTTTATAATAATATTTTGCAAATAAAAGCGTGAGATAATCGGAGGAATCGTTTATTTTAGAAATGGTTCTTGGACATTACGTTTTGTATGTACTTTAGAATTTTTTTTTTTTTCATTAATCATCAACCTTCCATCACATTTTTGCAAAAAGATACAATAGAAATGTAAAGCAGAGTGATGATGATAATGATGACGTCCGATAGCAATCAGAATTCAGATTCCTGAAACACATCAGCATAGCTCCCAACTGTCCCCGATTTCGAGGGACTGTCCTCGATTTGGAACCAAGTCCTTCTGTCCCTCTTTCATCCTCATTTGTCCCTCATTTTGGTTTAATCTATATGGTTGTATATAAAATGCACTTTTTATTTTTTTTTAAAGTGTTTCCCAGTGCCAAACCTTTCATCCAATTTCTAAATTGCTGCATTTGTAAATTTCAGAAGCCTGTATAAGGGAATAGTAGTGGTAAAAAAGCACTTGTAAATTTAACTAATCATTTTTGTGTAATTCTCCTTTAAAGGGGTGTGTCCTATGCCTACATACTTTTGCTAATAAGTGTCCCTTGTTCCCATCACAAAAAATTGGGAGGTATGTATCAGAGGTGATCTAGGCTTGTTATTGGTTTCTATATTGTGCGCTGCATCCCTAATCCCTGTATGTAACCGTGGCGGCTGGTGTTTTTTTTATGGTAACCTGGTCAGTCAGTGGCACCCCCACTCCCGCATGAGTCACCCGTAACCCCCCCCGGGAGTCTCGTGGTCGGTCATCCAGCACTTACCCCATATAGGTTCCGGGGGGCAGGGCTGCGACAGGCAGGCATCTCGCCCTTCGATTCATGTCCCTGATTCAAGTAGGGATTTTGCAGCTCTGGTGGCAACTCTGCACATGCTAATTTTTCAGTGGGTTTCTATGCTGAGCATTTCCTCCCTATCACATCTGATCAGCCCATGTGACTATAGAGTCACACATGAGGATGAATACAGTGGAAAATGACAGCCCACTTCCTCCCTCCTCCTCCTTGCCCACTAACCAGCTAAACACAATGGGGGTGGGATATTACATGTAGATTAATGGAGGCTTCACCTCTCTCTTATTCTAAGGCACAGGCTAGAGGGGCGTGACATAGCCTGTGACTGGCAGAAATCTGCCCACACCATATTATTGCCAAAAAGCAATAAAGATTTGATTTCAAATATATATTTACATAACCATTTAAAACAGTTTACTGATATTATTTATTTTTACTCTGTATTCCAAAGACAGTTTTTTTAAACATTTTGAGCATGTAACCAGCAGCAGAGGACTAGAAGCTCCTCCTGCTTATGTTCCCTGAAGACAGGCTGGGAAAGAGCTGGGTCATGTAACAGATGTATTTTGATTATAAAAAGGGTACTTAGTTGTTTGTTTTTTATTTAAAATTACAATGCCAACAGTGTGTGTTTAGTATCACTTTAAGATTGGATATGACCTCAGCAGGAAAGGAAGGATACCCCAGGGGGCTTTGTGTTGCAGCTAAAAATGCTAATGTTCGTTGTGATATCAAAAACATGATTTATTTATACAGACTTGGCACTAAAGGGCACATCTGTTGGATTCAAAAACATATATTCAAAATAATGCAATAAAAACATGTACATAAAGGGACAGCCATAGGGATACATATACAGTGACATGTCAAGATGATCAGGTGTTACAATAATAATGTTAAAAACACCTAATGCGTTTCGACCTTATCATAGCGGTCTTCTTCAGGGGGTAAGAGAGGGGTGCTCTGTAAGAAAATACATGTTATAGGTAAAATGGTTAAAAAAACAAGAGCACTCTCCATAATCAGACATCTACAATGAATGGTATTGTATGAGGGATATAATTACCCAGTAACAGCTGGAGGAGGAGGACCTCCCCATGTGTGGGGTTCAAGAACCGACCGAGGACCCCGAAGCTAGGGCCAACAACCCTAATGGCCCACATGAGAGCGGGGAAGAGGGTGAGATGAAAAAGCCCAAGTTGCAGGTGTGGGGACCAAACTGCATAGATGTCAGTGACAGTTCATGTTCTCACAAGTCCCAGCATTGGTGGAGCAGTTAGAAATCACTGTTCCCACACTGGGATATTCCCTGTCTTCACAGTACACAATCCTTACATGCTGTTCTAGAAATATCACCAGGAAGGTTAAATAATTAGTATGTAATCAAGTTGCTTCAGTTGGGGCATCTTTTGATGGAATATAAAAAAAAAAAAAAAAGATTTTTGTTTGAATCTGAACCATTTTTGTTATTTTATTTGCATACATGGAAACGGTATTCAGGGTTCCAACATTCCTTTTCCCTATTCCCCTGTAATTGGCCCACAGAGATGTAGAAGTCCTGATGTGAAACATTGGGGGCTAACTACCGGTACTTCAATACCGGGCACATTCACGCCCTTCCTGCCCAGATCAATTTTCAGCTTTCAGCCCTGTCGCACTTTGAATGACAATTGCGTGGTCATGCAACACTGTACCCAATTAGTGATGCCAGTCAGTGCTGGCTATCAGTCCCGCTTATCAGTGCTGCCCATCACTGCTGTCCATCAATGCTCATAACTGTCGCCCATCAGTACTGCCTATCCGTGCCACCTATCAGTGCCCACCAGTGCCACCTATTAGTGCCCATAAGTGTGGCATATTAGTGCCTCCTCATCAGTGCCACCTAATCAGTGCCCATAAGTGCTGCCTCATCAGTGCCCATAAGTGCCACCTCATCAATGCCCACCAGTTCAGCCTATCAGTGTCCATCAGTGCCGCAGAAAAATTACTTAATTACAAAATTTACTGACAGAAACTAAGTAAAAAAAAAACATTTCACATTTTTTGGTCTTTTTTTGGGTAAAAAATTAAAAACCCAACAGTGATTAAATACCACCAAAAGAAAAGTCTATTTGTGTGAAGAAAATGATAAAAATTAATTTGTGTACAGTGTTGCATGACCACGCAATTGTCATTCAAAGTGCGACAGCGCTGAAAGCTGAAAGATGGCCTGGGCAGGAAAGGGGTGTAAGTGCTCTGTAGGCAAGTGGTTAAAGAGTCTACATCCATGGTAACAGTATTCGGGGTTATCATAGTCCTTTTCCCTCTTCTCCTGTAATTGACCCTCAGAGAGGTAGAAGTGTGGATGTAAAAAAACTTTGGGGGCTAAAATCTGACAAAGGAGGAAATAGGAATGAAGAACATTAAAGTAGACATAAAGGCAAAACTTGTTTATTTTTATTATTTTGAGTAGAGTAAGGGAGTCATAAGACCTGTTAGATTTCTCTTCACTTTTTGTCCCATAGCAAAAGAGGAAGTGAGAAGAAATCCCTACAAATTAAGGCAATTTCTCAGGTCCCCCCCGGGCACCAGAACTAGTGTCCCCATTGGAAGATTTCCCTCCAATTACTTTTCTGGGGATAACCCAAAATCTGATATTTTCTTTTACTTTCACCTTCAATGATAATAGTAAACAAGACAAATAGAGTGTGGGAATATCCCTAATGGGGGCACAGACAGCAATACAAAACCTGACAGGGGTTCTAATCCCTCTCCTCCCTATCCAAAACTATTTTTTTTTTCGTTTTTTGTTATATGTTAAAGTGATATTACAGGCAAGTTTTATAAAACAAAAATCTCATACTTACCTGCTCTGTGCAGCTCCCATCCTCCACTCCTGGCTCCTCCCTCCTGATAAGTGCCCCCAGAGCAAACAGTTTGCTTTTGGGGGCACCCAAGCAGGCTCTCTCCTGAGCCGCTGCTCTGAGTGTCCATTCACACACAGAGCTGCAGCTCGGCCCCACCCCCTCCTCATGTGCTCACTGGCTGTGACTGACAGCAGCAGGAGCCAATGAGGAGGGAGAGTCCCTGGAGAGCTGAGCCTCATGCACATCGCTGGATCGCAATGCGGCTCAGGTAAGTATTGGTGGGGGCTGATGCATACAGAAGTTTTTTTACCTTTATGCATAGAATGCATGAAGGTAAAAAACCTGTACACCCCGGTCACACTGATCCAGACAATGAAATCGTGCCACTTCACTTGAAGTAGCACGATTTCAAAGTAGCAATTCAGTGCTACGTCAGGTGTGACTTTGAAGACATCTGTTCAACTTCATGCATAGATGTCTATACAAGTTGCACCTGAATTTGCAAAAAGTAGTGCGGGAACTACTTTCAAAATTGGTGCGACTGATTTGACCGCTTTTAATGCGGACAATAAAGTGCGAGCGATTTTAAACTGTCAAATCGCATTACAAGCCGCACTGGTGTGACCGGGGCTACATGCAGATTATAGGGCAGTGGTATTGTTGCTAAAATAATTTGATTTTCTGCTGAGCACCAATGTACTGTTTGGGACAGCAAACATTTTATTTTTTACACTTTTATTTAATATTACTGATCACACTTATATCCCGTGAGCTGTAAATACAAATAAATAAATATCGGGGCTCTCCGAGACCTAAAATATTTTTATGGGTTCCTCAAGCTTTACACCGACTGTAGCACTTTAAATGGGCTCTCATGGCCGGGGCTCCTGATCCTGCTGCACAATGCTGACATCATTGGAAACCTATCCTGTCGGTGCCTGATCATCAGTATGTGACAGCTCATTTACAGTTCTGGGGGTGCTAATGGGGTGCATACAAAAACTATACGGCAACCAATCCCCAGCAATGGTACGTCTGAATTCCCTTGTTAGCATCTTCTGCTGGCTCTTTGATTGGCTTCCTGCACAATTACAATTCTTTGTACCTTTGGGTTTGCATTAAAAACTGACGTAAACCCAAAACACAGAACTGAAGAGTGTGAACAGGCCCTTAAAGTATACATCACACCAAACGTATTCGGGTGTAAGTCAGGTGTGGGGAATAGTCACCTGTTGGTGTCCGTTATCCGTTACAGGAGGGACACACCCAGATCTGCCCCCTCTCCTCCCTTCACCTGCCCCCCCTGTCTCTGTCCCCCTCTCTCCTCCATACACCTAACTCTGCCCCACCTCTTACCCCCTCTCTCCTCCATCCACCTGGCTCCCCCCCTCTCCTCCATCCACCTGGCACTGCCCCCCTCTCCTCCATCCACCCGGCTCTGTAAACCCCTCTCTCCTCCATCCACCTGGCTCTGCCCCCCCTCTCCTACATCCACCTGGCTCTGCCCCTCCCCCCTCTCCTACATCCACCTAACTCTGTCACCCCTCTCCTCCATCCACCTGGCTCTGTCCCCCCTCCATCCACCTGGCACTGCCCCCCTCTCCTCCATCCACCTGGCTCTGTCCCCCCTCCATCCACCTGGCACTGCCCCCCTCTCCTCCATCCACCTGGCTCTGTCCCCCCTCTCCCCTCCATCCACCTGGCTCTGCCCCCCGCCCCCCCCCCCTCCTCCATCCACCTAACTCTGTCACCCCTCTCCTCCATCCACCTAGCTCTGTCCCCCTCTCACCTCTATCCACCTGGCTCTGTCCCCCTCTCACCTCTATCCACCTGGCTCTGCCCTCCTCTCACTTCTATCCACCTGGCTCTGTCCCCCTCTCACCTCTATCCACCTGGCTCTGTCCCCCTCTCACCTCTATCCACCTGGCTCTGCCCTGCTCTCACTTCTATCCACCTGGCTCTGTCCCCCTCTCACCTCTATCCACCTGGCTCTGTCCCCCTCTCACCTCTATCCACCTGGCTCTGCCCTGCTCTCACTTCTATCCACCTGGCTCTGTCCCCCTCTCACCTCTATCCACCTGGCTCTGTCCCCCTCTCACCTCTATCCACCTGGCTCTGCCCTGCTCTCACTTCTATCCACCTGGCTCTGTCCCCCTCTCACCTCTATCCACCTGGCTCTGCCCCCCTCTCCCCTCCCTCCACCTGGCTCTGTCCCCCTCTCCCCTCCCTCCACCTGGCTCTGTCCCCCTCTCCCCTCCCTCCACCTGGCTCTGTCCCCCTCTCACCTCTATCCACCTGGCTCTGCCCCCCTCTCACTTCTATCCACCTGGCTCTGCCCCCCTCTCACCTCTATCCACCTGGCTCTGCCCCCCTCTCACTTCTATCCACCTGGCTCTGCCCCCCTCTCACTTCTATCCACCTGGCTCTGCCCCCTCTCACCTTTATCTATCCACCTGGCTCTGCCCCCCTCTCACTTCTATCCACCTGGCTCTGCCCCCCTCTCCACCTGGCTCTGCCCCCTCTCACTTCTATCCACCTGGCTCTGCCCCCCTCTCACTTCTATCCACCTGGCTCTCTCCCCCCCTCCATCCACCTGGCTCTCTCCCCCTCTCACCTCTATCTATCCACCTGGCTCTGCCCCCCTCTCACTTCTATCCACCTGGCTCTGCCCCCCTCTCACTTCTATCCACCTGGCTCTGCCCCCCTCTCCACCTGGCTCTGCCCCCTCTCACTTCTATCCACCTGGCTCTGCCCCCCTCTCACTTCTATCCACCTGGCTCTGCCCCCCTCTCACTTCTATCCACCTGGCTCTGCCCCCCTCTCCACCTGGCTCTGCCCCCTCTCACTTCTATCCACCTGGCTCTGCCCCCCTCTCACTTCTATCCACCTGGCTCTCTCCCCCCCTCCATCCACCTGGCTCTCTCCCCCTCTCACCTCTATCTATCCACCTGGCTCTGCCCCCTCTCACTTCTATCCACCTGGCTCTGCCCCCCTCTCACTTCTATCCACCTGGCTCTGCCCCCCTCTCCACCTGGCTCTGCCCCCTCTCACTTCTATCCACCTGGCTCTGCCCCCCTCTCACTTCTATCCACCTGGCTCTCTCCCCCCCTCCATCCACCTGGCTCTCTCCCCCACCTCCTTCCGTCCCCCTCCATCCACCTGGCTCTGTCCCCCCATCCACCTGGCTCTCCCCCCCCTTCTCCCCCCATCCACCTGGCTCTGCCCCCCTTCTCCCCCCCATCCACCTGACTCTGTCCCCCCTCTCCTCCATGCACATGGCTCTGCCCCTCCGGTTGCATTACATAGAGAATAGGTGACCCGTCCATTATGTGGGGTGAGAGGTCCGGGGTACAGACTGGGCATTATACAATCCTGGTAGTGACAACCTACCACTGACATAAGACTAGGTAGTCCCCCTATGTGGGGGGTCACACCTGGACCCCTGTATTACACAGCACACCCGGCCCACGTGTTGCCTGGCCGCCCCTCCTCCTCCCCCGTACACCTGTACGATGGGGCTTCTATGCCAGTCACTGATGAGTGCAGTGTATGTCGGCGTGCTCCTCTCCTGCCGTCAGAATAAAGGTCACATGACCGGGGAGTCAGGTCCTCCCAGAGCTGAGCGGAGGAGAAGAGTTGAAGTGCGGGGGACCATGTCACATCTTCCCGGAGAGCACCACTGAGCGGAGCCCCGGCTACCTCCCATTCCCACACAGCACCTCTCCCCGGCACCCCGGACGGATCCTCTCCACACACCCGCCGTCAGGTGCGGCACCCACCCGGGCAACACAAGCAGCCGGAGCAACGTGCATGGAAGCCTGAGCTGGGCGGCGAGAGCGAGGCTGAGGGGCGGGGCCCAGACACTACACCAGTGAGTACTGTACTGTGCCTGACATTACCGGGGGGCGCACAACTTTCTATAGACTGCCTGAGGATGGAGAGGGCCCTTCTTCTCCACAGACACCCTACAGGCGGACCCCCCTTTCTCCTCCACAGACACCCTACAGGCGGACCCCCCTTTCTCCTCCACAGACACCCTACAGGGGGACCCCCCTTTCTTCTCCACAGACACCCTACAGGGGGACCCCCCCTTTCTTCTCCACAGACACCCTACAGGGGGACCCCCCTTTCTTCTCCACAGACACCCTAAAGAGGGACCCCCCTTCTCCACAGACACCCTACAGGGGGACCCCCCTTCTTCTCCACAGACACCCTACAGGGGGACCCCCCCTTTCTCCTCCACAGACACCCTACAGGGGGACCCTCTACCCTTCATAGACACTGGAGGGGTTCTCCTCCAATCATAGGTATAGTTGGGCGAACAATTCAAGCCGAGCAAAAGTTTGGCCCAGACATTGCCTGTTGGGCAAACACCCGAATTTGCAGGGCACTCGGCAGGATGTTTGCGCGTTGCACAGTGCATTGTAAGCCCTGATTGGGCAACGCTTTGCCCACTCAGGGCACAGTGAATAGCTGGTTGGGGACAAGGTTCTCTTCCCCCCCACAACCCTGGGCAGTGGGCGGGTGGGCTTATCGGAATCTGGAAGCCCCCCCTGAATGAGTATGAGTTACATTGTACCCCTACCCATTCACCGAAAAAGGCAGTTTTTGTCAATTCCTTTATTTAAAAAAAAAAAAACAATGCCTGGACCTGAATAAAGAGGGGAAAAAAAAGCTCCTCCTGCGACAAAGGCTAACGCCAAATGCCTGCTCTGCCATTTGACAGTTCTTAATTAGGTTAGGGGCAGGGCCACCTGGTGGTGCAACCTGGTGGCACCACCCCCTTGTGACATCACCGACCAATGCACACTGGGTCGGTGATGTCACAAGGGGGCGGTGCCACCAGGTGATGTCACCATGTGGTCCCACCCCTTAAATATTTAAGAACTGTCAAATGGCAGAGCAGGCATTTGGTGGTTCGCCTTCGTCATGGACTGACAGTTTTTTGTTTTTTCATGTCCGGCAGACATTGTGATTGACGATGGATTTTGTTTTTTATAAAGGCAATTGTCAAAAAAAATTCTGTATTTTTGACACTTTTTTTTTGGGTGAATGAGTATAATGGGTGAAATACCCCATACTAATTCATATAGGGAGGGGGCTGTTAAAGGGGAATTTCAGATTCTAATAAGCCCCCTGCTTGCAGACCCCCGCAACCACAGTAATTTATTTTTATTTATTTTTCTTTAAAAATGTCACATAAAAAATAAATAAATGCTACAAATGCGCCATTTTACAGGCAGACTAAGGGGATGCCCCAGGCACTATATTTAAAGCGGAGCTCCGCCGTAAAAAAATATTAAAAGCCAGCAGCTACAAATACTGCAGCTGCTGACTTTTAATATTAGGACACTTACCTGTCCTGGAGTCCAGCAACGTCGGCAGCAGGAGACGAGCAATCGCTCGTCTCTCGGCTGCCCCCACCGCCATCATGGGTGAGGGAATCCGGAAGTGAAGCGTTGCGGCTTCACTTCCCGGCTCCCTACTGCGCATGCGCGAGTAGCGCTATGCGTCTTTCACTGGTCCCCGCTGTGTCCTGGGAGCCGTGTTTTTCCCAGAACACAGCGGGGGGGGGGGGGACGACCCGCAAGTGACGCACTACCTGCAGAGTGTATGCCCGGAAGTGGGTGCAAATACCTGTCTTAGACAGGTACCTGCACCCCCCCTCCCCCTGAAAGGTGCCAATTGTGGCACCAGAGGGGGGAGGAATCCGATGAGCGGAAGTTCCACTTTAGGGTGAAGCTCCGCTTGAAATAATTTTTTATTTTTATTTTTTTTCACTTTAAGCATCGTTAAATCATTGATCCTGGAAAAACTATCTTTAAAAAATACCCTTTTTATGGCTAATAACTTGAATATAAGCCTTCAAAATGGGGACTTTTGATTTTTCAAATTCGGGTTCCTTAGACTTCAATGGGGTCCGAGTGCGAACTTTTGCGATGTTCGAGAGTTCTGGCGTGAACCGGGGTGGGGAGGTTTGGCCCAACTTTACTCATAGGCAGAGGAGGGGTCCTCTCTACTCAGACACTGGTCTGTGCTCTATACATTGTAACTATATTCTATGTATATATTGTATCTGTATATTATGTGTCATTAGAGGTGAACTCCACAAGATATAACAATTCTTATAGTGGAGCTCCACCCAATAGGAGAAGCTCCGCTTATTTGGAAGAACAATGAAGGATTTTTGAATGCGCCTACTGTGCACCATTGCGATGCATTTGTGTGTAAAAAATAAATACTTTTTGCACCAGAATGTACATGTGTAAATGCAACTCTGGGGAAAAAAAAAATACAACACAAACGCTTGGTAACCTCTTGCCTACTGGGGTAATTCTGACATTTCTCACATGCATGTTAAAATCAGGAATTTTATTTTTTGCTAGAAAATGGCTTCAAGCCCTCAAACATGATATGTTCTGAAAGCAGAGGCCCTGGAGAATAAAATGGTGGCTGTTGAAATTGTTTGTCACCGGGTATTTGCACATCTGTTTTACCAAACACAAATTTTCAGGAAAAATACAAAGTGTTCTTGTGAAAAAAAAAAAAAATACAAAGTGTAGCGAAAGGCAAAAGTTTTTTTGGTTTTGGAGATGGATTAGAACAGCTGTCAGTTTTTATTGCTGTCTGTGTCCCCAATAGGGAGATTCACCCTCTCTCTATTTGACCTGTTTTACCATTATCAGTGAAAGTAAAAGAAAATGATAATACATTTTAGGTTGACCCCAGAACAGGAAAATCTTCCAGTGGGCACACTAATTCTGGTGACCTCGGAGACACACTGGGATGGCTTCTCACTGTGGAGGGATTTCCTCTCGCTTCCGGTTTCGGCTGTAGGACAGGAAGTGATGGGAAATCTCCACAACACAGATGGCATAAAAAAA
The DNA here is from genome assembly GCA_029206835.1 of Rana muscosa. NCBI lineage: Eukaryota > Metazoa > Chordata > Amphibia > Anura > Ranidae > Rana > Rana muscosa. The sequence continues at coordinate 390,425,730 of CM055127.1, forward strand.
ACTTACAGGGGTTATAACCAGTGGCGGCTGGTGCTCAAAATTTTTGGGGGGGCGCAAACAAACTGAAAAAAATAATAATTGCCGCCACTGTGCCCATTAAACGCAGCCACTGTGCCCAAACGCCACCAGTTTGCCCCCTCAAATACAGCCAGTTTGTTTCCATATACAGCCAGTGTGCATATATATATATATATATATATATATATATATATATATATATATATATATATATATATATATATATATATATATATATATATATATAGATATCTATATATATATATATATATATATATATATATATATATATATAATCTAGCCAGTGTGTCCCCATATACAACCAGTGTGTCCCCATATACAGCCAGTTCTCCCCAAATGCAGCCAGTTTGTCCCCCATATACAGCCAGTTTCCCCCAAATGCAGCCTGTCCCCCCCCCCCGCCCCCGCCCCCAGCCCTGCACTTACCTTCCTCGGTCCGCGCCGTCCTCGATGTGTTCTCCCGCCCTCGATGTCGCTTCAGCCAATCAGGATCTGGTTACCGGTGAACCTGATTGGCTGAAACCTCCACAGTCTTCTCCAAGGAACGCACCCCCGTGCGTACCTGGGAGGAGCTTTTGGAAGCCGATTACAGCCTGAGAGCTGTAATCGGAAAGCCTATCAGAGCCTCTGGCTCTGATACACTTCCAAATCCCACCCACCGCCGGCCACCGCTCTAATTCATATGGCCGGCGCTCACCAGGAGGCCGGCCATATGAATAGTGGGCAGCGGTGACAATACACAGATTCATGCAATGCATGAATCTGTGTATTGTCTTTCAGTGGCGGTGCGGGAGCGAGAGGGGGCGGCGCTCCGGCGCCCTCTATGAACGCACCGCCACTGGTTATAACCCTCCCCTTACTCTATCCAAAATAAAAAAGCAACTTTTTCCTATACTTTAAACTCATTTAAAATACATATTTAACACATGTTTTGCATACAAACACAATATAATACCCAATTTTTGGTAAAATATAAAAGATGATGATGTTGGCGAGTAAATGGATACCAAACATGTCCAGATTTAAACATTTTCACACTTGTGAAATTGCGACAAGCTGCTCTACCTGAAATTGTCCACAGGCAATGCTTTTTAAAGCCTTTACAGGCTTAATTCAGTTAAACATGAGCTCGGCAGTAGAATTTTTGCTCTCACACATGCTTATTTGGTAGCAATACGTTCCATGAGTGGTGTGATCACGACTGATCTGCATGCACATTTGCATTTGCGTGTGAGCATAGGGGGAATGGAAATGCTCTTAATTTTTTATTTATTTTTTTGATTATTTTTATTTAAAAACGTTTACACTTTTTTTATTTTAATTTTTTTTTTTTTATTTCCTTTTAACTTTATTGCTATCACAAGGGGTAAACAAGCCTATTGTGACCGCATGGACAGTGACCAGTCCTCCTCTTTATGGAGAGATTAGGGGAATATTAGACCCCTGATGTCTTCCCTGCCCTTCAGAATATCTAATCAAGCGCATCAGTTTGATCAGATACCTCCCTGGCTGTACAGGCCAGGGAAACACAGCACTGAAACCAGAAGTGATGAAATCCTTGTCACTTCCAGCTTCATTCATTACAGAGAAGATCCGGGAACGTATGTGCCTCCATCTCCTCTGTGTGCAGCCAACCAGACTGCTTGCAGCAGTTCTCAGGCCCCCCAAAGGAAAGGGAGAGCCCAGGAACAGTGGCTGGGGTGGGGGGACTTGTCTGAGGACTGTAAAAGTGATTAGGCAGCTGTAAAGCATGCTTGCTGCCAATGCTATATACAGTGTGTGCAAAATATATATTATAACCTCTGGGTGAACTGCAAGTGGGTTGAACTTCAGTCTGTGTAAATTTTAAAAGGATATGTAAACCCTGTTTGCACAATGTATAATACTAACTTTTTTTTTTTTTTTTTTTTTTAACAGAAGGTTTATAATACTAGGTTAAAGTGGAGTTTCCACCAAAAATACTAAATAGCATTATTGTGCATATAATAGCCTTTTTTTTTTTTTTACTATGCGGTCCCACAAAATCTGCCTTCTAAATCACCTCGGATTCTGACATCATCTCCCTCAGCTCCCTACTGCTCCTGGGAAATGTGTGTCATAATTTCCCAGGATGCAGTGCGCTTCCCCTATGGCTAGAATCACTCGTCAATACAATCCAGGAAGTAAATGCTTGTGGGCTTCACATGCCCACAAGCAAAATGAAAACTTCAGCAAAGATTTTTTTTAAAGTCTCTCTATGCAGATCGGCAGCGGTTTTTAAAATAGTAAGTCATCTTATATGTACCACTGTATTGAATGCTGAAATAACATGCATTTAAAAAATGAAAAATGTGATTGGAACCCCACTTTAAAGCAAACCTTTTAAATGAAAACAGAATGTAATTGCCTTTTTTTTTTTTTTTTCTCGGTCTTGTGATAGCAGCAGTCCAACTACGGGACTACATGCAGCTCCCAGGCAGAAGGCAGGAACTGACCACACTAGGACGGATCTGCTTCCATGCCTAGCGTGGTCAGATGGATCAGGGTGATCAGGACTCTCAAGGATCACCAGGTAATGTAGTTTAATGCTTTCATTGAAAATGGACTTTGTTCACACAGGCACAGGGACTCGTACAAAGTGAACAGAATGTTTTTTTCCCTCTGGCATCCCTAGGCTCCAGGTGCTGTGTGCAGGCAGACCATTGAAGTCTATTAGGACAGAGCGGCTGCACAGACACGGCTGTCCCTCCTAATGTGACAGAGGTGCCCGTGATCGGTCCTGAATTGTGTACCATAGTTTATAGTTGTTTGTGCTTTTCAAAGGTGTGCACAATTTTAAAGTGTTCCTAAACCCAGGACCCTACATTCACTATATCTGGTCTCCCACAGAACATGGAAATGCAATCATTTTAGTAAATATAAACTGCTAAATTACCTTTTTTCTCATCAGCAGTATTTAGCAGTCTTGTGACTTCTATCAGTGTCCAGCCGAGCACTGGTTATAGATTGTAGGAAGAGTTTTCATTCTCCTCTGACTGTCCTATAAGGCTGCATGACCCCTAACTCTGTCTGGACATTGCTGATTGGCACTGTGCTAATCACATGCACTCTCCCAAAAAAAAAAAAAAAAACTCTAGCAATACACACCAAACTGAGCATGTGCAGTGTGCCCGAGGCTCTGTACTATCAGGATATGGATTTGGGACTGTGGAAGAAAGGGAGCATCAGAGAAGACAGTATTAAACAGCCTTTTTACACAATGCACAGGATTAAAGTGATTGTAAAGGCTTGTTTAAAAAACAAACTTGCCTAAACTTGCCTGCTCTGTGCAAGGGTTTTGCACAGAGCGGCCCCGATCCTCCTTTTTTGGGGTCCCCCCCGTGGGGCTCCTCAAGTGCCCCCATGGAGAGCCGAGTTCCATGGGGGGCACTCATGCGGATGACGCAGACAGCAGGACTCGGCCCCCCAGGCTCCCGTGTCACTGGATTTGATTGACAGCAGTGGGAGCCAATGGCTCCTGCTGCTATCAATCTATCCAATGAAGACCCGAGACAGCAGATGGAGCTGCTCTGCTCATCCTCGACGCTGGAACAATCGGTTTTAGGTAAGAAAAAGATGGGTTCTGGGGAGGGGAGCTGCCGCACAGGTTTTTCTGCTTGATGCATGAAGGTGCCCTGGGGGTTTTAAACTCTAAGTTCCACCGTGAGTTTATCGCGCATGCTTTACTGCATATACAGACTGATTTTACTGTTGTGGGTTCAGTAACACTTTAATGCTTGACATGTTTGGTATCTATTTACTCAATACAACCCCATATTTTAGAATTTACCATATAAAGTTGAGTTTGCTTGCACTAAAATACATTTTAGTGTATTTTCTCCTATCGCCTTCCAGGACAGCACACCTGAGAGATGAGGGCTCCTCCCTACAGGAAACACAATCAATTGACAGCTTGTTATAAGTCCCCACCCTTCCCCCTTGATCCCCAGTATTGATTGTGTGTCTCCCGAACACAGCGACATGTTTGTTTTGTTTGAGAACCTATAGACCGGGGAGGGTCTGATGGTACCCCTGTTGAGACAGGTTTTAGGGAGGCCGGGGAGGGCTGAACTAACCTGTAGGCTTCTGTCCTTCTCACAGGTCGCTCCAAGTATGGACCAGCGCTATGGCCGTGGGGAGTGCGCGCCATCGCTGTAGTTCAAAAACGCCGCCATAAAGCCCCTCTCCTCACTTCCGGGTTCTCTATATAGGAAGCACAGTTCTCTTAGCATCGTTCTGAACATCAGCGTCACAGGAAGTGGGCGGCGCTGCTGACACAGTGCAACCCAGAAGTGCTAGAACGCCAGGAGACAGCGTGGAGAGCAGTGTGGACAAGGCGGAAAGCGGTCGGCTTGCGGTACCAGCCTCTGTAGCGGTACTTGCAGCCCAGGACCCAGCCAACCTCCTCCATGGAGCAAGAGGAAGGGAAGGCCACTGCGACTGAAAGCAGATCCAGGTCGGGGACCGGTGAGTACAAGACCCCCTTGGAAAGGGAGGGAAAAGGGGAGTGAGAGTTCCTGGCCCTTAGGGATCTGAAATCCTGGGACCAGCCAGAACAGGAACTGGACTTTACTTCTCACTTACCCTTTCCCCTCCCCAGTACAAACCTGCAGTCCTAAGGAAAGACGAGACAAGGCAATGTTATGCATGTGTATTATAGCTTGTCTTTCAGAAACCCCCGGCGGAACCCAGGAGGCCTCAGTACAACCTCCTGCCGCGACAGGGAATAGTTCCTCTAAAAGATGTGGGAACTGTGGAGATAAACTCCCTAGGTCCCACTCAAAGGCATTTTGCTATAAATGTATAAATAATTTAGCAGGGAAGGAGGCTTCTGCAATGATGAAAAAATTCCTTGCATCTATGCAGATGGAAATGCTGGCAACAGTTAAAGCTTACCGTGAAGCCGATGGACAGTCAGCAACAGAAGGTCCTGACACAGAGGAGCTTACCCCTAGAGAAGGCACATCCTCCCAAGAAAGCCTTTTTACAGGGGGACCTAGTGCCCTCCTCACAACCACCTCCTCTAGAGCAGGTAGAGGAAGAAAGGTGGGAGATAGAAAGCCTAGCCAGATCCGGTCATAGCTCAGAGGTGGAGTTGGATAAAGAAACCTTAAGCCAGTCTCAGGAGGAGATAAGACTAAGGAGACACCTCTTTGCTGTAGAAGATCTGGATGGACTCTTACAGGCAATATATGCCACAGAGGAGATTCCAGAAACCCCTAAAGTAACCTCAGGACAGGGTCTATAGGGGGCTAGGTAAATCTGAGTCTAGGGTGTTCCCACTCCACCAATCCCTTAAAGAGGTTGTATACCGCAAAACTTTTTTTTTTTTTTTTTAAACCTGCAAGGCAAAGGCATAATGAGCTAGTATGACTAGCATACTAGCTCATTATCAATCACTTACCTTAGATCGAAGCCCCCGCAGCGGTTCTCGGACACGTCCTCCGTCGCCGCCATGATACCCGGAGTGACTTCCGGGTATCGCCGCTCCGGCGCTGTGACTGGCCGGAGCGGCGATGACATCACTCCCGCGCATGCGCGAGGAACGGCACGATCCCAGCGCATGTGCGAGTTCCAGCAGTGTCCGGCGGGCTCCCATTCAAGAGCCGCCGCGCTCAGTGCGCCTGCGCCATTATCTACGGCACGCATGCGCCGTAGATATCAGTACAATATTTTTTGCAAATATCTCCGAGACCGTGTAGGTCTCGGAGATATTGCAAGCACCTATAGGTAAGCCTAAATGTAGGCTTACCTGTTGGTGCATGTAGTATTTTAGGCTATACAACCGCTTTAAGGAACTAGTCTTGCATGAATGGAAGGAGCCTGAAAGAAGGATTATCAGACAAAAGAACTCGAAAAGGAGATTTCCCTTTAACCAGACTGATGAAGAGATATTTTTTAAACTCCCAAAGTTGGACGCAGCTTTGTCTCAAGTCACTAAGTTATCTGACCTCTCCTTTGAGGACGCAGGCAGTATTAAAGATCTTATGGACCGCAGAGCAGAATCCCTTCTTAGGAAGGCCTGGGAGGCTAACACATCAGCCATGGGTCCAGCCTTAGCGGCAGCCTGCGTAGCCAGGAATACAGATTCCTGGGTGGAGAAGCTTACCAAGCACATATCCCAGGGAACCGATTTAGAAGATGTTATTGATTCCCTGACAGTCATAAGAGAAGCTGTTGCTTATCTTGCAGATGCTGCTATTGAATCCGCAAGAGCCTCAGCTAAAACGGCAGCTTTATTCAACTCCGCTAATCGAGCTGTCTGGATTAAGGCCTGGGAAGGAGATATGACATCTAAGGGTAAGCTATGTGGCCTTCCCTTTCAAGGTTCACTGCTGTTTGGCCAGGGCCTAGACGACGTTCTGTCAAGGCCATCCGAAAAGGGTAAAAAGTTTCCAGTAAAACCCCAAAAAATAAAGATTTAAGACATATTTTTTCGAGGGCCCCCTGGGGCAACAACAGCATAGAACCAAAAAGGAACCCAACAAACGGTGGGGTTATGGCAGGTGGAAGCCAAAGAACAATCTTCTGTTTACCTCCCCCAAAGTTGGTGCCAAAGAGACTAAGTGACGCCAAGATCAGAGTGGGGGGTCGACTGTCCCACTTTGTTCCTCATTGGGAAAAGATTTCTGGCAGCGCTTACATTTGCCAGATCCTGCGAGAAGGTTATCGGTTGGAATTTCTGGCAAAACCCCCCTCTATGATCACTCTGACACATCCCCCCCCCCCAGGGATGCCCTAAAAAGACCTGCCTTCCTGGAATGCATCCAGGAATTGGTAGAACAGCAGGTGGTGGTACCAGTACCAAAAGAACAATACCAGGGATTCTATTCCCACGTATTTGTTGTTTGCAAGCCATCTGGGAAGTACCGGCTAATAGTAAACTTAAGAAACCTGAACAGGTATCTGGAATACAAAAAGTTTACTATGGACAGTATCTACTCGGTACGCAAAAACCTCATGAAAGAAGCCTTCATGACGACCCTGGACCTCAAGGATGCCTACCTGCATGTGCCAATTCACGTGGAACAGCAGGCATACTTGAGGTTCGTAGTAGTAGTCAAAGGAGAGATTTTTCACTGGCAATTCAAAGCCCTCCCATTTGGGCTAGCAGCCAGTCCAAGGATTTTTACAAAAATCCTAGCAGAGGTAGTAGCCTTTCTACATCTCCAGGGTATATCCCTAATTCCTTACCTGGACGATCTACTGATCTCTGGACAAACTGCCCCCCAGGTCAGGTTAGATACCAACAAAGCAATTTCAGTCCTGGAAAACCTGTTTTGGATAATCAATACAGAAAAATCCTCCCTCGAACCAGAACAGGTAAAGACCTTTCTGGACTACATAGTGGACACCAGGTTGCAGAAGCTCTTCTTGCCAGAAGACAAAGTGGCAAAACTAACTTCATCAGTAGGGGATCTGATAAAGACCCCGTCACACTCCAGAAGGGAAGTACTAAGAACCCTAGGCCTGATGTCGGTGAGTATACCAGCAATAGTCTGGGCACAACTCCACTCAAGGACCCTTCATTTCTTTTTCCTGTCCTCATGGGACAAAAAGGAGTCCTTGGATCAGGAGATACCGCTGACCCCTCAAGTCCTGTCCTCCCTGGAGTGGTGGACAATACCCAAGAACCTGGAAGGAGGCAGACCGTGGGCCCAGTGGAATCCGGTAAAGGTCACCACCGATGCCAGTTCCTGGGGGTGGGGAGCCCACCTGGGGAAAGAGAAAGCCCAGGGGCAATGGAACAACTCACTAGGTCGGATGTCAGGGAGCTCAAAGCAGTAGAGGAAGCCATAAAAGCCTTTCAGAAAAACATCACGGGCAAGGAGGTTCAAGTAAGCTCCGACAACGCCACGGTGGTAGCCTACCTGAGTCACCAGGGAGGCACCAGGTCCAGACCCCTATTAGAACTATCCAAAGAGATTCTAAATTGGACTGAGGGAAAGGTTCCATTTCTGCCATCCACATAAAGGGGACAAGCAATACTGAGGCAGACTTCCTCAGCCGTCAGGCGATAAGACAAGGGGATTGGGAACTAAACCCCAAGGTATTTCAAGACCTGGTACAGTGCTTTGGAAATCCGGAAATAGACCTGTTTGCCAACCAGCGAAACAGAAAAGTAAGGAGATATTTCTCGATTTCCCAAGAGGAGGAGTCAGAAGGTCTAGATCATGGATATGCAATTAGCGGACCTCCAGCTGTTGCCAAACTACAAGTCCCATCATGCCTCTGCCTCTGGGTGTCATGCTTGCTGCTGTCAGTCTCGCTATGCCTCATGGGACTTGTAGTTTGGCAACAGCTGGAGGTCCGCTAATTGCATATCCCTGGTCTAGATGCACTCTCTCAGACTTGGCATTACAGGCTGGCATACGCCTTCCCACCCTTAGCTTTGATTCCGTGGGTCCTTCAGAAGCTCAGCAGATCTCCAGGCCAGATCCTCCTGATAGCACCGTGGTGGCCAAGGAGAGCTTGGTTTGCAAGCCTGAGATCCATGGCAGTAGCGGAACCACTGAAGCTCCCGTACAGGACAGATCTTCTCAGACAGGGACCAGTACTACACCCGAAGCCGGAATTTTTGCAGTTGACGGCCTGGTTAGTGAGCGCCAGATCCTGAAACGTAAAGGCTCCTCAGAAAAGTTAATAAGTACCCTCCTGAGTAGAAAACTAGTGACTAAAAAGATTTACTTGAAAGTTTGGAAGACTTTCTGCTCCTGGGGTAAAGAAAGACAGATGACCTCCACTTCTGTTCCAGTTATCCTGGAGTTCCTCCAGGACGGAGTAGACAAAGGTTTAACAGTCAGTATCCTTCGGGTTCAAATAGCCGCCCTCTCAGTCTATCTTGAGAAAAGACTGGCAAAAGAGGACCTCCATTAAGCGTTTTCTATTTGCAAGGGAAAGAGTTTCCCTGGTCCTTAAAGGTAGTTTTCCACCTTGGGACTTGACTACGGTGTTAGAGGCATTATCTAAACACCCGTTTTAACCTATAGAAGAGGTTCCCTTTAAGTTTCTAACTTTTAAAAATTGCATTTTTGTTAGCAATTACTACAGCCAAGAGGGTAGGGGATTTGCAGGGACTGTCCATGAAGGAACCATTCCTACTGGTACAGCCAGATAGTCACCCTCAGAGCAGATGCCTTGTACCTACCAAAAGTAGCATCCTTATCTCATAGGACGCAAGACAATATTGCCGTCCTTTTGTGATAAACCAAAAAATGAGAAAGGGAAAAAAAATGTAATTGTCAGGCAAGGAAAGGAGACACCTTACGTCCAATCTAGAGAGAACAAAAAGTTTTAGGAGATCTAACCATCTGCGCATTTTGTACACTGGACCCAGGAAGGGACTTCAGGCCTTTTAAAGCCTCAGTTTCCAGGTGGATCAGAGAAGTTATCTCTAGAGCTTATGAGTGCTCTGGGATACCAGCACCAGCTAAAGTCAAAGCTCATTCAACCAGATCACTAGCAGCTTCCTGGGCTGAAAAAGCAGGGGCCTCCTGGGAACAAACCTGCAGTGCGGCCACCTAGTCCAGTCAGCATACGTTCCTGAAGCACTATCGTGTGGAAGTGTTGTCACAGCAAGACTTTGCCTTAGGCCGGAAGGTCCTACAAGCTGTAATCCCACCCTGAAAGGTAGGCCTGTGGTTACTTGATTATCCTCTCAGGTGTGCCGTCCTGGAAGGTGATAGAAGAAAACCTACGTTAGATTTACCGGTAACGGTATTTCTACAAACCTTCCAGGACGGCAGGCATACTTCCCACCCTATGTGGAGGGAAAGATAAGCTAAACGCTAGGTGGTAAGTACCTATATGGAGCTATGACCCTTGTGAAGTTCGGGATTACTTTATTGCATACTGGGGATCAAGGGGAAGGGTGGTGACTTATAACAAGCTGTCAATTGAGTGTGTTTCCTGTAGGGAGGAGCCCTCATCTCTCAGGTGTGCCGTCCTGGAAGGTTCGTAGATAGACCGTTACCGGTAAGTCTAACGTAGGTTTTTTTTCACTGCTTGTTTGATAAATAGCTAAGCAAATATCATGAAACACAAATTTAGCTACTCCCAATTTATTCTGCAGGGTCTCTGCTTTAATTGTTGGAGGGTTTAAAGTAGTTTTCAGCAAAAAAACAAACGGATTTTAACGTGTGCAAAAACGTAAAATATTGCCCTGGTGGAGATCACTGTAGTAGTCACAGCTGCTAGCTTCTGGGTCCTGTGCCAAGCGGCGGCCCTGCTACTTGGTGAACACAAAAGGTTGCTCGCTCGGCATGGGCACAATTTAAAGAGAACTTTTATACTTTCTCAATGGCTGCAAAGCATTTTCTGATTGGATGAAGTGGCAAGATGGGGCAGTGACATCACAATATCCACTTTGTCCAATCAGAAAACGCTTTGCATGTTGTGTTCATTGTGTTATGTAAAGAAATCCTTGTGTGGCAAGTTTTAAAATTTCTAATTACTGCATTCCGCATCCTGTCCTTTTCGCATTCAGGAAATATGCTGTATACGAATGCATGAGTAAGCGCAGAAAATCGATTGGAGTTTACGTTGGCGTGGAAGTGTACAACTATTAACTTGTACTAGCAGCTGTATGCAGCATTTGCATTTGCCCAGGTGTTTGAAATCGCCAGGAGTTTATTGTTTGAGATCATAAACGTCTGCATGCCTGAGGTCTTTAGACGGCCATAAATGGATTGCATCTCAGCTGGTTCAGCAGAGACTGGCCGAGATTCAACCCATTTATGAGCAGGCTGGTTGATCTATTGTCGACTTCAGTATAATCAGCCTGTCAGATTTTTATTTTTATTTTTTTTAGCATGCGATCACTGCTGGCAGCTATAGCCGCTAGCAGTGATCATTGTGCTTTGCTGACAAGGAAGGCTTCCTGCGGGCAGAACACAATAGCGCTTCAGGGAGGATTCCCCCATCAACACTGACTGTGTTGAGGGGGGAATTAAAGGAGGAGTCCAGCCTGAGCTTTTTATGCTGGGCTTCTTCTGGGTCACAGGAGTGCAATTTGTTTTGCACTCCTGTGACCCGTTTTCAGTAGAGAGCGGTTTGAAGTCCGCTCTCTGCTGACCTCATTACCATCAGTCGGGGCAGCGCGTCATCACGACTTCCAAGTCGGGATCTGCCAGCTGCCCTGATTGATGGCAGTCTCAGCGAGCCGCTGAGACAGCCTCTCCCTGCCCCTCCACTGCTCAGCGCTCCAATGAGCGTGGAGAAGCAGAGAGGAAAGACGCTGACTGACAGTCAGCAGCTTTCCTCTCGGGGATCTGTAAGAACCAAGCCAACTGCAATGTTCGGTGGCTCGGTTCTCAGTGCAGGGATGCCGGGGGACAAGATGGAGCATCGGTCTGATGCTCCATCCACCGAGGTAAGTATGAATCTAAAAAAAAACGAAAACCCATACTTCTCTTTTAAGTGAGTTTTTTTTTTTTTTTTTTTCTTATTCCCTTCCTGCGCCCTGCAAAATTGCATCATCTATGGTTTGCTTTACTCTCGCTTCTTAAGAGCCGGTTCACACTACCGCAACTTGGGATCCGACTTGTGTCGCCCCAAGTCACGCGGCATGACAAATTACATTCAAGTGAAAGAGAGCCATCTTAATGTACACTACTGAAGTCTCTCCAACTTCAGAAACGGTTCCTGTACTACTTCAATGCGACTTGTACCCATTGATTTCAATGGAAGTCGCCTCCAAAGTCGGATCAGTCTTAACTGAAGCAACTTTGCAGGACGAGAAAATGGTTTTTCTCAGGCAAACCCCTCCCTCCCACAGAGCTGATTGTTTGTTTGGCCACTGACAAAGTCGCCTGTCCTGGAGGCAACTCAAAGTTGCCTTGTAAAGTCGCGCTGGAAGTCGTGTTGCCCCAGTGTGAACCGGCTCTTAGAGGGAATGTTTTTTTTATTTTTATTTTTATTTTTTTTTTACTTTTTTTCATCTGGTGACAGAGGTACTTTGAAACCATGTATCATTTCTTCTGCCTTGCTAATGAAGATCTGATAGAATGTTTCCATTCATTTATACAACAGTTTTATCCAGTATATAAATGAGTGATAACATCCGGCATGCTAAATAGACATGCTAGAAAATCTTCAAGTGATATGATTTCATCTGTGCAGATTAAGTAGAGATAAGAGAGCGCTGTAAGTACTACTTAGTGGGGATCTTATGCAACAAGTTGCAAAATGCAATGTACATAATGTCTGTAAGGTTTTCTGGCATATTCCAGCAGGAATCGATCATGCCTGATGACTTTGCCTGCTCACTGCTTTGTGCACAGCCATAGTGTTTTCAATTGCCACCACTCGAAAGCTTTGGAAGTGGAATGGAGGCCCTACTGCATCCTTTGGTATATGAGCCTGGTTATGACTTAATTTATGCTCCCCTAGGGAGATGAAGCATCGATTCGATGCTGCATCTGTCCCCCCGCCGGCTCTGCACTGAACTCCATGCGGCACTTATAATAGTGGTGGCCATTTTGTTGCAGCCGTGCGCTTTTTTGCTGCTAGTTTGGCCTCTACTGCTGACTGGGACGGCGCCAATCTCCTCAGTCACCTTGCGGTTCTCTCACTCTCTAGGAGCGGTGCACAGGCAGCAGAGCTGAGCGGTCCTCTCTGGGTTGGTGAGTCACCTGGTCAGGGCATCCCTGACGTGGTGGCTGAGATCCCCGGCCCTACGGTCGGGGAAGTCGTTCCTTCCTGTTCAGTGGACTGTGATCACGACGGACTCCAGTCTTTCGGGCTGGGGCGGAGTCTGGGGAGTTCTGTCAGCCCAAGGGCTCTAGACTCCGGACGAATCCCGTCTACCGATCAATGTCCTGGAACTCCGGGCAATCAGACTGTGCCTCTCCTCGTGGTCAAGGAGACTGCAGGGACGCTTGGTCAGGATACAATCGGACAAGGCTACGGCGATGGCTTATGTCAACCATCAGGGGGGGACACGGAGCTCAGCTGCGGCGTCCAAGGTCGCTCACATCCTAAGATGGGCAGAAAGAAGCGTGACGGCTCTGTCGGCCATTTACATTCCAGGCGTAGACACCTGGCAGGCGGACTATCTGAGCCGCCAGATGTTGGACCAAGGGGAATGGTCCTTGCATCCGGAGGTGTTTCACCTCCCTTGCCGGAGGTGGGGCTCGCCGGATGTGGACCTATTGGCCTCTCGACTCAATCGCAAGATGTCGTGATTCGTGGCCAGGTCCAGGGATCCCTGGGCAGACGCATCAGATGCATTGGTGGCTCTGTGGGGTCGATATCGGCTGATTTATGCCTATCCTCCACTGAAGTTGATTCCTCGCCTTCTTCGCAGGGTGGAGGCTGAGGGGATTCCGGTGATCCTCATAGCGCCAGATTGGCCTTGGCGTCCTTGGTACGCCGATTTTGTGCGCCTAGTGGCCGACGTTCCATGGCGACTATCTGTGCGGGAGGATCTTCTGTCTCCAGGTCCCATTCTTCATCCTGCTTTTACAGTCGCTGGCTATAACAGCAAGGCTATTGGTCTCTCAGATTCGGTCATTTCGACCATGTTGAGGGCACCGAAATCTTTCTCCAGGAAGATATACCACCATACCTGGAGGGCCTACATCACTATGTGCGAGGAGCTGGATTGTCGTCCATGGACGTATTCCATTCCCATGATCCTGCAGTTCTTAGAGCGTGGTGTGACCCAAAAGCTTGCTTTAAGCACCATTAAGGGTCAGATTTCGGCTTTGGCCATTCTCTTTCAGCGGCCGCTAGCGTGCCATTCCTTGATTAGTACCTTCGTACAGGGGGTCTGCCATGTGCTCCCCCCTATTAAACCACCTCTTCCTCCTTGGGATTTGAATTCCTCTCAACTTTATCTCAGAAGGTGGCTTTTCTAGTAGCCATTACTTCTGTCAGAGGGGTTTCTGAATTGGCGACCTTGTCTTGCAAGCCGCCATACTTGGTCCTCCATAAGGATAAGGCGGTGCTACGCCCGCAGCCTTCTTTTCTTGGCCTTCCACCTTAATGAGGACATTGTGCTTCCGTCTTTATGTCCTCGTCCATCGCATCCCAGAGAGTTTGCGCTTCACGCATTAGACGTGGTACATGCTTTACGGGTGTACCTATCTGCTACAGCTTCATTTAGAAAGTCTAACTCGCTGTTTGTGTCTGGTCCAAAACGGGGCCAAGCGCTTTCGTCAGCCACCATTTCTAGGTGGATCAGACAGACTGTCATACAGGCCTATGCCCTTAAGGGGCGGGTGCCTCCCTTTCCGGTCACAGCACATTCAACCAGGGCAATTGGTGCTTCCTGGGCTTTCCGACATCAAGCGTCTGTTGCACAAGTGTGTAAGGCGGCTACCAGGTCGTCCGCACATACCTTTTCAAAGTTCTATAAGGTTGATGTGGCTGCATCTTCTGATGCTACCTTCGGCCGCAAGGTTTTGCAGGCGGCTGTTTAATATTGCACCTCCTCCGTTGAGGAGCTCTGCTTGTTTGGGGTGAAGTTTGTTTTTTTCCCTTAATACTGTTCCCACCCCTCGTTCTTTGACACTGCTTTGGGACGTCCCACTTTGTCAAGAATGAAGAGGCTGTGTCAGTCCATGGACAGTAAGAGAAAATAGGATTTTTGTACTCACTGTAAAATCCGTTTTCTCTGACGTCCATGGACTGACACAGCAGGGGGGGGGTTTGTACTGCTTTGATACAAACTGAGGCTGCAGGTTAGGAGGGTTATGTCCGGAGGGACTGCCCCCCCCCCCTGGGCGGGGCTGTACAGCTCTGGTAAATGAATGTATGTTAAAACATCTAACATTCTGCCTAGTCTTCTCCTATGAGCAGGAACATAACCCACTTTGTCAAGAATGAAGAGGCTGTGTCAGTCCATGGACGTCAGAGAAACAGATTTTACGGGGAGTACAAAAATACTATTTTCTGTGATCCATAAGAGAAGTATAGCCAAAATAGCTTTGGCTATACTCCTTTTTTAACGGCATATTCCACCTTTAAAAAATAAATGCACCCATATTGAAAGCATGTGCATTTATAAAAAAATTTTTTGCATTTGAGCCTTGAAGGCATTGCAGTCGCAATCAGTGAAGCAGGAATGCAATAAATGGGCTCCTGCAGGCTATTCCTAGTCCTAGAGCTGCACAATTAATCGTTAAAAAAAATCTTGATCTCGATTCAACCCCCCTGACAATCTCCAATGCAGAGTTTGCCGATTCTTTCATATAACAAGTGGAGAGACTTTATCTGCTCACTCAGCTGTCAAAAGAAAATATCTGGGCAGTCTGCCAAGTTTAGATCAAAGAGATAAACTTGTGTGTGTGTGTGTGTGTGTGTGTGTGTGTGTGTAAAAAATCTGGGCAGTCGGCCAAGTTTTTAACAAAATTAAACATTGTAACGAACTTCATTCTTAAATAAAACTTCTGTGTGTAAATGCAGGAAGTTTAACCACTTAACGACCGCTCACTGTATATATACGTCGGCAGAATGGCACCGACAGGCACAATCACGTAGAGCATACGTGATTGCCTTTGTACAGTTGGGGGGTCCAATCGGACCCCCCTCCTATACAGTGAGCGGTGGCTAAGTGTCCGGGAGCGTTCCGGGATGAGGGGGCAGCCATTCGTTTCTGGCCACCCCCTCGCGATCGCTCCCGGCGAATGGAAATGCCCCCTCTGTCTGTGTCAGACAGAGGGAGCAGGAGGAAGTGATGTCATCTCTGGTGCGGCGCTCACATATACCGAGCGCCGTACAAGAGAAGATATCAGGTCAGTGCACACAACACTACACTGACACCAGGACACATAGGGGCATAAATCGCCCCCCCCAGGCCCCCCAGATCACCCCAGATCACCCCCCCAGCCCCCAGTCACAGTGTCACTGATTGCAGTGACCATTTATTTAGTGATCACTGCAATCAGTGACATTTGTGACTGTAAAAGTGTCACCAAAGTTTAGTCTTAGGTCCAGTGTAGCCCCCTAACCCCCCTAATAAAGGTTTAACCCCCTGATCACCCCCCAGATAACCCTTTCACCGCCTATCACCACTGTCACTTAGCGATCATTTTTCTGATCGCTGTCTTGGCGTCGGTGATGCCGATCGGCAGCCAGTAATTTTTTTTAGGTTCGCCGCAGGTTTTCATAGCGTCAGGTACCCCAATATATTATCTAATAAAGGTTTAACCCCCTTGATCGCCCCCCAGGTAACCCTTTCACCCCCTATCACCACTGTCACTAAGCGATCGTTTTTCTTAACGTTGTCTTAGTGTCTGTGATGCAGATCGGTAGCCGGTAATTTTTTTTAGGTTCGCCGCAGGTTTTTATAGCGTCAGGTACCCCAATATATTATCTAATAAAGGTTTAACCCCCTTGATCGCCCCCCCAGGTAACCCTTTCACCCCCATCACCACTGTCGCTAAGCAATCGTTTTTCTAAACGCTGTCTTAGTGTCGGTGATGCAGATCGGTAGCTGGTAATTTTTTTTAGGTTTGCCGCAGGTTTTTATAGCGTCAGGTACCCCCATATATTATCTAATAAAGGTTTTAACCCCCTGATTGCCCCTAGTTAACCCTTTCACCAGTGATCACCATATAAGTGTTACGGGTGACGCTGGCTAGTTAGTTTGCTTTTTATAGTGTCGGGGCACCAGCCGTGTATATAACCCAATAAAGGTTTAACCCCCTGATCGCCCGGCGGGTGATATCAATTAGGTTTTAGCGTCAGAGAGAGTCTGAGTCAAACCCCAGGCAGCGTCAGGTTAGTGCCAGTAACGCTAACACCCACGCGTGAAGCATACACCCCCCTTAGTGGTATAGTATCTGAACAGATCAATATCTGATCTGATCAGATCTATACTAGCGTTCCCAGCAGTTTAGGGTTCCCAAAAACGCAGTGTTAGCGGGATCAGCCCAGATACCTGCTGGCACCTGCGTTTTGCCCCTCCATCCAGCCCAGGCCACCCAAGTGCAGTATCGATCGATCACTGTCACTTACAAAACAAAAACACACATAACTGCAGCGTTCGCAGAGACAGGCCTGATCCCTGCGACTCCAGTGCTGTAGGAGGTGATTTCACCACCACAGTTAAAAAAAAAAAGGCAAATATGCCGAAGCATTGGGGCAGCAGGGGCGGAGGAGCGATTTTGCTCCTAATGCCGCGTACATACGGTCGAAATTCCGACGGAGGCTTGCCCGTGGAAAAGTCCGACCATGTGTGTGCGGCATAACTTTTTTGCGGGAGGATGCCCCCATGCTTCGGCATATATAAATGGTGCGTGTATGCCCATCATTGGAAGTGGGTGGATGAAGGGCGGTATTCTAATGGTGGGCATACCCACCGATCAATCTCTTTTTTTCGTTCAGCCAACTGGCTGCATGAAATAAAAAGATTACAATACATGTCCAACAAGGACCAGCAACGTACTGGTATGTTGCTGGACTTTGAATGTTTATACCAGAATGATGCCTGCGGGTTTAGGTATCATCTTGGTATCATTCTTTTCAGCCTGCGGCCGGCTTTCATGTAAAAGCAATCCTAGCGGCTAATTAGCCTCTGGACTGCTTTTACAAGCAGTGGGAGGGAATGTCCCCCCCCCCGGATATAAAAAGCGCCATTGGGAAAGCATTTTATCACACCGATCTTGGTGTGGTCAGATGCTTTGAGGGCAGAGGAAAAATCTAGGGTCTAGAAGACCCCAGTTTTTTCAAAAAAAGAGTACCTGTCACTACCTATTGCTCTCATAGGGGATATTTACATTCCCTGAGATAACAATAAAAATGATAAAAAAAAAAAATACTTGGAAGGAACAATTTAAAAATAAAATAAAAAAGCAAAATTAATAATAAAAAAAAAAGAAAAAAAAAAAAAAAGCACCCCTGTCCTGCCCTGCTCTTGCCCAATGGCGAACGCAAGCGTCGGTCTGGCGTCATATGTAAACAGCAATTGCACCATGCATGTGAGGTATCACCACGAAGGTCAGATTGAGGGCAATCATTTTAGCAGTAGACCTCCTCTGTAAATCTACTGGGGTAACCTGTAAAGGCTTTTAAAGGCTTTTAAAAATGTATGTAGTTTGTCGCCAATGCGCGTTTGTGCGAAATTTTAAAGCATGTCGTGTTTGGTATCTATGTACTCGGCCTAAGATCATCTTTTTTATTTCATCAAACATTTGGGCAATATAGTGTGTTTTAGTGCATTAAAATTAAAAAAAGTGTATTTTTTAACCCAAAAAATGCGTTTGAAAAATCGCTGCGCAAATACTGTGTAGAAAAAAAAAATGCAACACCCACCATTTTAATCTGTAGGGCCTTTGCTTTAAAAATATATATAATGTTTGGGGGTTCAACATAATTTTCCTGCAAAAAAAAAAATGTTTTCATGTAAACAAAAAGTGTCAAAGGGCTTTGTCTTCAAGTGGTTAGAAGAGTGGATGTAAGCTTCCTAATGTTGTGTATAAAATGCCAGAACAGTTCAAAACCCCCCCAAATGACCCCATTTTGGAAAGTAGACACCCCAAGCTATTTGCTGAGAGGTATTGTGAGCATTTTGCAGATCTCGCTTTTTGTCACAAAGTTTTGAAAATTGAAAAAAAAAATATATATATTTTCTTTCTTCATTTTCAAAAACAAATGAGAGCTGTAAAATACTCGCCATTCCTCTCAGCAAATAGCTTGGGGTGTCTATATTCCAAAATGGGGTCATTTGGGGGGGTTTTGTGCGATTTTGGCATTTTATGGCCTTCAAAACTGTGATAGGTAGTGAGGAGTGAAATCAAAAATTTGCGCCCTTAGAAATCCTGAAGGCGGTGCTTGGTTTCCGGGGTCCCGTACGCGGCTAGGCTCCCAAAAAGTCCCACACATGTGGTATCCCCGTACTCAGGAGAAGCAGCAGAATGTATTTTGGGGTGAAATTCCACATATAACCATGGCATGTGTGAGCAATATATCATTTAGTGACAACTTTTTGTAATTTATTTTTTTTTTTGTCATTATTCAATCACTTGGGACAAAAAAAAAAAAAAATTCAATGGGCTCAACATGCCTCTCAGCAATTTCCTTGGGGTGTCTACTTTCCAAAATGGGGTCATTTGGGGGGGTTTTGTACTGCCCTGTCATTTTAGCACCTCAAGAAATGAGATAGGCAGTCATAAATTTAAAGCTGTGTAAATTTCAGAAAATGTACCCTAGTTTGTAAACTCTATAACTTTTGCGCAAACCAATAAATATACGCTTATTGACATTTTTTTTTACTAAAAACATGTGGCTGAATACATTTTGGCCTAAATGTATGACTAAAATTGAGTTTATTCGATTTTTCTTATAACAAAAAGTAGAAAATATCTTTTTTTTTTTTTCAAAATTTTCGGTCTTTTTCCGTTTATATCGCAAAAAATAAAAATCGCAGAGGCAATCAAATACCATTAAAAGAAAGCTCTATTTGTGGGAAGAAAAGGACGCAAATTTCGTTTGGGTACAACATTGCATGTCCGCATAATTTACAGTTAAAGCAGCGCAGTGCAAAATTCTGAATTCACCTCTGGTCCTCCTAGCTACCAAATGGTCCGGGGCTTAAGTGGTTAAAGTCCAAATCTTTTTCTGACACTTGTTTCTTAAGTTAAAATCAATATTTTTTGCTAGAAAATTACTTGGAACCCCCAAACATATTATATAATATATATATATATATATATAATTTAGCAGAGACCCTAGGGAATAAAATGGCAATTGCTGCAATATTTTATGTCGCACTGTATTTGCCCAGCGGTCTTTCAAATACAATTTTTTGGGGAAAAAATACACTTCAATGAATAAAAAAACAACGAAATAGTAAAGTTAGCCCAATTTTTTTTGGTTTTAATGTGAAAGATGATGTTAAGCTGCGAGAATCGTGAGAGAATCGTGATCTATCTTCTAAGCAAAAAAATCCTTATTCTCATTTTAGCCAGAATCGTGCAGCTCTGCCAAGTCCTATAGTTATGGCTTTGGAAAGAGTATCAGTGGACTACAAGTGCATTGACATGGCTACACAGAGAACTACTTTAATAATGTCCCTTCAGGTTAATAAAGTATTCTAAATCTGAACTACGAGTCTCTCAGCCATAGAAGCATGTTCAGGAAGAGAAGTCTTCATAATTCTCTTGGCACAGGGTTCCTTTTAAAGTGTAACTAAATGCAAAGGTGTGTGTGTGTGTGTGTGTGTGTGTGTGTGTGTGTGTTTTTTTTTTTGGATAGAGTGGAGATGGATTGGAATACCTGTCAGGTTTTTATTGCTGTCTGTGCCCCCATAAGGCCCCTTTCACCTGGGGCAGATTCCATTCTGATCATAACAAACATGCCTATACTTACCTGCTCTGTGCAATGATTTTGCACAGACCAGCCTCGATCCTCTTCTAGGGTGCCCCTCCGGCGTTCCTCCTCTTCATCCGGTGCCCCCACAGAGAGCCTCTTTCCATGGGGGCACCCATGCAGGCTCATTCCTGAGTCCCGCTGCTGCATCCGACAGACAGCTGGACTTGGCCTCGCCCCCCGGCTCTGTGTCACTGGATTTGATTGATGGCAGCAGGAGCCAATGGCTCCCTCTGCTATCAATCTGTCCAATGAGGAGAGAGACAGCGGCCAAGGCCGCTGCACTAGTGCACATCGCTGGATCGAATCGGGCTCAAGTAATAAAAAGGGGGGGATCTGGGGGGAGCTGCACCACAGAAGGTTTTTCACCTTAATGCATTAAGGTGAAAAAGCTTGAGGGTTTACACCACTTTTAAAGCCAAACTCCAGGTTTGATTTAGCTTTAAATAGTTGTGTGGACCAAGTTGGTCCAATTGAACCATTTCCTCCACTAACACATGTGCTTTTTGTGAGCACTGTATATACCAACTACATCCAGTATACAGCTCTGTGTTCCGGCAATGGGATGGGAACTTCCTGGCCCATAACCAGAACAAAATTGAGTTGGACCGAGCACTGTTCAGCCATTTTAGAGCGCCTTTTTTTTTTTTTTTTTAATGAATACAAGGCTTCTTATGATTGGCAGAGGTGGAGAGGGGGCAGATGATATCATACTCTCCACCTCAGCTAATCAAAGGAAGCCTTGTATTCTTTTAGAAAAAAACAAAGCTTCCTCTGAATAGCGCTCAGCCCAACTTGTTTTTATTCCAGGCGTCGGACAGAAAGTCCTGTGCTGCTTGCTACATCATGAGGTTCAATGGTAATGGGTTCAGTGGTAACATACCTAAAATGCATTTGAAATGCACACACTGATATGAACCCAAAACCAGGGTTTTAGCCATGCAAGTAATAGGGGTAAATACCCATTCGGATCTTTGACAGAGTAAATTTGCAGAGCTGAGCTCTGCCCAGTCTTTCTAAAATAGAGAAATCATTTGTAAATGAAGTTGGTCTGTAATGTTTAACAGTGTGTCATTTACAGAAGCTAGGGCTGTGTGTTTGTTTTATCTAAATACATGTACATACAGAAATAAATGTCTTTTTTTGTTTTCTGTTTTATCTTCTTTTTACAAAATATATTTTTTTCTGAGCACTTTTTTAACCTATATTGCTGTGCCAGTTGAGCTGTTTTGGAGTTTGTTTACTAGGCCCTAGGGGTTTGCTTCACGGGGGATTCTCTTGCTGTGTCCTTTTTTGATGGAGTAGTCAGTCTGATTTTTTTACACGGGTCCATTGGATAGGTGATTCCTGCGTTTGATCGCACAGCCTTGCAGCTGTCTGAAACTGACACAGAAAACAGGGATGTATTTATTTTTGTATTATGTTAGTGTGCAGTGAAATCCGGGACAAGGAGCATAGGTGTGTGACTATTGCATTAGGGTGTGCACCCCAAAGCTCAAACACGCATGCCTTTCTCTGCAGCCTCCGCTCTGGGACAGTGCCCTGTGGTGAGCGGGTTTCTGTTCATTCACAAACGGAAGCTTAATATACAGTTCATAACTTAAGCATAATAAATGAACACAGTGAGTATGTTCACTGTGTACATTTTGAAAAGGAAGGCTCTGGTAAAGACTAGGGATGAGCCGAACGCCCCCCCCCGTTCGGTTCGCACCAGAACCTGCGAACAGACCTAAAATTCGCACAAACTTTAGAACCCTATTAAATACAATGGACTCGAACGGTCGAAATCAAAAGTGCTAATATGCAAGTTATTGTCCTAAAAAGGGTTTGGGGACCCGGGTCCTGCCCGGGTCCCTAAAGCAAAGCAACGTTTTAAAAACGTCCGTTTTCCAAAACGTCTTTCAGGACAGCACCTGAAAGATCATGGCTCCTCCTCCTACAGGAAACACCTCATCAATTAAGTCTTTAATTGGAGGTCTCCACGTTGCTTCCATCAGTTTTTTGTGTTTCCTCCAGCCGGAGGAACACCTCTGGTGAGAGCCATGACTCAGGGCTATATTATGGAAAAAGGGTTGGGACTTTAAATGAGGCGCGCATAGACACGCGTCTCCATCCCTATGGCGTAGCCGAAAAAATGGGAAAAGTTTTGGGACTTTGTATGAGGTGTGTGTCCCAAGGCTGATGCAGTGAGTGTAAGCTATGTATGAATGCATTGATCCATAAACCAAAGGTGAATGCACATTTCAAGATAAATTTTAATAAAAACATCTATCAGCAGATGTAACCATGTTGTGAAATGATCAAAGCGTTACATTGATGCATTTGTTTCAGAAAAATTGGAACAATTGAGCATAAAACAGTAGAACGAAAAAAATAATAAACATAATAGGGTACATGATGTTGAATGTTGAAAAACAGTAGGGTTGCCGCACAGCGTGCTCGACGCGTTTCGTGAACCATCACTCATCAGGAGCAAGTGCCAACCATCCATCTATAAATCGCATATGAATATAAATAAGTGCCATAAGTATAAAGGTAATCATGAAATAAAAGAATTAAGCCAAAATGAAGGTAAAATAAATTTGTTGCAATTACTCACAGGGCTTTCCTGGGAAACAAAGGTTCTCAGTCAGTCTTTATTTTTCTTAGGAGAGTGATCCTCCCACTTACCTCCTAACATGGATGGTCCTGTGGGCTCCCTCTCCCTCTTCCGTGCTCGGGGAGAGCCTGTACAGCCTGGGAGGGCTGCCTCCTTTTTTGTAACAGAGCGGCAGTTTGCTGTATCCCCACCAGCCACCTGCGGTGCACGGAATAGCGGCGTGGAGCTTTACAGCGGCCGCCATTGTTCTGGTGGCCGAGGAGAGCCTCGGCCGCGTCCTGTATAGGAAGAGGCAGCACTTCCGGGTCGGCGCGCGTGTCATTTCCGGCCGCAAAGCGCAGAGGGAGAGGGCAGGGTCACCTGGTGCCTTAAAGTTCCGGTTCCAGGTCAGCGCGGCTGCGTTTTTGAATCTGGAACCGGCGTTTCTTCACCACACGTCCGCAGACAGCCATGGATGGCGATTCAGCGGATAAGGAGGCAAGCCAAGGCACCAGCAAGGCTAAGGTAAGGGACTGTGTCCTATTTACACTGGGCCGTTTTCTCTTGTGGGGGGGTTATTAACCCTCCCCCCCCTTTTGTTTCCCCCACCCCCCATCTCCCTGGTGGTGCAGTGGCTGGTTATTTAGCATGTCTGCATAATATCTAGGGATTTTGTAAAAGGTGGTGGTGTTGCATGGCTTGCGGGGCACAAGGAAGTGAAAGTGTTTTTTCCTATGTGCACCTGGGTGTATTGATTTGTGCTGTGTAACAGTTTTTTAGCGTGGTCCCTGGTTTTTCTCTTCTGTTTGTGCAGGCCAAAAGTTCTGCTCAACCAGTGAAGAGAAGGTGCCCTGTCTGCAAGGAAAAGTTAAGCGAGGCTTGGACCAAGTCGCTTTGTGCAGATTGCACTGCAAATGTAGTCAGGGAATAGTCTCCATCCTTTTGTGGCGATCTAGTATCTACGATTAAGGATGAACTCTGTGCCACCTTTTCAAGCTTTTAGCTCAAACCTAAGAGAAGAACCAGGTCCCTCAAGGGAACCTAGGGCTCCGCAGCCTTCTTCAGAACCCCAAGACGGCTCTCAAAGATTATGGGGAGGTCCGATAGACACTTCCCAAGAATCTGCTTCCCTTGCTCCAGATGGAACAGACTCTGAGGAGGAAGAAAATGAAGCAGAGACCGCTTCTAAGTACAAAATGTCGCTAGAAGAAGTCGCAGGACTTTTAAAAGTAATCCATGCGACTTTGGGGATTGAAGAAGAAAATAAGGAGCTCTCCCTACATGACCGCATGGATGCAGGTTTGGGTGATTCAAAAAGCCATGTTTTTCCAGTCCATTCAATAATCTTGGACATGATTAAAAAAGAGTGGTTGGAACTTGAGAAAAAGCCTTTTTTTTTTTTTTTTTTTTTTTTTTTTCCCGGTCTCATAAGAGAAGATTTCCATTTGAGGATAACCCGGATTCCATCTGGAACAAGGTTCCAAAACTGGACTCTGCTTTTTCACAGGTCTCAAAATCAACTAACCTTGCCTTTGAGGACATGGGCATGTTAAAGGAGCCCATGGACAAAAGAATGAATTTGCTTCTTAAAAGGGCCTGGCAGTCCCTGATGAACAATCTAAAACCAGCAATGGCAACAACTTGTGTCGCTAGGAATTTAGAACACTGGATTAACCAGATGAAGGCCCATGTTACGGCGGATTCCCCAAAACAGTTGATTCTTGACTCCTTTACAACGCTTTCTGCAGCAGTATCCTATATTGTGGATGCTTCAGCAGAATCCATTCGTATGTCAGCCAGGTCAGCGGCTTTGACAAATTCTGCTAGGAGGGCCTTGTGGCTTAAAACTTGGCCAGGGGATGCTGCATCTAAAAACAGGCTCTGTAGCATTCCATTTGCAGGAGATTTTCTATTTGGTTCTGAGCTGGAGTCCATTCTTGACCGTCCGGCTGACAAAGAAGGCGTTTCCGGTCAAGAAACAGGTACAGACCCGTAAGCGTTTTTTTCGTCCGCAAAAAGGACAACCAGAAGGAAAAACGAAAACCAAAAGGAAGCAGTGGTCTTCCCAGAAACCAAAAGGTAGGAGTGGAGTGCTTTTCAATCCTCCTGCGACCTCCGGAAAGCCGCAGTGACCATCCACCCCAAGTAGGGGGAAGACTCCAGGAGTTCATTCCACAGCGGAGAGACATCACTACAAATCAGTATATTGTAAACATGCTCTCCCAAGGATACGTGATGGAATTCATGGAAGAACCCGGAAGAAAAGATTCCTGGTGACAAACGTCCCGAGGGATCCGGTCAAGGCTCTCGCCATGAAGTCCCTAATTCAGGAGCTGATATCCCAGAGAGTCATTGTTCCGGTTCCAACAAAGAAGTTCTTCCAGGGTTTCTACTCTCACGTTTTCCTTGTACAGAAACCTTCAGGAAAGTACCGCCTCATCCTAAATCTAAAAATGCTGAATTTGTCAGTGGAATACAAAAGATTTCGGATGGATTCCATTTTCTCAGTAAGAAGCCTCCTGAGTCAAGGATGCTTCATGGCATCAATAGATTTGCAGGACGCATACCTCCACATTCCTATTGCCGCCAGATCTGAGATATCTGAGGTTAGCACTGAGAGAAGGGAAGAAGATGGTGCACCTGCAGTTCGGAGCTCTCCCGTTCGGCCTGTCATCTTCTCCAAGGGTGTTCACGAAGGTAATGGCCGAAGCTCTAGCACCCTTGCGTCTAGAAGGAATTTCAGTGATTTCTTATCTAGACCAGTGTTTCTCGACTCCAGTCCTTAAGGCGCCCCAACAGGTCATATTTTCAGGATTTCCCTCAGATGAAACTGCTGTGGGAATTACTAAAGCAGTTAAACTGATCAAATAACCTGTACAAAACAATGGAGAGCCTGAAAACATGACCTGTTGGAGCGCCTTGAGGACTGGAGTTGAGAAACACTGATCTAGACGACCTGCTACTGTTTGCCCAAACCAGAGATGGACTTCAGAGAAACTTGGACAGAGCCTGTGCTCACCTAGAATCCATCGGATGGATACTAAACCTCCAAAAGTCCAATCTGATGCCCTCTCAGGAGGTGTTATTCCTGAGTTTCCGTATCAACTCTTTGGAGCAAAAGGTTTTTCTCCCAGAAGAAAAACAGGAAAAGCTGATAGAGGTGGTCTCACTCTAACAATCCAGTCAGCTTCTGTCCATCGGGAGGGTCATGTCAGCCCTTGGAACCCTGACCTCTTCCATACCGGCAGTACAAGTGGGCAAAGCTCCATTTCAGACCGCTGCAAAAGTTTGTTAAAAATCTGGGATCGCCAGCAAAATTCACTGGTGAAGATCCCCACCAAGGTAAAGAGGAGTCTCTGGTGGTGGAAGAACCAGGCAAGATTCTCAGCAGGCCTTTTATGGTCCTTTTTTCCAGGTAAGGCTAACAACCGATGCCAGCTTCTGGGGTTGGGGGGCTCACATGAGCGGTCGATGGGCTCAGGGATCTTGGTCCACAAGGGAAGCACTGAGATCCTCAAACTGGAGGGAACTAAAGGCAATAGAAATGGCCTTATTGTCCTTTGCAGAAGAAGTCCAAGGGCAACATACACAAATCCTGTCGGACAATGCCACGGCGGTGGCTTACATAAACTGACAAGGGGGCACCAGAAGCAGAGTACTTCAAGGCCTAGCAGGGAGCATTATAAACTGGGCAGAGCTCCATACTCAATCCTTGTCCGTGGTCCACCTAAAAGGGACCCTAAACAGGATGGCGGATTTCCTCAGCAGGAACCAGGTGTACGAAGCGGAATGGCAATTGAATCCAGATGTCTTCAATCTAATAGTGAGGAGAGGAGCAAAGGGGGCGGGACTTTGAGTGAAGCATGTGTAAGCAAAGGCATAATAAGGTAAAACAATTGGAATTTATTTCAATTTAGGGTGAGGGTATCATTGGTCGGTCTACAATACCCGACTACCACAGCATCAACATACGAACCCCAGTAAGTCAGCATGCACTTGACCTGTGGTTATTTATAACCCACTCTTGCCCATGCCTTTTTATTATTTTTATTTATTGGCTTTATCCATATCAATTTTGTTTTAGATAACTGGCTTGCTCCTGATGATTGGCGGTGAAGCCATGAAATGCGTCGAGCTACCTGAAGCCGTTTCTTTACAATCAATACCCAGCTATTACAGTTATATTCTTCCCTACCCTTCTAGGATCAGAGGCCATAGGCCCTGCAGGCACTACTTTCTTATGCTTTTACCTTAATGTGTTCTGGTGAACTATGGAATTTAATTTGGATGTACCATGACATAACTTTTGCCACCTTTTTACCCATTGTAGACTCCATGACCTAATGAGGTCTGTGGAATGAACTTGCCATGCTCAACCGCATTGTAACTATAGTAACTGTATATTCTAAGACTAACTGATGTCTATGTAATCAATTTTGTATGCGTGTTTAAATTGAAATATGAAATAAATTCCAATTGTTTTACTCTATTATGCCTTTGCTTACACATGCTTCACTCAAAGTCCCGCCCCCTTTGCTCCTCTCCTCAAATGATTTGGGATGGAGAGACATAGCATTTCCATCCCATGTCTCATTTAAAGTCCCCTGGGATGGAAATAACTGGCCTTACCAGGCCGTGGCTTCCTAAAAATCCCAGATAAACCTTCCTCTAAATAAACATATTAATTCAATCTAATAGTGAAGAAATGGGGACAGCCAAGAGTGGATCTCTTTGCGACTCAGGAAAATACACAAATATTCCGTTTTTTTTTTTTTTCCCTGAACAGGAACGAGTTATCTCTGGTGGTAGATGCTCTGGCGCACAGGTGGAATTTTCACCTCTGCTACGCCTTCCCTCCATTTCAGCTGATTCCGCAGGTCATAACAAAAATCCGAAAAGAGGATACAACAGTAATCCTCATCACTCCCTTCTGGCCCAAAAGGCCTTGGTTTTCGGCTCTTCTACAGATGCAGATCAAACCATACTGGCACTCGGATAGGTTGGTGGCTACCCTCCTATCTAGCAGAAAGATTGTTACCAGAGCAATATATCACAAAGTCTGGAAAGTCTTTAACTCCTGGTGCACAACATCCGGCAGACCATTAAAGCAGATTTCTTCTATCCTGGAATTCCTGCAAGAAAAAGCAGACCAGGGCCTAGCTGTCAGTACCCTAAAAGTTCAGGTTGCTGCACTGGGGGTATATTTTGAGAAATCTATTTCATCAGAACCCCTAGTAATCAGATTCTTTAAAGCCCTCACTCGGGCTAGACCGATAGTGATCAAAAACTGTCCTTCATGGGACTTATCAGTGGTTCTACAGGCCCTGACCAGGGAACCTTTCGAACCTCTTAATTTAACCTCCCTGAAACAAATTACTTTGAAAACAATTTTTTTAGTAGCCATTACAACACCTCGAAGAATCGGTGAGCTGCAAGCTTTATCAATCAGGGAGCCATTTTTTTCTATTTTTTTCAGACAGAATTGTTCTGAAGACGGATCCTAATTTTTTACCAAAGGTGGCTTCAGTTAAAAATAGAACCCAGGAGATATGTCCTACGTTTTGTTCTAATCCGTCGGGTAAGAAGGAAGAAGAATTCCATACCCTGGATGTTAAAAGAGCAGTCTTAAGTTACCTGGAAGCTACTAAAAACTTTAGGCGTTCAGACGCACCATTTTATTTTCCGAAAATAAAAAGGGAAGACAAGCTTCTAGAGGAACCATTGCCAGATGGTTGAGAATGGCTATCTCAGACTCCTATTCCCTTACAGGCCAGGAGAGTCCAATAAGTTTCCAGGCTCATTCTACTAGAGCTTCGGCGGTGAGTTGGGCAGAAAAAGCTGGTGCCACCCCCGAACAAATCTGTAAGGCAGCTACATGGACAAGTCTGACGACCTTTGCCTGTCATAGGTTAGATCTCATGACGGCTGGGGACCAGGCTTCCGGAAGGAAAGTCTTACAGGCTGTTGTCCCACCCTAAATGGGGTAAGCTTGCTTATCCTCTCAGGTGCTGTCCTGAAAGACGTTTTGAAAAAATGCAAGTTAGACTTGCCGGTAACTTGTTTTCCAATAGGCTTTCAGGACAGCAGGATCTTGCGCTTTTTTTTTTTTTTTTTTTTTTTTTAATGCTGTTGCTGTAATACTATGTAATAGCTGTCGCTTATGTGTTGCAGCTGGGGCTGGAGGTTCTCTACAAACAACTGATGGAAGCAACGTGGAGACCTCCAATTAAAGACTTAATTGATGAGGTGTTTCCTGTAGGAGGAGGAGCCGCCATGATGTCTCAGGTGCTGTCCTGAAAGCCTATTGGAAAACAAGTTACCGGTAAGTCTAACTTGCATTTTTTTCAGGAGCAGTGATTTTAATAATGCTTAAAGTGAAACAATAAAAGTGAAATATTCCTTTAAATTTCGTACCTGGGAGGGGTGTGTATAGTATGCCTGTAAAGCAGCGCTTGTTTCCCATGCTTAGAACTGTCCCTGCCCAAAGTGTCATATCTGAAGGAAAAAAGTCATTTAAAAGCACTCGCGGCTATAATGAATTGTCGGCTCCCAGCAATACAGAGAAAAGTCATTGATAAAAAAAATGCGTGGGTGTCCCCCAAAATTCCATTACCAGGCCCTTCAGGTCTGGTATTGATATTAAGGGGAACCCTGCGTCAAATAAAAAAAAAATGGCGTTGAGTTCCCCCCAAAAATCCATACCAGACCCTTTATATGAGCACGCAACCTGGCAGGCCGCAGGAAAAGAGGGGGGGAACGAGAGAGCGCCCCCCCTCCTAAACCGTACCAGGCCACATGCCCTCAACATGGGGAGAATGCTTTGGGGTTCTGTGACCCCCTCCAAAGCACCATGTCCCCATGTGGATGGGGACAAGGTCCTCATCCCCACAACCCTTTCCCGGTGGTTGTGGGGGTCTGCGGGCGGGGGGCTTATCGGAATCTGGAAGACCCCTTTTAACAAAGGGGACCCCCAGATCCCGCCCCCCACCCATGTGAATTGGTAAGGGGTACATTGTACCCCCTACCATTTTCACAAAGAAAGTGTAAAAAAAAAAAAAAAAAAAAAACAGTCACTGTTGAAAGTCCTTAATAAAAAAAAACATTCCAGCGATTGTAATCCAGTGTCCCGCGGTGATCCGATGTCCAGCGCTGCAGTCTCCACTCCACAGGAAACCCCCATGACGTACGAGGGGGGTGGGGTCACCCGTCACATCATAGGGCAAGCCCCAGCTTTCCCTGCAAGCGGGGAAAGCCGGGGCTTACCCCTATGATCTGACGGGTGGCCCCACCCCCTCATACGTCAGAGTCCGCCTACGTCATTGGCTGAGCGGACCTTATGGGGAACTTCCTTCGCAGTGTAATAAATGAATAGACCCCGCCCCTTCTCACGTTCCCCATCAGGTCCGCTCAGCCTTACACCCAGTGAAGGTGACCCCGCCCCCTACGTCATTGGCTGAGCGGACCTGATGGGGAACGTGAGGAGGAGGTTCCCCATCAGGTCCGCTCAGCCAATGACGTATGCGGGGTCTGACGTATGAGGGGGCGGGGTCACCCGTCAGATCATAGGGGTAAGCCCCGGCTTTCCACGCTTGCGGGGAATAGCCAAATGACTTAGGTGGGATTCCGCCTACGTCATTGGCTATTCCCCGGCAATTGGGGAAAGCTGGGCTTACCCTATGATGTGACGGGTGACCCCGCCCCCTCGTACATCATGGGGGTTTCGTGTGGCGAGGAGACTGTAGCGCTGGACATCGGATCACCGCGGGACACTGTATTACATCGCTG
The DNA here is from genome assembly GCA_029206835.1 of Rana muscosa. Lineage (NCBI taxonomy): Eukaryota > Metazoa > Chordata > Amphibia > Anura > Ranidae > Rana > Rana muscosa. The sequence continues at coordinate 390,456,463 of CM055127.1, forward strand.
GAATGGGTTTTAAATTTTTTTTATTTTTTTTTAATAAAGGACTTTCCCAACTGTCTGTTTTTTTTATTTTTATTTTTTTATTTACACTTTCTTTGTGAAACGGTAGGGGGTGCAATGTACCCCTTACCAATTCACATAGGGGGGGCAGGGATCTGGGGGTCCCCTTTGTTAAAGGGGTCTTCCAGATTCCGATAAGCCCTCCGCCCCCCACAACCACCAAGCAAGGGTTGTGGGGATGAGGCCCTTGTCCCCATCAACATGGGGACATGGTGCTTTGAGGGGCAAAGCATCCTCCCTATGTTGAGAGCATGTTGCCTGGTACGTTTCAGGAGGGGGGGGCGCTCTCTCGTCCCCCCTCTTTTTCCTGCGGCCTGCCAGGTTGCGTGCTTGGATAAAGGGTCTGGTATGGATTTTTGGGGGGGAACTCCACCTTTTTTTTTTCTTTTTTTTTAATATTTGACACAGGGTTCCCCTTAATATCCAGACCTGAAGGGCCTGGTAATTGAATTTGGGGGGGGGGGCCCACGCATTTTTTTTTATTTTTTTATCAATGACTTTTCTCTGTATTGCCGGGAGCCGACAATTCATTATAGCCGCAAATGCTTCTAAATTACTTTTTTTTCCTTCAGAAATGACACACTGTGCAGGGACAGTTCTAAGCACGGGAAACAAGCGCTGCTTTACAAGCATACTACACACCCCCACCCCAGGTACAAAATTTAAAGGAATATTTCACTTTTATTGTTTCACTTTAAGCATTATTAAAATCACTGCTCCCGAAAAAACTGCAGTTTTTTTTAAATAAACTTTTTGTATTGATACATGATACCTGGGGCGCAGGACCCATGTCCCCAAACACTTTTTATGACAATAACTTGCATATCAGCCTTTAAAATTTCTCCCATAGACTTTTACAGGGTGTTCTGCAGCTTTTCGAATTTGCCGGGAACACCCCAAATTGTTCGCTGTTCGACTCGATCATTGCCTGTTCGCCGAACATGAGTTTGACTCGACTCGAAGCTCATCCCTAGTAAAGACATGTATTTATTATCCCCTTCCCCCACTCTCCATATTGAAACCTCCCCTGCAGCAGCTGAGGCGAGGGAAGCAAGCAGCACTGCAGGTAGAAGAAATTGTCTGGACAGCCGCACTCCAAAAACATAGCCTTTATTGGTAAAAACGTGAAGAAGCACTACAAGCCACAGCAACCAGGACACCTGACGCGTTTCACACTACACTTAGTGTTTAATCATAGCTACATGTCCTGGTTGCTGTGGCTTGTAGTGCTTCTTCCCGTTTTTAACCAATAAAGGCTATGTTTTTGGAGTGCGGCTGTTCAGACAATTTCTTCTCCTACCTGCTTATATACATTGCCTGCACCCGTGGTTCCTGAGTGGAAGTTAATTGCCAATTGGACCTGCCTGGAGCTGCAATTCTTTTGTTCTAAAGCAGCACTGCAGGGCGGGAGGTGGGGGCCAACAAGGGGAAAGCTCAGGCAGTAGGTGGAATTGGCACTGCACGTAGTGATTAGGGTAAGCCCAGGCACACCTGGCACACCCCCTATGCACACCTATGACAAGCAGCCAATCGGTTCATGTGCTGACAAGCATGATGATGGGAAGTGAACGCAGAGATATGAGCTTATAGCTGTGCTGCTTCTCCCTTTATTGTCTAGTCACAGGCTGGACCTGGGCTCAGAGGAATAGGGTTAAATGATACTGGACATCAGCCTGGGGAGATTTCAACATCAGTACATTGGGCCGCTGATAGGCCAGTACAACTGGCCCTGTTGTACTGGGCCCGGCCAGCAGGGGGGCTCGGCCAACCTGAAAAGAAGAAAAATTAATGCAGGAAAAAAAAAAGAATAATTCCTCCAGCCATGACCGATCATCAACCTCCAACACCCGAACCTCAATCGCCCCCCAGCACCAAGCCCCCATCAACCAGCCATCCGCCCGCCCCCCAACTGAATTATTATTTTTTAAACACCATATGGCAGGGAGGGACATTTTTTTTTCTATTTCAGGCGCATTATGCGCATGTCTGTTCCGTGCCCGCTCCTCCGGCTGGCTCAAGTCCCGGCCAGCGGCCTGTATGTTTCTCTCCCTGGCGCCGCGGAGTGATTCCTCTCCCTCCGCTCATGGCGCTCTATGTTCTCCACCCGGGCTGAGAGAAGAAGCAGTGAGGTGAACGGCGGTGGCGGCAGAAGAAGGAAACAGCTGACATCTGACTGCAATTGTTTGTGATACTGACTGACACTCCAGGCAGCAGCAGGATCAGAGAGGAAGTGACTTGTGAGGCCGGGCTAACGCGTGTGTGCTTTCTTGGGGGGGGGGGGGTGATTTCAAGAGCTACTATATCACTGTATCTGTCCACAGCAGCATCTATACGTTATGGCGTTGGTGGCATGGCATGGGTGGCACATTATGGCATTGGCATCATGGGTGGCACTGTCTCTGCAGGCATAACGCATTTGCTGCCTGCAGACGGTGCCACCCGTGCCATAATGTGCTGCAGATAGTGCCACCCATGCCGCCAATGCCATAATGTGCTGCAGACAGTGCCACCCATGCCATGCTGCCAATGCCATAATGTACTGCAGACAGTGCCACCCTTGCTGCCAATGCAATAACGCATGTGCTGCCTGCAGAGACAGTGCCAGCACATTATGGTATTGGCGGCATGGGTGGCACTGTCTGCAGCACATATTGGCATTGGCATGTCCCTCTGTCAAGTCGCCGATCGCCACTATTACTAGTAAAAATAAATAAAATAGTTTGGTTTGCGCAAAAGTTATCACGTCTACAATCAATATACACTTTTTGGGATTTTTTTTACCAAAAATATGTTGCAGAATACATATTGGCCTAAACTATTGAAGAAATTCGATTTTTTTTTTTTGTTTGTTTTGTTTTTATTTTTTTTATTGGATGTGGACACTTGTAGACAAACCTGCACTTCTTTTTTTTTTCAAAGCGGGGTCTGGGGTGGGGCTGAAGGCTGCCCCGTCAGGTAGGCTGTACAGGGCCCCATGATTGCTATCAGCGGCCCTGTCAGTACACTCCGTGGTTACAGGAAAGAATATGGCCAGCCTTACTGTGTGTATTGAGCAATTCAGAAAGAACTTGATAGGCAAGTGAAGCGCAAGCAAAATTTCCAATGCTGATGTCCACAAGGCTTCTATGTTGTACATGAAGGCCTTCCGTGGAAGAGAGAGGGTATTATTGGTTTTCAGTTTGTGGGAAAATCTTTCTGTGGATTCTCTAGTAAAACTGCAGATTCAAACATGCTAAAAATACTTGTATTGCAGGAAACTGCCCACCCTAATCTTGTCACCAAAACATTCCCATAGCTTTATGAGGCTTCTCTGTCAGATAGGTGTGTCCTCATTATTCCAGGCAGCTATAAACAAGGAAACAAACAAAAACATCATATGTGAAGATAATCTGCAACAATATAGAAGAGGTTAGATGTGTAATGAAATCCTAGAATGCTTATCTCACATACTTGGTAGAAGCAATCGTTCTATTCACTGAATCAAAGTGAAGCCTATTAAGTCTCTAGGAAACTGCAACATTATTGTGCAGTCCCAGAGATTCCTATATAATAGACTTCTAAATCATATACGGTGTGTATGTATGTGTATAATAAAAAAAAAATATATATATATATATATATATAATTAGTTGGGTTCATGTTCATATATATTTGGAAACGGGCACAATTTTAGTCTTTTTCAGGTATTTACCAAAACATATATTCAAGCTGTAGTTCTATAATGGATATGGGCTGAAAGTGCACTCTCTCAGATTTAATTTGAGGGTATGTACATCCAAATTGGAGGAAGGGTTTAGGAATTACAGCTCTGTAAGAATAGCCACCCCCTCCTTCTTCTTCTTTTTTTTTTTTTTTTCCCAAGATACCAAAAGTAATTGCACAATTGAATCAAAAGCCGTTTCATAGCCAGGTGTGGGCTACTCCTTCGTTATTTCTTCATCAATTAAGCAGGTAAAAGGTCTGGTATTTGCATTTGGAATCTATTGCTGTGAACCTACATCATGCATTCAAATGAACTGTCCATGCAAGTGAAACAGACCATTGTAAGGCTTCATAAACTAAACAAATCCATCAGAGATGGCAACAACATTAGGAGTGGCCAAATCAACAGTTTGTTACATTCTGAGGAAAGAAGAACGCACTGGTAAGCTCAGCAACATAAAAAGGTCTGGACATCCACAGAAGACAACAGTGGTGGATGATTGCAGGATCCTCTCTATGGTAAAGAAAAACCCATTCACAACGTCCAGACAAGTGAAGGACCGCTTGTGCACAGCCATTAACATCTAAACCGCTGGCAACAAAAGTGAGTACACCCCTAAGTGAAAATGTCCAAATTGAGCCCAAAGTGTCAATATTTTGTGTGGCCACCATTATTTTCCAGCACTGCCTTAACCCTCTTGGGTATGGAGTTCACCAGAGCTTCACAGGTTGCCACGAGGCCTCTTCCACTCCTCCATGATGACATCACAGATCTGGTGGATGTTGGAGACCTTGCGCTCCTCCATCTTGCATAGAAGGATGTCCCACAGATGCTCAATAGGGTTTAGGTCTGGAGACCTGCTTGGCCAGTCCATCACCTTTACCCTCAGCTTCTTTAGCAAGGCAGTGGTCATCTTGAAGGTGTGTTTGGGGTCATTATCATGTTGGAATACTGCCCTGCGGCCCAGTCTCCAAATGGAGGGGATTATGCTCTGCTTCAGTATGTCACAGTGCATGTTGGCATTCATGGTTCCACCAATAAACTGTAGCTCCCCAGTGCTGGCAGCCCCAGACCATGAGACTCCCACCACCATGCTTGACTGTAGGCAAGACACACTTGTCTTTGTACTCCTCACCAAATTACGTTTTTATCTTGGTCTCATCAGACCACAAGACATGGTTCCAGTAATCCATGCCTTAGTCTGCTTGTCTTTGGCAAACTGTTTGCGGGCTTTCTTGTGCATCATCTTAAGAAGAGGCTTCCTTCTGGGACAACAGCCATGCGGTGCATATTCTGAGCACTAACAGGCTGACCCCCCCCCCCCCCCTTCAACCTTGGCAGCAATGCTGGCAGCACTCATACGTCTATTTCCCAAAGACAACCTCATGATATGACGCTGAGCACATGCACTCAACTTCTTTGGTTGACCATGGTGGGGCCTGTTCTGAGTGGAACCTGTCCTGTTAAACTGCTGTATGGTCTTGGCCACCGTGCTGCAGCTCAGTTTCAGGGTCTTGGCAATCTTCTTATAGCCTAGGCCATCTTTATGTGGAGCAAACTTTTTTTTTTTTTTTTTTTTTTCCAGATCCTAGGATTTCTTTGCCATGAGGTGCCATGTTGAAGTTTCAGTGACCAGTATTAGAGAGTGAGAGTGATGCCAAATTTAACACACCTGCTCCCCATTCACACCTGAGACCTTGTAACACTAACAAGTCACATGACACCGGGGAGGGAAAATGGCTAATTGGACCCAATTTGGACATTTTCACTTAGGGGTGTACTCACTTTTGTTGGCAGCGGTTTAGACAATGGCTGTGTGAGTTATTTTGAGGGGACAGCAAATTCAAACTGTTGTACAAGCTGTACACTCACTTTACATTGTAGAAAAGTGTCATCTCTTCAGTGTTGTCACGTGATAAGATATAATAGAATATTTACAGATAAAAAATAAACTGGTGTAGTTTAGACCAAAGTTCAATATATGCCCTTGCTATAGGTACGTACCTCCATGAAGCCTTGCTGTCAAACTTCTGGGAAGTTGCTAAGGACATTGATAAGAGAAACTAAGCTGTTACCATTCACCTTCACTGTTACAGGAGGAAGCTTTCAAAACTCTGAGCTCAAAGCTATAGCACCAGGAGATGGAAAGTGCACGTGAGGGGATTTGCTCCTGTGATGAAGTGAACAGTAACATCTAGGCTTCTCTTAGCAACGTCTTAGAAGTTCTCCAGTCAGGTGTCCTAAGGTACTTTAAACTACCTACACCTAGATCAAGGGTATTATTCAACTTTGGTCAAAGCTGAACAGTTTCTTATCTACAGATGCTCCTTAGCTGCATAGAATTTTTTTGGTAAAGGTGAACTTAACCCTTTAAGTTTAGAATTCCTGCAATGTCACATGTTGCAGGGGAAATCACCTGTCTGAATACACTGATCAGCAGCTGCAACCCAGTGTCTGCAGCCGCTGATCAAGAAGAACTCTCTTAACAAGCCCATGTGCCAGAAGTTAATCGTTGGATCAATTTCTTTCAAGCAGAGCGACCGCACATGGATTGAAATTTGACTGAACTTTGGCCACTTCAGCAGAAACCAATCTGTCTCTGGCCAGCTTAAGTTCTGAGGGTTTCTGTAAAGAAAATGCAGAAAGAAAATGGTGTGTATTGACCTGTGATAATTCTGTTTTTAAAGGTATCCTGGTCAGGATTCTGTATCCATAGAAAGACCGATCGTGCAGGTGATTGCCGGAGCATGCCTAAAGGTGCACAGTCAACGGAGAATACTGGTGGTGGAGCATAGCAGGCTAGACAACTGAAGGGTGTACCGGAGGCTGCGGGAGTCACAGGGACGCACTGGAGTCACAGGGGTGAACTTGGAGACACGTGTGCTCATGGGCACACCGTCACAGTGGTGCACTGGAGACACAGTAGTGCTCATTGGCCATTCGAGACACAGAAGCACAGGGGAGTCACTGAAGACAGGAACCAAGGACGGAAGCAGGGGAATTGGCCTAGTTGTAGCAATGTGTTGCTTGAATGACGAGAAATGCGATACTAGCCTCCTCAGGGATGCACAATTTAAGATGGCTGTTTCCTGATTGGCCGTGGTTCTAGCACTTGGATTGAAACCTGGAAGTGCAGGCAGCCATGTGTTGGGGAGAAGTGCTCGATCCCTGCAGAGTTGAAAGTAACAAACTGATCAGGGTATGCTGGATACCACACTGGCAAAGCGCTTTTTTCTCATACTGCTTCAAGTACAAATATATCTATATGGAAATCCTTTTAAGTTTTATATGAAAAAAACCCTTTCCCTTATGAACTTTGTGGTTTCTTTATGCGTTTTGTCTGTAAGGTACCTTTTGTAGAAGAAAGCCATTATGAGGGGTTTCAGTGTAGCTGCCGAGGAGCCTAAATGCTAGTCGCAACTTGAGTATGGGCATGAAGCCTGACAGCAGACCTGAACTAGAGGTTAGGTGGACATTTTTAATACAAATTCAAAGCAGATCTCAAGACACACAATTGACATGCAAAAATAAAGATCATATATGTACATATAAGGACTGATGTGTCTGTGATTGAAACATCTGCTGTGAGGTAAATGGTGCTGTATTGCAGCTTTGAACCACTGGTCATTTGCTATTCCCTCTTACAAAGACTAGCAAAAGTGTACCTTGTCCCGAACGCTTAAGGTTACGATATCTAAAAAAAAAACATGCTAAAGAAGTCTCTTGGGGCAATAATTTCAGAGGGTATGACGGTGTGTGCAGGAGAAGAGTGCAAATGCTCGTCTCTCGGTTGTGGAACACAATTGCCATTTGGCAATAAACAATTCGGGTTGTGGGAGTACATGGCTGCAGACCGGAAGATAACCTGGCCCCCAGCTACATATCTAACCTGGTCTCAAAATACCAACCAAATTGTCCTCCTTTGCTCCTCCCTAGACCTTCTGCTCTCTTCCTCCCTTGTCGCCTCATCCCATGCTCGCCTCCAGGACTTCTTCTGAGCTTTTCCCATTCTCTGGAATGCTCTACCCTGTAGTGGAAAATTTATAAGCTTCTCCTGTAAGCAAATAATTCAATTGTGCTGAAAAGCACAATTATAGCCCTCTTGTGTAATGCCAGGAAAGCGCACTTGTATATCTCCAAGTAACAGACACAGATGCTGGTATCACGTTGAGCTTGGCAAAATCCTCCTCCTTTAGGAGCTGTTGTTGTGTGTGTTTTTTTTATTTTTATTTTTTTTTATTTTGTAAAACATGAATAACAAAGGGAGGTGGTAGCTTCACAATCAGCCAATCGGACATACTGTATGTATATATTCAAATAGAATTCCAGTAGTGACGTGTGCAAACGGTCGTGGGCAGTTTCCTGTTGAGACACAATGTGCCTCACATTGTGAACACTACAAACGTGGCTCCGATCATGGCCGTGTGCACATTCCCACTGCTACCATTGATGTGAGCCATACTCTACCATGGCTCAGTAAGTCATAATTTCATATATGGTTATGCTATTGTTTCATGTACACAGATATGTTTGCTAGGAGCGTTAATGCAGTCGCCATGAGGTGGCCTCTTGGTGAGGCATAAACGATTCTCCCTTAACCACTTGCTGACCGGCTCACGCCGATATACATCGGCAAAATGGCACAGCTGGGCATATTAACGTACCTGTACGTTGCCCTTTAAGACGCGGCATTGTGGGTGCGCGTGCCACCGCGAACTCCGTGAGTGTGACCGTGGGTCCCGCGGACTCGATGTCCGCCAGGAGTCCCACGATTGTGTCACGGAGAGGAAGAATGGGGAAATGCTGATGTAGTGAAGCATTTTCCCCATTCTGCCTAGTGACAAGGACACTGATCACAGCTCCCTGTGATCGGGAGCGGTGATCAGTGTCATGTCACACGTAGCCCATCCCCCCCACAGTTAGAACACATCCCTAGGACACACTTAACCCCTTCAGCGCCTCCTACTGGTTAACCCCTTCACTGCCAGTGTAATTTTTACAGTAATCGGTGCATTTTTATAGCACTGATCACTGTATAAATGTGAATGGTCCCAAAAGTGTCCGATGTGTCCACTATAATGTCGCAGTCAAGATAAAAATCGCTGATCAGCGCCATTACTAGTGAAAAAAAAAAAAATTAATAAAAAATGCCATAAAACTTTCCCCTATTTTGTAGACGCTTTAACTTTAGCGCAAACCAATCAATATTGCGATTTTATTAATTTTTTTTTTTAAACAAAAATATGTAGAAGAATCCGTATCATGAGGCATGGAGGAGATCAGTTATGAGGGAAGATTAGAGGAACTGAATTTATTCACTCTTGAGAAGAGGAGATTAAGGGGTGATATGATCAACATGTATAAATACATAAGGGGGCCATATAGTGAACTTGGTGTTGAGTTATTCACTTTACGGTCAACACAAAGCACAAGGGTGCACTTTTTACATTTTAGAGGAAAAGAGATTTCACCTCCAAATACGGAAAGGTTTCTTCACAGTAAGGCTTCATGCCCATTGGCGTTTTTACAGCTGCGTTTTTTACAGCTTAAAAACGCCTGTTCATGTTATTGTAAGTTTTTATTTGTATTTTTTGAAAAAAAAAACGTCGGTGCTAAAAAACGCGACCGCGCGTTAGTGCGCGTTTTTTGAGCGTTTTTTGACGCTCGCGTTTTTTTTTCTGCCTAACTCCAACGCTGAGGAACGCACTGGTCCTGGGTTTTTTTTACAGCTTAAAAACGTCTATGCTATTTGCAGCTCAAAAACGTCTAGGTGGGCATGAAGCTATAGACTAACATGGACAGGCGTTTTTAAGCTGTAAAAAACGCTCAAATGCGGCTGTAAAAACGTCCGTGGGCATGAGGCCTAAGAGTTGTGAAAATGTGGAATAGACTCCCTGCAGAGGTGGTTCTGGCCATCTCAGTAGATTGCTTTAAGAAAGGTCTGGATTCTTTCCTAAGGCTGGTTTCACACTGGGGCGCTGGCGGTATAGCGCCGCTATTTTTAGCGGCGCTATACTGTCGGAATTGCGGCGGTATTTGGCGCTAGCGGTGCGGTTTTAACCCCTGCTAGCGGCCGAAAAAGGGTTAATACCACCGGCAAAGCGCCTCTGCACAGGCGCATTGCCGGCGGTATTACCGCGGTTTCCCATTGCTTTCAATGGGAAGGAGCGGTGTAGTAGCGATAAACACACCGCTCCAAAGATGCGGCTAGCAGGACTTTTTTTCACGTCCTGCTAGCGCACCGCTCCTGGAGAAAACGGCAGCCGCTGTTTAGGGTCGGTTTGCAGGCGCCTGCAAACCACCCCAGTGTGAAAGGGGCCTAAATGTACATATTATAACTGGGTACTAACATTTATAGGTAAAGTTGATTGGGGGAATATCCAATTGCCTCTCGGGGGGGATCAGGAAGGAATTTTTTCCCCTGCTGTAGCGGATTGGATCGTGCTCTGCAGGGGTTTTTCGCCTTTCTCTGGATCAACTGTGGGTATAGAATTGGGTATATGGGAATGTATGATGAGTTTTTTTTTTTTTTTTTTTTATAGTTGCACTGGATGGACTTGTCTTTTTTTCAACCTGACTAACTGTATTGGCCTAAACTGAGGAAAAAAATGTTGTTGTTTTTTTTTTTTAATATATATATATATATATATATATATATATATATATATTTTTTTTTTTTTTTGGGGGGGTATTTATTATAGCAAAAAGTAAAAAATATTACTTTTTTTTTTTTTTCAAAATTGTCGCTCTTTTTTTGTTTATAGCGCAAAAAATTAAAAACCGCAGAGGTGATCAGATACTACCAAAACAAAGCTTTATTTGTGGGGAAAAAAGGATGTCCATTTTGTTTGGGAGCCACGTCGCACGACCGCGCAATTGTCATTTAAAGCGACGCTGTCCCGAATCGCAAAAAGTGCTCTGGTCTTTGGGTAGCCAAATGGTCCGGGGCTGAAGTGGTTAAAGGTTGAACAGATCTGCTGTGTCCACGGGAAGGTTTTCGCAACCAATGGTCCTCAACCGACGTCTGTGTGCGAATATGAGCGTATTGCAGCAAAACTGACACTGGGGGACATCTGACAACATGCATTAATAAAAATTTGAACAAAAAACACAATCTGTGCAACTATCTCCTACTTTCAGACGATCCCTGAAAACTCCTCTTCAGAGAAGCCTATCTGGCCCCCACCCAACAACTGTACATTTATTTTCTTCATCAGCACATCTCCCCCCCCCCCCCCCCCAATTATCTCTTGACCCTCCCTCTTAGATTGTAAGCTCTAACACACAGGGCCCTCTGATTCCTACTGTATTAAAGTGTATTTGTATTGTCTACCCTCAACTTGTAAATCGCTGCGTAAACTGTTGGCACTATATAAATCCTGTAGTAGTATAATATTTATTATTATTATTATAATGTGTTTTTGAGGTGGGATACAGAGGACAGGCTAATGCGTGTGCTGGAGGTTATCTCACTGGGACATGACTAATCTGTATGCTGGAGATATGATGTCACTGGGGAAGGACCAGAAAGAGGTGGAATCTCCCAGTGGCAAAGTGAATTTCTGGTTTAGCCATTATCTTCTCAATGGGCAAGAAAGACAGGGCCGTGACCCCAAAACTCTGACTTGGGTATGAAGGCCCAGTCGCTCCTGCTTTCCTTTTACACAGAGTGACCATTGGCCTACTCTTCTGCCCTTCTTGACATGACGAATTGACTAAGGAGAGGGCCTTTGGGAAGATTTTTATTTATTTTTTCTTTCTCTTTAAAAGAACATTTAAAGTAGCAACTTAGAAAGGTAAAAGCATTCAGCTATAACTAGAAATATAAAAGAATTAGAATAAAAGTCAATCCCCACCAACGGTAGCTAACTGGATCTGGAAGGTGGAAGACATTAGGGCAATGGAAGATTTGGTGCTCACGGCGAGACAATAACAAGAAAAATATAAAGAGACATGGGAGCTTTGGCACCATTTCATATTCTCATCAGAAGGTATCGCTCTTTAGGACTTCTTGATGAAGCCCGTATTTCCCATACAGATGCACTTAGACTGTCCTGAATCAACCAGGGCTTCCCGACACCACCCCGTTCCTGTTCCCCCCCCCCCCTCCCTCTGGCGGATTTACCGATAGCAGGGGCCCTGGCCCCACTGTGTCAAATATATAGAGGTACTTTTAAATAGAATACGCCAATTTTTTTGAGAATGTACATGAACCCTGTTTTATTCCTCCCTCTTTGTGATGATGTTGACAGCGGTCCCCCCCCCCCTCACCCCCCCCCCCCCCTTTTTTTGTTTCTTGAATGTCCTTTCATATATGTTTTTTCCTATTGTCTGTCTTAGCCCATGTTGGGCATTAATAAAAATGTATATAAAAATAAAAATAAAAAAATTCGAATATACACAAATTTGTACTGCAAAACTTAACTGTGTAAGACTACAGTATTATACATCATCCTGTAGTATGAGAATTCCATAATATTTTTGTAGGTCCCCAGGTATGACTTTTTTCCTGTGTTGAAAACTTAATTGTATAGGGTTCCATAATATTTGTACTTTAAATCTATGGGTCATGTCCTGTAAAGGTAAGCACCTATGCGTAATCTTAATGAACCAGCAGGTTTGTGTACCTGCATGCTATACATCCATGTTGTATAGTGGTAGCAGTCTTTTAAATTGTGGCTCATTGCAGCAAAATTAGTCCGTTGATGTGTTGAGTGTATATAAGATGGTCTGTTTGTTTGTCTGCTGCATGCTATTTTCTGTGATTAATTATCCTGGTATAAATTTATTCCTAAAATGTCATCTTGTTCTACTGTGCTATACCTTGGATTCCCCACAGGAATATCTAGAGAATCTAATTTGAGCCAAGTGACACTGCTGCCCAGCTTAAAGTAAACCTGTCACAAACCTGGTCAATTTGGCATGAAAAATACATAAGTCAGGTACCTTTTAATAAAAATTGTATATCAAAACAATCTGTAGATTCAATGATATGGGCAACTGGAGAAGTTGCGCTTGACCCTTTTTTAGAGGTGGTTGTCCTTTTAAAGGTGCCTTTTTACCTTTGCATTATTATAAGCATATCTGTTTGCTCTACCCAAGTTTGATGGTTTTACATATAATATATTATAATACCTACCTGCCAACAGTCTCAATGTTTCTTGAGGATCTGCAATTCAGGCATAACCCAGGAAGAGATTTCCCACAGATGGTATTCAACTGAGGAAATTTGGGCAGATAATGGGAGCGTTTTGTTTGTTTGAGATCCAGAAATACTGTTTAAAACTTGCCTCTCATTAAGCCTTAGGCTAGACATAAATTACATGATAATAGCTAGTGATTCTCCTGGGTTTTGAGCATTGCTTATGATAACTAAGCCATTTTTGATTTTCGAGAATGCAGCAAAAAGCATTTTCAGCAGTTAGTTGCTTGTTATCACACATGGAGATTTCAAGTTGTGTATAGAAGCATAAAGGAAGAAAATACCAAGTGTGCACCTCTGACGCCAATGCTTGACTATTATGGATGAACATGTATCAAGATTATAGAGAAACATTTTCTCTTTCTACTTCCTTTTTGGTTTACTGGTACAGCACCTGGAATATTAGGTTTTACTTTTTGTTTTCTTTTTCTTTTATGTTAATATTAACAGGTTGGTTTAATACAGTTCAAGGCAATAATAGAGTGCAATAGCCTATTTAGGTTCAGTTTGCCTATTACTGTATATACTCGAGTATAAGCCGACCCGAATATAAGCCGAGGCACCTAATTTTACCACAAAAAACTGGGAAAACATATTGACTCGAGTATAAGCCTAGGGTGTCCATCTGCATGCCTCGCTGTGCCCATGCCTAGACTGATGTTTAACATGGGAGTCTATGGAAGGGGTGCCCGGCTTTGAAAAATCTGTGCTCCCCGGCCATAGGTCCCCCAGACAACAAACTTTGCACACTTGTAGAGGAGAAATGGGGCTACATGTGTGCCAAGTTTGGGGTCCAGGTACCAAAGTCCGGGAGATCAGGCGCAAAAAGGTGACTCAAGTATAAGCCGAGGGGGGGCATTTTCAGCACAAAAAAATGTGCTGGAAAAACTCGGCTTATAGTTGAGTATATACAGTAAATTGTCCTAATTGCTAGGTGTGGCTAAAATGTGGTCATATTTTTCAGTACATGTTTATTTAAATATCGGTTCATTTTTAGGAAAACCAAGTAAGTGAGTTGAAAAATGTTTTAAAAAAAAAACCTTTTGGACAAGAGTATTGTTCTCCTTCTTTTTTTTTTTTGTATAAGTCTGATCATTTATTATCCTTCTGCATTTGCTACTTCAGCATGAGTGATATATGTTCTACAGGCTAAAAATCCCTGCTCTAAGATCCTTTTCTATCTTTGTTTTCCACCTGAGTAGAATAGCCAAGAATTCAATTAGCCTAATGATTGTGCATCTTACAAAGATGGCCGTAGATATCGGCCTAAAATAATGACTTGCATCATTTAGCTCATGTTTTGGAATTTTTGGGAAGGTTGCCAGGAAACCAAGCTAGACACTCTAGCAAGATCCTGTTTCCATATTCAACCCCAAATGACATCCTGTGGAGTTTTGAATGTGTTGGTGAAAATTGAATGGGGTTAACAAAAAACATGGGCAGAATAGGCTAAGGTACGCAGCTCTTTGTGGGGTCGAAGTTTTATAAATGGACGTGCTAGCAGGCTTGATGAAGGCAGCTCCCTTTTCCTATGGAAGACAAAATCAAAGTTGAAACATGAGATTTTTCACAAGTTTTAGAAATCCCTTCACCCCTACGTCATTCGTAGTGCATTGCACTAACACACAGCAAAGCATGTTACACCCTTACTGCATTATAGTTCAACACCATACATTTTTAATTGCATACTATCATGCATTGTGGTGCACTGTATTGGGGGAGAAAAAAGGTGCAAGTTTTTGTCCGTTCTGGTGCGTGGGCTGCCTTAATGCAACACAAGTCAATGTGCCACATATTGCACCAGAATAAAAAAGTGTGATTTATGTCCTAAAGAATACCAATACTAAGGAGGTTTGGAGCCATTAATTGCTGGACTCTCAAATTACTAGTTCCCTGGCTGCCTTGCCAGCATATTCAGTACCTTCTGAGCAGGGATGAGCCGAACACCCCCCTGTTCGGTTCGCACCAGAACCTGCGAACAGACAAAATGTTCGTGTAAACTTTAGAACCCTATTAAATACAATGGACTCGAACGTTCGAAATCTAAAGTGTTAATTATAAAGGCTAATATGCAAGTTATTGTCCTAAAAAGTGTTTGGGGACCTGGGTCCTGCCCCAGGGGACATGTATCAATGCAAAAAGAAGTTTTAAAAACGGCCGTTTTTTCGGGAGCAGTGATTTTAATAATGCTTAAAATGAAAAAATAAAAGTGAAATATTCCTTTAAATTTCGTACCTGGGGGGTGTGTATGATATGCATGTGAAGTGGCGCATGTTTCCCGTGCTTAGAACTGTCCCTGCAAAAAATGTCATTTTTGAAAGAAAAAAAATGCATTTAAAACTGACTCGCGGCTATTTAATGAATTGTCGGCTCCCGGCAATACATACAAAAGTCATTGATAAAAAAAAAAAAAAAAAGCGTGGGGGTTCCCCAGAATTCAATTACCAGGCCCTTCAGATCTGGCATGGATTTTAAGGGGAACTCCACCCCAAGTTTAAAAAAAAAATGGCGTGGAGTCCCCCTAAAAATCCATACCAGACCCCTTATCCGAGCACACAACCTGGCCGGCCGCAGGGGAAAAGGGGGGGACGAGAGAGCGGCCCCCCCTCCCTCCTGAACCGTACCAGGCCACATGCCCTCAACATGGGGAGGATGTCCCCATGTTGATGGGGACAAGGGCCTCATCCCCACAACCCTTGCCCGGTGGTTGTGGGGGTCTGCGGGCGGGGGGCTTATCGGAATCTGGAAGACCCCTTTAACAAAGGGGACCCCCAGATCCCGCCCCCCCCCCCATGTGAATTGGTAACGGGTACATTGTACCCCTACCATTTCACGAAGAAAGCGTAAAAAAAATGTTTAAAAAAACACACAAACATCTTGAAAAAGTCCTTTATTTAAAAAAAAAAATAAATAAACATTCCAGCGGTGAAATCCAGTGTCCCGCGGCGATCCCGATGTCCAGCGCTGTCCTTCATTGGTTGTGCCTGAGCGGACCTGATGGGGAACTCCCTCTCAGTATTTTAAATGTATAGACCCGCCCCTTCTAAAGTTCCCCATCAGGTCCGCTCAGCGGACGAGATGCGGAACATGAGAAGGGGCGGGTCTATACATGTATTACCAAAGTGAGAGCAGTTCCCCATCAGGTCCGCCCCCTCGGTATGTCAGACCCGCCTACGTCATTGGCTTGAGCGGGGAACTTCCTTCACTATGTAAATTTAAATTACATAGTGAAGGAAGTTCCCCGCTCAAGCTAATGACGTAGGCGGGTCCGACATACCGAGGGGGCGGACCTGATGGGGAACTTCCTTCACTGTGTAATACATGTATAGACCCGCCCCTTCTCATGTTCCGCATCTGGTCCGCTGAGCGGACCTGATGGGGAACTTTAGAAGGGGCGGGTCTATACATTTAAAATACTGAGAGGGAGTTCCCCATCAGGTCCGCTCAGGCACAACCAATAAAGGACAGCGCTGGACATCGGGATCGCCGCGGGACACTGGATTTCACCGCTGGAATGTTTTTTTTTTTTTTTTTTTTAAATAAAGGACTTTTTCAAGGTGTTTGTGTGTTTTTTTAAACATTTTTTTACGCTTTCTTCGTGAAATGGTAGGGGTACAATCTACCCCTTACCAATTCACATAGGGGGGGGGCCGGGATCTGGGGGTCCTCTTTGTTAAAGGGGTCTTCCAGATTCCGATAAGCCCCCCGCCCGCAGACCCCCACAACCACCGGGCAAGTGTTGTGGGGATGAGGCCCTTGTCCCCATCAACATGGGGACATCCTCCCCATGTTGAGGGCATGTGGCTTGGTACGGTTCAGGAGGGAGGGGGGGCCGCTCTCTCGTCCCCCCCCTTTTCCCCTGCGGCCGGCCAGGTTGCATGCTCGGATAAGGGGTCTGGTATGGATTTTTAGGGGGACTCCACGCCATTTTTTTTTAAATTTGGGGTGGAGTTCCCCTTAAAATCCATGCCAGATCTGAAGGGCCTGGAATGGATATTTGGGGGAACCCCACGTCAATTTTTTTTTTATTTGCGGCGGGGTTCCCCTTAATATCCATTCCAGACCTGAAGGGCCTGGTAATTGAATTCTGGGGAACCCCCACGCTTTTTTTTTTTTTTTTTTTTATCAATGACTTTTGTATGTATTGCCGGGAGCCGACAATTCATTAATAGCCGCGAGTCAGTTTTAAATGCATTTTTTTCTTTCAAAAATGACACTTTTTGCAGGGACAGTTCTAAGCACGGGAAACATGCGCCACTTTACATGCATATCATACACACCCCCCAGGTACGAAATTTAAAGGAATATTTCACTTTTATTTTTTCATTTTAAGCATTATTAAAATCACTGCTCCCGAAAAAACGGCCGTTTTTAAAACTTCTTTTTGCATTGACACATGTCCCCTGGGGCAGGACCCGGGTCCCCAAACACTTTTTAGGACAATAACTTGCATATAAGCCTTTATAATTAGCACTTTAGATTTCTCCCATAGATTTTTCGAATTTGCCGCGAACACCCCAATTTGTTCGCTGTTCGGCGAACGGGCGAACAGGCAATGTTCGAGTCGAACATGAGTTCGACTCGAACTCGAAGCTCATCCCTACTTCTGAGTAACTGATTCAGATCAAGTGTGCAGATCAGGATATTTGACTTCATTTTGAGAATGAATGCTGGTGAATGCAAATTAGAATTTTAGGCTTAATGCACTTAATAGCTACGGAAAGCAATTTCTTGGGTGGTTGATGGTAAATATACATGTGCAATTCAATGTTGTCCAAATGTGAATTCAGATAAATTTTGGGTTATTCAGAGATTCGTATGTATCTGAATCTGCGAATGAAATGGTAACAAATTTTGTGTATTTTATTTATTTTCGAACGAATTCCAAATTTTCGGGACAATTCATTTTTAGACCGATTTTTTTGAATTCTGTGTGAATAGCTGGTTGTTAGGGAGTGGGCCCGGAAGCCAGCCGCCGCCTCCTTAACTGAGAGCTGAAATGTAAGCAAAACAATTCCGGTAATAGAAAATTCTGAATAAAACAGTTTGGGGTCCCCCCAATCCATACCTGGCCTTTCAGGTAAAAAAAAAACTGTGTGGTTTCCCAAAATCCATACCAGACTCTTATCCGAACATGCAGACCAGGAAAGGGGGTGGGGATGAGCAATCGCCCCCCCCCCAAACCATAACAGGCCACATGCCCTCAACATGGGGGGTGCTTTTGGGCAGAGTGGGCTCTGGTATGGGGGGGGCACGATTTTTATTTTTTTATTGCTGGCATTCTTTCTTTTGTTTTACATTTCAGCTCTCAGCGGGGCAGCTGCTGAGTCATCGGTTGTTGAGGACACAGCGGGCTGGCTTCCTGGCCCCCTCCTTAATCCGTTTTTTTACGAAAAAATTTGAATTTTGTTAGAAAATTTATAAACAAAACAAAATTAAAACTAAACGAATTCCAAAACAAATCGACAAAACAAATTTTGTAGCATAACTAATCTATCTGAAACAAAAAAAAATGTTTCTGTTCTGCACATGCCTATAATTAGCAAATGATCATTGAACAAATCATTCAGCTCCTTCTACATATGCCCTGTAGATGACTGCACTAGATTAATTGGCTGGAGTAGCTTCAAAAGCACTTGGTCAGATTCTGGGCACAGTAGATGCGTAAGAATCCATGCAGCTTATTGCCAAAGCAGTGGCCTATATGGCAGATGCCTCATCTGAAGCAACTAGAATGTCAGCTCGCACTATGGCCCTGATTAATACAGCCCATAGAGCTTTATGGCTCAAGACATGGTTGGGAGACAACGCTTCTAAGAATAGACTCTCTAGCAACCCCTTGGACATTAACCTGCTGTTCAGTCTGGAACTGGAGAAGGTCCTGGAAAGATCTGCAGACAAGAAAAAACTTTTTCCAGTAAAGACAAATTACAGACTTTTTTTTTTTTTTTTTTGCTGCATCGGAGCAGAAATGCAGCAGGAGGACAAAACATCCTAAAACAAACGTATGCGAGTCTTCAATAAGCCGAAAGGGAAGTTTTGCTCTTTCCCACCGCCGAGTCTTCAAAGTCTCAATGACATCAAATTCCACATGAGGTGGAAGTCTAAATGGTGCCTCTCCCAATTGAAAGGCCCGAGAATGTTTCCTGAATACCCATTTTTACCAGTGGAGATGAAAAGGCATAAGGCTATCTCCGAAGCCATTCAGGAGCTCTTCAATCATCAAGTAATTACAAAGGCCCCCCTCTTTCAGGGGTGTGGATTTTAATACCTGTGTTTCTAAGGTTAAAGCCATCAGGGAAGTACTGCTTGATTCTAAGCTTAAAGCTGCTCCACAAATCCATGAGAGCATATTTTCATTTGGGAATCTGCTTCCCCCGGCAGCGTTTCTGATGAACATAAAATCTGCATTACTTCATATCCCAATTCATCACAACTATAAGATTTCTAAGATTCGCCATCCAGGATGGCCAAAACATCTTCCATGTTCAGTACCAGACCTTCTCTTTTTGGTCTAGCTTCAGCTCCTAGAATCTTTACGAAAATCATGGAAGAAGTAAGGCAAGAACAAAGAGTGTGTGGAGTCTCCATAATCCTATACCTGGACTACTTCCTAATTTTTACAAAGGGGGCGATTTTAGAAAACCTGCAGAAAACTATGATCATCTGGGATGAAAGCTGGTTTTGGAGAAATCAAACCTTACTCCATCTCAGTCAGAGGTTTGCAAAACATTTTAGACCCTCTGCCATTTTGTGGCATTACCATTAACTAGCTTACTCCCTTCAAAACTTGTACTGCCCTTCAGGGGTGAAAGCGCATCCTACTCGCTCAATCGCTTTGGCATTTTAAGTCCACATGTAAGTAGAGGGATGGATATCTTCCCTCCTACTGTCCTCCTCCTTGTTGCTCCTTACCTTTTTTTTTTTTTTATCCCCCCGTTATTTTGGTTACATTGTAGATCATCTTTTTATATATATTTTTCTCTACAGAATTGTGTAGTGCATCTGCTCCAAATGAGGCAGTATAATCCACGAAACGTGTCAAGCTTTTCAAGATGCATACTTCTATGGCCTGTTATATATGATGAAATTCATCCTTTCGTAATGTGTGTGTGTGTGTGTGTGTGTGTATGTGTGTATATATATATATATATATATATATATATATATATATATAATTAGGGCTGTGGAAATTAACTATTAATTCCTCGATTAATCGATTTAAGTATTTTGATCGATTAAAATTCTTTTGATTGGTACTCGCCTCTCCCCCGGCTTCCGGGTCTTCAGGGAGATCCGGTGATGTCACGGATCACCGGCGGGGCTTGCCGTGTCCATCTGAAGGGCTCCTTTGCTGTGCCTTCATATCTGCATGCCGGCGGGACCTAAATATCTGCCACACGCAAGGGCTGTTACACTTCCCTCTATCAACCTGGGATTCTACAGCCATCCACTGGGAGTTGTGATAGTTCCCTTCACGGGACATCTACATGCCGACGGACTGATGTTAGCCCCTCCTCATCTGGATTCAGCAGTGGTATCGTTGTACACATTTTTATACCAGTATCCTACTTGGCTACATGTTTTTATGACTGCTTTTGCTACCGTTTGGTATTACTCGCACCATTTTTACAGTTTATGTAGCTACATCGATTTTATCCCCAGTGCAATATTTATTTTGTTATCTACTTGAAGACTATAAAAGTTTTAATGCTATTCCCATCGAGCGCTGCCTTTTGTGTGTTTTTTGTATCCTGCTATCGATTTTTCCAGTGGTTGGTAGCTGCACTGGGAATCGGCCTGCAAGGAGATCAGCTAAAAGTAGTTGGATCTATGTGCGTTATATTTAATTGAAATTGGTCGATTAAAAAAAAAAAACGATTAATCGAACATGAAAATTTTAATCAGCAACAGCCCTAAAATATATATATATATATATATATATATATATTAGGGGTGCGGAAATTAACGATTAATCGTTAATTTTTTTGATCGATGACGATCCGCGGAGTGAGCTCCGCGGTCTCGTCCATAGGAAAGGCCGCGGCTTTGGCCTAGCTCCGGAGCGCGGCGGCCATCTTGGTCCACCCTGCGGCAGCCTAGTAGCGGCGCGCTGACGTCATCATCAGCCGCCTGCTTGTGCCGTCTACTCTGCGGACGGTTCTGCCTGGATCTTAAGGTATGGGGGGAGATGTGGACATTACGGGGGAGATGTGGACAATGACATTACAGTGGGAGCACATGTGGGCATTACATTATGGGGGGAGATGTGGACATTACGGGGGAGATGTGGACATTACAGAATGGGGGCACATGTGGGCATTACAGTATGGGGGGGAGATGTGGACACTACGGGGGAGATGTGGACACTACGGGGGAGATGTGGACACTACGGGGGAGATGTGGACATTACGGTATGGGGGCACATGTGGACATTACAGTATGGAGGGGAAAGTGGACATTATGGGGGCACATGTGGACATTACGGGGGAGATGTGGACATTATGGTATGGGGGCACATGTGGGCATTACGGTATGGGGGGGAAAGTGGACATTACGGGGGAGATGTGGACATTACAGAATGGGAGCACATGTGGACATTACAGTATGGGGGGAGATGTGGACAACTAACAAACTAACTATCTAAGTTTTTCTTAAAGTTTAATAAAAAAAAATTCTTGTAAAAACTGTGTGCGTTTATAATTAATCGATTAAAAAAAAAATCGATTAATCGAACACGAAAATTTTAATCAGTAACAGCCCTAAAATATATATATATATATATATATATATATATATATATATATATATATATATATGCACCCCTTCTCATTCTCAGCTTGTCTTTCTTTGTCTAGGGGTGTTAGTGCTGGGGGGAGGGATGAGATACACCACGGCCCATGTCCTCCATAGTGAGGAGGTGAAGGCCAGAAAGATCGGGCTTTGTGTAGGTGTCCTAGAGTCAAGTCCTGTACTTCGTCCCTGACTCCTTTGCTCCTAGTAACCAGAGTTCCACACAGTGAATAGGTCCAACACAGTTTTATTCTTCTCAGCGAATAAATACACAGCACAGTTAAGTTGGATTCTTTTGCAACAACTTGGTCTTAATGGGAATAGGTCGAGGCACAATCCTTTCCCTTCTCTTGCCAACCACTGTGGTATCACCAGTGGGGAATAGTCACTCCCACTGACTATGTGAAATAGAATGTGATTTACCTTCGCCAGCAAGGCCCCTGTCAGGGGAAGGATATCCGTCCAAGGGAGATACCGGAGGCCTCTCTGTCACCAGTGATGCTGCGCCAGACTCTTCAGAGAAGTTCTGCATACCAGACCTCACGAACTCAGACACGGGCACCCAAGGAGTTAGGGCCCCCTCTGATTCCTCCACCCTCGCGGAACTCAGTCGAAGGTACTGAGCCCCAGGCATCCGCCATAGTACCTCACCCCAGGCTAAAGGTGCCTGAGATAGACTCCATCTCCGCTCCGGCCAGGTCAAGGGCACCTGGGCCCGGAGCACCGGAACGCCGGCACCCAAGCTGAAGGTCTTCCGACTTCAACTCTGAACCCTGTGGTAAGGGCGTCCGCCCCTTTTTATCTCCTCCCTTCGTGCCACAGCGGGTTCCCCGCCCCGCTGTACCAGCTCCAGGGGAGGACAAAAAGGCACAGTCTTGCGATGTGAGTTCAACTCCGGCCCAGGGCAACAATGCCACCTGTAGGCCGCAGGGAACCTCACATCACCAGAGTCCTCCAAAAACCATAAAAGGGTTCTCTGATTCCCTAGCAATCAGTGCATCTGGGTTACACTACCACCCAGATGCTTCCCCTAAATTCAAATACCCGCTACGTGTGTGTGTGTGTGTGTGTGTGTGTGTGTGTGTGTGTGTGTGTGTGTGTGTGTGTGTGTTTTTTTTTGCTTCTACATCCGGTTTCTTTGTGTCAGGTCACCTGTGGCCAGATGACAGGTGCACACCGTAGGGGGGTCAGGAGTGCACCACAAGGTAGTGAACCCTATGGCTGACTGCTGCGGATAGGATACTGGGTGGTTGTGGAAAGTGGGACCAGAGGAGCACAACCGGGATCCACAGGAAGCTAGAGCTGAGATTCCCCAGGGCGCGGAGTCTAAGACCCAGCAGGTCTTCACCAGAGCCTCTAGTGGTGAGGATGTTACGCTGCAGCTAGGTCCAGGTCGTGACCCCTAGAGTCTCCTAGCTCACGCCTCGTAGGGTAAGGAGGAAAGAGGGGAAGCAGCAGCACAGGATACAAGAATAGTGAGGGGAAAGGCCAAGGTCAGGGTCATAAGCAGACAAGGATAAACGAAGGACAAGCCGAGGGTCAAGGGTCACAAGCAGACAGGGATAGTCAGGAACAAGCCAATCTCGTAATAGAGAGACAGACATAGCACACGGCAGGCAGGAACCCAAACACACAATGCTTAAACAAACACGTTGATCAGCAAAGCAGGCTTGCAGTGCACAGGTTAATATAGTGTTCTGTGATAGGCCCTGGGGTGGAGTCAGGCTGGGAGGAGATTATAAAGGAAGCCAGGTGAAAGGGTCTGGCCTCTAAGATGAACACATGAGGAGGAAAGGTAAGATGGCAGATAGACATTAGTGCATATCCATGACACTTTGTGCCTCATTCATATTTCCAATCCCCCTCTTCATTGCCTATTTTAGGGATGGAGGCGCCTCTTTCTCCGCAGTGTTTTTATTCAAAGTCCCAATTTTCCTCTTAACTTTTTGGTGGGGGGGGGGGTGTCCCCCTGTCAGAATACAACAGCTCAGTGGGGGAGATTGCTGGACTAACCTTGCATTGTTAGTACAACGGCTCCCGACTGGAGCTGTACTGTAAACCAGGCTTTAGACTATAAAGAGACTTTGTCACCATTCTAGCGTAACATGCAAATGATTGTACTTTTATCTATAAAAGTTTCTCTTTAAAAGGCATGGATTTGTGACAAAACTCTTTTTTAATGAACTTGTCTTTCTTGTTTCCAATATTTTTATTCAAATAATTTTAACAAATACAATGTCAGAATTTGCCGTTGTAATGGGGTAATTGTACAATAACAAGTCGTTGAAGGTTCAGGTACATTACTGTTACATTACCTCCTATACATGTGAGACTTAATATAGCATCATCCACCTGTTAGGTTCAAACCTAAACCAAACTTCCACGTGATCGCAGGGACCTTAATTGGTCTAAAGATCCATTGAAGGACAAATTCAGGTGGAAAGAGGGAGAAACAGATCTATCAGAGAGAAGAATATAGGGTAGTGAAGGGGTGCACTCCGGCCCTGGAGGAAGATACTCCCGAGCCAATCCTGTCTCATTTATGTAATTGTGAGATAGTTGATCCAGGGATAATTTGTCTTTCTTTAAAGTCCATTTTAACTTTTACATCTTAAACTACCTGGTCTCCTGTGTTTTTGCTAGTGGCAGACTGCATCATAGAAGTACATTTTTATTTTGGCTATAGCTCTACCGTTCTTTGTACTGGTCTTGGATTTTAGTTAACATTTATCGAATATTTGAAATAATATTATTAAGAAAAAGATTGTTATAAAAAAATTATTTTCTTAATAATAAGAAAAAAAGTATATTGGACTATAGTTTAGTGACAATTTTTATGAGAAGATTATAGCGTATAGTGGTCAACGAAGATGGGATGGTGATGCTTCTTCATTAGCTATGTGTCTCTCGTTGGCAAAGGGGAAATGTCTGTCCTTTTCAGACGTTCATCAGGTGTTTGATGCCATTTGTGACCTGACTTTCGGTCTACTACAAAAAAAAAAAAAAGGAAGTGGTGATGCATGCTGGAATATTTAAAGTGATCAGCTCATCACCATTGGGTCATTCACTATATTAGAGCTGCCACGATGCGTCAATGTAATCGATTTACATTGACTATGGAAATACATCGGCATGCGTGAAAAGGCGTTGACGCGTCACACGTTGCAAGTTACCGTGGCCGCCGCGCCGATAAACACCGTACTGTATTGCTTGTGGAGGAGGCGGAGCGGTGCGAGCAGGGCATCCAGCCTTGCGGGGAGGCTGCCTGTAACTTCCTCAGTCAGGCTATCCCCGAGTGAGCCGGAGTTGGTGGACGGAGCTGGGGGTGTAGCTGCCTCCTCCTCTTCTCCCACAGACTTCTTCACTATGGATCATGCTGTAGCTGAAGCAGATAGAGGCGAGGACACAGTAGCCCCGCCCACAAGCCCGGGTCTTCATCTGCAGGCATGCCATGTTAAGTTACTATGCTATGTAAGTTAGTGTCACTACATAGAGTTCCAAGATGCCCTGTACCACCCCAGCTTGCCTTGTACCACCCCAGCCTGCCCTGTACCACCCTAACTTGCACTGTGCCACCCTAACTTGCCCTATACAACCCCAACCTACCCTATACCACCCTAACTTGCCACTATATCGCCCTATACTATAATTTACAGGGGCTGGTTTGGGGTGCGCCCTGTGACTAGATTATTAAAAAAAAAAATAATAATAATAATCGTTAGAGTAGTCGACTAATTGAAAAAATAATTGCTAGATTAGTCGTCAGAAAAAATAATCGTTAGTTGCAGCTCTACACTATATGTCCATAAAGGTTGTGAACTTTTTTTAAATGTAAACCATGCATTATTATTGATGTGTACAGTGTGTATATACCAGGAGACTGTATGTAACTGGGTATTATTAGTGGACCTAGATCCATTTTTTTAAATCGATATTAGGAATTTTATATTGCATGGTATCTTTATTTTTTATTATTTTTTTTCCTTTCTTGTGCAATAGTCTTTATTGTAAGTGTTTTTTTTTTTTTTTTTTTTTTTTTTTTTTTTTTTTAATAAGTAATTGTAGACAGTTGGAGTTGCAAGAAATTATGCCAAATTGCAGTGGAATATTATGGTATTTACAAAATAAATAGTACACTAAGATAGAACTTTTAATGCCTTCTAGTCACCAAGCAGTGATGCCTGAAATATGGAATAAGCCGATGCAACATGCAGGGAATATAAATGTATTTTTTATTTGCTATGGTGGGAGCTTTTTCTTACTTATGGAAATGTGAATATAAGTAATTCAGTCGGAGTACCTTCTGCCCCCCTCCCCCCAGCTTCCTGTCCTCCCCCCTTCTTCCTTTTTTTTTTTTTTTGTCTTCTCACCACCCATGGAGTTTGTATAACAGGAAATTTATAGGCCGGAACTAAAGTCTACTGCATGCCCCCAGGGCATTTGCCATCATGAATCATGAGCAAGTTTGCACAGTGTATTTGTACATTATTGCAGACTTTGCTGTCCAAGCTCCCTCCTCCAGCAATGTAGACTAGATTTCCACCTCGCTGCTCCATCTTTTCATCCAATCTTCTTCCAGTTTTGGCATCTTTTGGCCACCTTGGCTGGCCAGCCTGGAATGGCATTACTCCTGTGCATGCACATGAGTTAATTCATCCTGGCACCCATGGCATACCTAGAATGTACACTGAGCTGTACATGCATAGCTTAGTGTACAGTTACAAGAAGCATTGCTGAAAGGCAGAGAAGGAAATGTTTATGAGAAGGAGCTATACAGTCTGTTCTGCAGCAAAGCCTGCTACTTTTTAAGCCTGTAGAGGGAAAAAAAAGGACTTGGATGGGTCCATGCATTGAGGGACCTTGATAAGGACAGAGTGCACACTGGCCTGCATGTTCCTGCATCTGATATTGTGGACAGAGTTGGATGTTTATGGTATTTGTAGATTTGGTAAACGCATCAATGCGTGTAAGGGCACAAAGGGGAATTGGATATGTTTAACCACTTAAGCCCCGGACCATTTGGTAGCTAGAGGACCAGAGGTGAATTCAGAATTTTGCACTGCACTGCTTTAATGGTAAATTGTGCGGACATGCAATGTTGTACCCAAACGAAATTTGCGTCCTTTTCTTCCCACAAATAGAGCTTTCTTTTAATGGTATTTGATTGCCTCTGCGATTTTTATTTTTTGAGATATAAACGGAAAAAGACCGAAAATTTTGAAAAAAAATGATATTTTCTACTTTTTGTTATAAGAAAAATCGAATAAACTCAATTGTAGTCATACATTTAGGCCAAAATGTATTCAGCCACATGTTTTTAGTAAAAAAAATGTCAATAAGCGTATATTTATTGGTTTGCGCAAAAGTTAGAGTTTACAAACTAGGGTACATTTTCTGAAATTTACACAGCTTTAAATTTATGACTGCCGATCTCATTTCTTGAGGTGCTAAAATGACAGGGCATTACAAAACCCCCCCAAATGACCCCATTTTGGAAAGTAGACACCCCAAGGAAATTGCTGAGAGGCCTGTTGAGCCCATTGAATATATTTTTTTTGTCCCAAGTGATTGAATAATGACAAAAAAAATAAAAAATTACAAAAAGTTGTCACTAAATGATATATTGCTCACACATGCCATGGTTATATGTGGAATTACACCCCAAAATACATTTTTCTGCTTCTCCTGAGTACGGGGATACCACATGTGTGGGACTTTTTAGGAGCCTAGCCGCGTACGGGACCCCGAAAACCAAGCACCGCCTTCAGGATTTCTAGGCACAAATTTTTGATTTCACTCCTCACTACCTATCACAGTCTCGAAGGCCATAAAATGCCAAAATCGCACAAAACCCCCCCAAATGACCCCATTTTGGAATATAGACACCCCAAGCTATTTGCTGAGAGGAATGGCGAGTATTTTACAGCTCTCATTTGTTTTTGAAAATGAAGAAAGAAAAAAAAAAAAAAAATATATATATATATATATATATATATATATATATATATATATATATATATATATATATAATTTTTTTCAATTTTCAAAACTTTGTGACAAAAAGCGAGATCTGCAAAATACTCACAATACCTCTCAGCAAATAGCTTGGGGTGTCTACTTTCCAAAATGGGGTCATTTGGGGGGGTTTTGTGCTATCTGGGCATTCCATGGCCTCCGAAACTGTGATAGGCAGTGAGAAGTGAAATCAAAAATTTACACCCTTAGAAAGCCTGAAGGCGGTGCTTGGTTTTGGGGTCCCGTACATGGCTAGGCTCCCAAAAAGTCTCACACATGTGGTATCCCCGTACTCAGGAGAAGCAACAGAATGTATTTTGGGGTGTAATTCCACATATGCCCATGGCATGTTTGAGCAATATATCATTTAGTGACAACTTTGTGCAAAAAAAGAAAAAAAAAAAATTGTCGTTTTTCCGCAACTTGTGTCAACATATAAAATATTCCATGGACTCGACATGCCTCTCAGTATATAGCTTGGGGTGTCTACTTTCCAAAATGGGGTCATTTGGGGGGGGTTTGAACTGTTCTGGCATTTTATACACAACATTAGGAAGCTTACATCCACTCTTCTAACCACTTGAAGACGAAGCTCTTTTTGACACTTTTTGTTTACATGAAAACATTTTTTTTTTTTTGCAAGAAAATTATGTTGAACCCCCAAACATTATATATATTTTTAAAGCAAAGGCCCTACAGATTAAAATGGTGGGTGTTGCATTTTTTTTTCTACACAGTATTTGCGCAGCGATTTTTCAAACGCATTTTTTGGGTTAAAAAATACACTTTTTTTAATTTTAATGCACTAAAACACACTATATTGCCCAAATGTTTGATGAAATAAAAAAGATGATCTTAGGCCGAGTACATAGATACCAAACACGACATGCTTTAAAATTTCGCACAAACGCGCATTGGCGACAAACTACATACATTTTTAAAAGCCTTTACAGGTTACCCCAGTAGATTTACAGAGGAGGTCTACTGCTAAAATGATTGCCCTCGATCTGACCTTCGCGGTGATACCTCACATGCATGGTGCAATTGCTGTTTACATATGACGCCAGACCGACGCTTGCGTTCGCCATTGGGCAAGAGCAGGGCAGGACAGGGGTGCTTTTTTTTTTTTTTGTTTTATTTTTTTTATTATTAATTTTGCTTTTTTATTTTATTTTTAAATTGTTCCTTCCAAGTATTTTTTTTTTTTTATTGTTATCTCAGGGAATGTAAATATCCCCTATGATAGCAATAGGTAGTGACAGGTACTCTTTTTTTTTG
This sequence comes from Rana muscosa, assembly GCA_029206835.1. NCBI lineage: Eukaryota > Metazoa > Chordata > Amphibia > Anura > Ranidae > Rana > Rana muscosa. Next base: position 390,485,511 of record CM055127.1, read on the forward strand.
AAAAAACTGGGGTCTTCTAGACCCTAGATTTTTCCTCTGCCCTCAAAGCATCTGACCACACCAAGATCGGTGTGATAAAATGCTTTCCCAATTTCCCAATGGCGCTTTTTATATCCGGGGGGGGACATTCCCTCCCACTGCTTGTAAAAGCAGTCCAGAGGCTAATTAGCCACTTGGATTGCTTTTACATGAAAGCCGGCCGCAGGCTGAAAAGAATGATACCAAGATGATACCTAAACCCGCAGGCATCATTCTGGTATAAACATTCAAAGTCCAGCAACATACCAGTACGTTGCTGGTCCTTGTTGGACATGTATTGTAATCTTTTTATTTCATGCAGCCAGTTGGCTGAACGAAAAAAGAGATTGATGGGTGGGTATGCCCACCATTAGAATACCGCCCTTCATCCACCCACTTCCAATGATGGGCATACACGCACCATTTATATATGCCGAAGCATGGGGGTATCCTCCCGCAAAAAAGTTATGCCGCACACACATGGTCGGACTTTTCCACAGGCAAGCCTCCGTCGGAATTTCGACCGTATGTACGCGGCATTAGGAGCAAAATCGCTCCTCCGCCCCTGCTGCCCCAATGCTTCGGCATATTTGCTTTTTTTTTTTTAACTGTGGTGGTGAAATCACCTCCTATAGCACTGGAGTCGCAGGGATCAGACCTGTCTCTGCGAACGCTGCAGTTATGTGTGTTTTTGTTTTGTAAGTGACAGTGATCGATCGATACTGCACTTGGGTGGCCTGGGCTGGACGGAGGGGCAAAACGCAGGTGCCAGCAGGTATCTGGGCTGATCCCGCTAACACTGCGTTTTTGGGAACCCTAAACTGCTGGGGACGCTAGTATAGATCTGATCAGATCAGATATTGATCTGTTCAGATACTATACCACTAAGGGGGGTGTATGCTTCACGCGTGGGTGTTAGCGTTACTGGCACTAACCTGACGCTGCCTGGGGTGTGACTCAGACCCTCTCTGACGCTAAAACCTAATTGATATCACCTGCCGGGCGATCAGGGGGTTAAACCTTTATTGGGTTATATACACGGCGGGTGCCCTGACACTATAAAAAGCAAACTAACTAACCAGCGTCACCCGTAACACTTATATGGTGATCACTGGTGAAAGGGTTAACTAGGGGCAATCAGGGGGTTAAAACCTTTATTAGATAATATATGGGGGTACCTGACGCTATAAAAACCTGCGGCGAACCTAAAAAAAATTACCAGCTACCGATCTGCATCACCGACACTAAGACAGCGTTTAGAAAAACGATTGCTTAGCGACAGTGGTGATGGGGGTGAAAGGGTTACCTGGGGGGGGGGCGATCAAGGGGGTTAAACCTTTATTAGATAATATATTGGGGTACCTGACGCTATAAAAACATGCGGCGAACCTAAAAAAAATTACCGGCTACCGATCTGCATCACAGACACTAAGACAGCGATCAGAAAAATGATCGCTAAGCGACAGTGGTGATAGGGGGTGAAAGGGTTATCTGGGGGGTGATCAGGGGGTTAAACCTTTATTAGGGGGGGTTAGGGGGCTACACTGGACCTAAGACTAAACTTTGGTGACACTTTTACAGTTACAAATGTCACTGATTGCAGTGATCACTAAATAAATGGTCACTGCAATCAGTGACACTGGGGGCTGGGGGGGTGATCTGGGGTGTCTGGGGGGGCGATTTATGTCCCTATGTGTCCTGGTGTCAGTGTAGTATTGTGTGCACTGACCTGATATCTTCTCTTGTACGGCGCTCGGTATATGTGAGCGCCGCACCAGAGATGACATCACTTCCTCCTGCTCCCTCTGTCTGACACAGACAGAGGGGGCATTTCCATTCGCCGGGAGCGATCGCGAGGGGGTGGCCAGAAACGAATGGCTGCCCCCTCATCCCGGAACGCTCCCGGACACTTAGCCACCGCTCACTGTACAGAAGGGGGGTCCGATTGGACCCCCCAACTGTACAAAGGCAATCACGTACACTCTACGTGATTGTGCCTGTCGGTGCCATTCTGCCGACGTGTATATATACAGTGAGCGGTCGTTAAGTGGTTAAGGTTGAACTTAATTTGAACAATTATAATACAGTAAAGCCTTGGTTTGAGAGCGTTTTGCAAGACGAGCAAAATTTTTTAATAAATTTTGACTTGAAATACAAGTAGCGTCATGTCACAACTGGGTATAAAAGAGAAGCACCTCCTAAGTGTAGCAATACAGTTACATTTAATGAAGGTACAACATTTAGCAACTCACATGGTTGATGATTAAATCAGGCACATCTAAGTATGCAGGCATCTGGGGTAAAGCTGTGCACATAGACCATTGACTTCGTCCCTTCCACGCTGCACTCCATGAGTGCTTCAAGCCTCGCTTTCACATCGCTCTACTGCAGGGTAGTCTTCCTGGTTACAATTGCAGACTGACGGCGGTGAGAGCCGGATCTGAGGAGGATGGTCTATGTGGACAGCTTTTCCCTGGATGCCTGCATACTTGGATGTGCCTGTTTTAATCATCAGCCATGTGAGTTGCTAAATGTTGTACCTTCATTAAATGTAACCATATCGCTACACTTAGAGGTGCCTCTCTTCTCTTTTATACGCTCTAGCTCCTGCTGGAATTTGTTTCTAATCCCCTTGTGGAGGCTGCCATTTGTGGATGGACATTACTATAATCTTTTTATATGGACTATTAACTGAAGGACTTAGGAATAAATGGTTGTGTAACAAATCATCTGAGTTATTATTTCTTGGGAGGGAAATTCGCTTTGATGGCATGCTTGTGATCCAAAGCACTTGTATATCGGAACGAATCATGCTCGCAATTCAAGGTTTTGCTGTATATAGCTAACTTTTTTGGATTTAACCATGACTGCAAATTAACAACTTGTCACAAGTACTTTTAGAAAATCCACCACTGGGGGACATGGGAACATGTTGGAAGGTATTCTTGATAGGTACTGGCACATTTTGACAGCTTATCCCTGGGTAGCAGAAATTTGTGTGTCCTTGTCTTTTTAAGGCTGCCTGTAGAGACAAAAATATTGGTGACCAATTTGGTTCATACTGAATTAATCAAAAAAGACAATGTGGATTTACACATTGGGAACCCTTTATCTCTAGCGGAATACAGATTTGAATTTTCAGGTCTTTTGGAATACCTTCCACTTTCCCTGCATTTGTTTTAATAATTGCCACTTTCTTTAACTGCAGCAACTAATATGTGGACCATGTTCCTTTTATGACCATTAGGGCAATGCCCACAGAAGGACCGTGCGGAGCAGAAGTAACTTTTTATGGGACAGCTCGGCTCAGCCCTGAGGAAGTCCACATACCAGCATATGAAAAATGTTGGTAGTTTAACCACGCAACATAGACTATTGACTACGGATTGCAGGTGGTGGCTTGAAGAGATGGCACGCATATGCCAACACTTCACATTTCTGGGGCATGGAGATATACAGTGCCTTGAAAAAGTATTCATACCCCTTGACATTTTCCACATTTTGTCATGTTACTACCAAAAATGTAAATGGATTTTGTTGGGATTTTATGTGATAGACCAACACAAAATGTCACAATTGTGAAGTGGAAGGAAAATGATAAATGGTTTTCCAAATTTTTTTGCAAGCAAATATCCAAAAAGTGTGGCGTGCGTCTGTATTCATCCTTCTTTACTCTGATGTATTAAACTAAAATCTACTGCAACCAATTGCCTTCAGAAGTCACCTAATTAGTAAATAGAGTCCACCATAAATAGTTGTTCTGTGAAGCCCCCAGTTTTTTTGGAGCCTTAGAGAACAAACTGCAGGCCAAGGAACACACCAGACCGGCCAAGGATAAAGTTGTGGAAGTTTTTAAAGCAGGGTTAGGTGTGGCAAGAAGAAAGCCATTGTTGAAAGAAAGCCATAAGATGTCCCATTTTGCAGATTGTGAGAAGCCATGTGGGGGACACAGCAAACGTGTGTAAGAAGGTGCTCTGATCAGATGAGACCCAAACTTTGAAATTTTTGGCTTAAAAGGAAAACGCTATGTGTGGAGGAAAAACTAACACTACACCTCACCCTGAGCACACCATACCCACTGAATTATGGTGATGGGAGCATCAGGTTATTGTGGGATGCTTTTCTTCAGCAGGGACAGGGAAGCTGGTCAGAGTTGATGGCAAGATGGATGGAGCCAAATACAGGGCAATCTTGGGGAATCAGAGAAAATCTGTCAGAACCGTAAAAAGACTTGAGACTGTGGTGGAGGTTCACCTTCCAGCAAGACAACGACCCTAAACATACAGCTAGAGCTACAATGGAATGGTTTAGCTCAAAGCATATTCATGTTTTAAGCCTCATACACACGGTAGGACTTTTTGACAACAAACTTCAAAATGAGCAGGTTTTCAAAAAAATCCTACCGCGTGTACGCTCCATCGGACAAAGTTTTTCGTTTTTCATCGGACAAAAGTTCGCTCTGCAAACGGACAAACTTTTCGGCAACAAAAGTCCTACAGTGCAAAGTCCTATCGTGTGTACAGAAATCCATCGGACTTTAGTCCAAAGTACAAACACGCATGTCCAGAACCAATGTTAAAATCAACCAACAATGGCAGAAGTTGACCAAAGGGTGGCGGTAAAGAGCAGAAAAACCACGTAGTACATCAATTGCGTAACTACGTTCATGTTTGTTGGCTGAAAAAGTCCTGTCGTGTGTATGCTATGGGTGTTCCCGGCCAACGCCCTTCAAACAAAAATCCACGGAAAAGTTTGATTGAAGTCCGATCGTGTGAATGAGGCTTTAGAATAGCCTAGTCAAAGTCCAGACCTAAATCCAATTGAGAATCTGTGGCAAGACTTGAAAATTGCTCTTCAGACGCTCTCAATCCAATCTGACATAGCTTGAGCTATTTTGCAAAGAAGAATGGGCAAAAATTTCACTCTAGATGTGCAAAGCTGGTAGAGCAATATGTGTAGCGGGGTATTGCTTTTAGGCCTCAGACTACCGTACCCAGAATGCCCCGGGACATCCAAGGTGCATTGCCCCGCGCAAGGACTGCTGAGGTGGGCTATTTAACTGGGGGGCGGGACTGAGTTCGGCCTCTTTGGACACCTCCCGGCCAGCAAGTGGAACTGTTGTTCGAGTCTGCTGTGTGACAAGGCCTGAAGCCGGGACTTTTCTCCAAAGAACCTTCCGTTACACTGAGGAGCCTGTGGGACGTCATCCAACTTCTGCTGTACTGTTGCCAGGAGGACCGAAGACCCGGGTGTCGGAAGCTGTGTACAGACACGGCAACGGAAGATACGGACATGGACTGGTCCGGTTGGGTGAGAGAGCACCTGCTCAGAGACAAACACAGCATCTCCTAGCTCAGATAACTGTTGTTCAGAATTCACTTTAGTGCTTGTAGTCATACACCGGAGGGACAGCGCCTTGAGTATCTAGGAGTCTCTAAGACTTATCCTGTGTTCACCAAGTCAAGACCCTTTTTCTCTTTGTGGATTATAACTTGTTTCTTCAAAAGTGCACCACCGTTTGCTAGCGAAGATTTTCCTCTGCAGAACTTCTACATAATACAGTCAGGCCTGACTTGGTAGCGTAGACATTTCTGGGCGCCATTTTTACCCACGAGGTAGAATAGCTGCAGTGGGGATCGTTAGTTTCTTTTGTTATATCTGTCGGTTTGCAAAAGTACCCCTTTTTCATTGCAGGGCTCTGCATGTGTTCATGTATACTTTTTCTATGCTTAACCAACACTCTCAGTAAGAGTGCCAGGGTTACGTACACTTGTGTTTGTGTCATTTACTGTGCAGAAGAGTTATTGATAGCCATACCCTATTGCTGTGTTTATTGCAGGATTGTGTCTCCGAGAGTTACAGGTTACACAATCCTGCCATCCCCTACTGACTGTGCCAGGAGAGGTTAGAGCCAATTGCTGGGGGTTGAAAGCAGTGCATTACAGGGCCCAAACAAATCATTTCAGCGGCTCTCTTAGCTGGGGGTATCGCTACATATCCAAAATGACTTGCAGCTGTAATTGCAGCGAAAGGTGGTTCTACATAGTATTGACTCGGGGGCTGAATACAAATGCACACCACACTTTTTTCAGATCGTTATTTGTAAAGAATTTTGAAAACCATTTTATCATTTTCTTTCCACTTCACAATTATGTGCCACTTTGTGTTTGGTCTATCACATAAAATCCCAATGAAATACATTTACGATTTTGGTTGTAACATGACAAAATGTGGAAAAATTCAAGGGGTGTGAATACTGTTTTTTTTTTTTTTTTTTTTTTTTTTTTTTTTGTATAATCTGTATTTATTGAGCAAAAACATATACACATAAACAGAAGTGCAACTTATGGCATACATGGTCCACATCAAGCATACAATCCTGTACGGTGCAAAAGGTATAACTCGGCATCAAAAGAGACGGTTTCATTTCATTGTCTGGAAAATGGTACCTATCGGGGGGAACCTCACCCCCGTAACTTGCTTACCAGTCCGCTAACAATTACCGGGGTCATGGACTGAGCTTATCAAGGGGATCCCACATCCCCGTGCCCCATATGGGGAGAGGGGGCCCAAGTAGCCTCCATCAAACCCTCCCCGGGCCTCGGACACAAAGAGGTGGGGGAACCCTGCTCGTCTAGGAGCCTCCCCTCCCAAGCAGAAGGAGAGGAGACTCCCCCTGCTTAATAAGAGTTGACCCGAGCATGGGGCCGACCCCTGCAGCCAGTAAACAACCTGAGCTGAACAAATAAGTGAGGATCCACATATTGAGTTAATAAAAATAAAAGCACAGACAAGACAAACAAACATAAACGGGAAACAGCAGGGTAAGAAAGCCAGAAAGGGGGAATAGAAGAGAGAAGTATAGGGAAATAGGACCTCCTCCATCAGACATGCTCCCCCTGCGTCATGTGACTTCGCCAGCCCAGAAAAGGCTGGCAGTGCTTATCCCACTAGCCGGGCTCCCACATCATCAGACTCCTTCTCCGGGGCCTGCGCCACTACAACCCTACGTCCCCGAAGGGAGGGCTCTGCAAGTTCCAACAGGGCAGTATCCAGATTAGATGGAACCCACTCCTCACCTGAAGTGTGCTGCAACCAGGCAGCCCAGATGACCTGAAAGCGCTCACTCTTGCTACTACAGTTCGCCACCCATTCTTCAGCTTCCTTAATTTCCCATACCCTCTTGGACCAATCCTCGAGCCCCGGAACATGAGCCCGCTTCCAGTAAATAGGGATCAAACGCCTAGCGGCGTTCAGGAGATGCGGCAGTACGCATCCCCTGTAACTACTGGTCGACACAGACGGCACATGGAGAAGGAAATGTATGGGCAAAAGTGGGACATCTATATCCAGTATGGCCTTGATTTGTTGCTGAATTGTTTCCCAAAAGGGCTGAATTTTCGGGCATTCCCACCATATATGAATCAAAGTGCCACGGAGGCCACAGCCTCTCCAGCATTGATCAGATACAGTGGGGTATATGCGTGAGAGCACAGCAGGCACCCTGTACCACCTTGTCAGTAACTTGTAATTTGTTTCTTGCGTTCTAGACTCTATGGAGCTAGAGTGGGTTAGTCGGTACAGGGGAGCCAGCTGCGCCTCCGTGAACTCTGTCCCCAGATCACGCTCCCATTCCCTGATGTAGGCCGGCTTAGTCTCCATCACGGATGAACCGAGTAGCTGATAGAGCTCAGATATCATGTGGGAGATGGGCTCCTCCGCAACAAAGAGAAGCTCAAAGGGCGAGAGTTGAGATGGGGTACGAATAGGGGTGACCTGCGTTGCAAAAAAATGGCTAAGCTGCGCGTATCGCCAGAAATCCATTGGAAAAGTCCCATGGCGTGCCCTAAACGAATCCAACGGGGGGAGTCTCCCACCCTCCAAAAGTTTGCCACAGGGAGCATTAGGGTCATCCAACCAGTTCCCAAAAAAGGCTCTCTGCTCCCCCGGGGGGAACCAACAAAAGCCCCCTAGTGGGGCCAATGGGGACCCAGGAGGAGCTAAAGAATATAGCGTGTTAATCCTGTCCCAAACCCTAAGGGCCTGTCTCGTTAGGGGGGATGACAAATCAGACAGCCCCCTATGCTCCTTCGCTAGCCATGGGGCATAGGCCAAATCTCTTCCCGCCATGCTCTTCTCCAGGGGAACCCAAAGCCTAGTACGGGTGTGGAACCTCCAGTTCAGAATCCTTTGAAGGACAATGGCCCTGTAATACCGTCGAATGTCTGGGATCCCCAGACCCCCAGCCCTCTTAGAGCGCTTAAGCACCCTCATGGCTATTCTAGGCTTCTTTGCACTCCACACAAAATCTATGAGCACGCTATTAATTGAAGTGAAGAAGGTGCTCGGCAGAGGGACCGGCAACATCTGCAAGTAGAAAAGGACCCTGGGGAGCACATTCATCTTAACAATGTTAACCCGCCCGAGCCACGTAAAGGCTGTTTTAGTCCAATGAGATAGGTCGGTTTTGATGGTCGTCAATAGGGAGGGATAATTGGCCTGATACAGGGTCTCAAACCGGTCGGTCAGCTGGATACCCAGGTACCTTTATGGAGGACCTAGCCCACTTGAAAGGGAACGCCGCTTTCAAGCTTTCTTTGAGTGACAGGGGAAGCACTATCGGCAGAATCTCAGACTTTGAGTAGTTGATTTTAAAATTGGACAATGCTCCAAACTCGTGGAGTTCTTTCATGAGGTTCGGCAACGAGATAAGGGGTTCAGTGAGATGAAACAGGACGTCATCTGCATAAGCCGATAGCTTATGCTCCATGCTCCCCACTGTCACTCCCTTAATGTCCTGGTTGGCCCGCACCCTGCGCAACAGAGGCTCCAGGGTAAGGGCAAACAGGAGGGGCGAAAGGGGGCAGCCCTGTCTCGTACCATTTTTAATCGGAAACCGCGAGGAGAGGGTGCCACTCACCCTGACTTGGGCGCTTGGGGTAGCGTAAAAGGCCATGATCCAAGTCAACATGAATGGGCCCAGACCCACAGACTCCAGGACCGTACGCAGAAAGGACCAGTCAACCCGGTCAAAAGCCTTCTCCGCATCCGTTGAGAGGACCAGGTATGGGGACTGTTTTGGATTAGAGCGCGCCCAATGAATCAGGTGTATAGCTCGCAGCGAGTTGTCTCGGGCCTCGCGCCCCGTGACAAACCCTGTTTGGTCTGGGTGTACTAAATTTGGAACTAGATGTTTAAGGCGATTAGCCAATATTTTAGCAAGGATTTTAACATCCAGGTTCAGTAGCGATATTGGTCTATAACTCTGTGCCAGAGAAGGGTCCTTGCCCTCTTTGGGGAGAACCGATATATGAGCCAGCAAGGCCTCAGGAGGGATCGGGTCTCCCCCTGCAATCGAGTTAAAATATCTACACATGGGGCCGACTAAAATCGGGAGAAATGTACTGTAGTACGCCTTGGAGTATCCATCTGGCCCCGGGCTTTTCCCATTCGGCAAGGATTTAACAATCGCCTCGATGTCGGAGGGCTGCACAGGGGACTCCAATTCCGCCTGCTGCACCTCCGACAAGGAGGGGAGCCCCGAAGTTACCAAATATTCCTTAACAGCGCTGTATCTAGAGGCCGCGGACTCCGGTGTAGCATCTGAATCCAAAGAGTAGAGCTTTGCATAGTAGTCCCGGAACAGAGAGGCAATCTTGGAGGATTGACAAACAACTCCACCTGAAGCGGATTGAAGTCTGTGGATATAAGTCTGGGCCCTGCGTTTTCTGAGGGCCCTAGCAAGCATCCTACTGCATTTGTTACCATGCTCATAATACTTATGGGAAAGGTAACGGAGCTGTCTGCAAGCCCTACTGTCCAAGTATTGAGAAAAAAGTCCCCGAAGCTCCAGCAGTCTCTCCAAAGCCTCCGGGTCCCCATAACGCTTATGACGAAGCTCTGCCTGTTGGAGATTGGTCAAGATCCTCTGAAAATCTGCTTGCCGCGCCCTCTTGCATCTAGCCCCTTGTGAAATCAGCTCCCCCCTCATGACAGCTTTGTGGCCCTCCCAGACCATCCCCTCACGTACACCATCCGTAGTGTTTTCCTGAAAATAGTGTGACGTGACTTCCGAGACCTCAGCCACTACTACAGTGTCATCCAATAGATTCTCGTTCAGGCGCCATGACCATGGGCGCTGCGCGCCCTGAGACACCTCAAAGGTGATTGTGATCGCAGCATGGTCAGAAATAGTTATGTTCTCTATGGATGCCGCCTGCAGTAGCTCGAGGGTGTGCTGATCCACAAAAATGAGGTCTATACGAGTGTACACGTCATGCACACTAGAATAATAGCTATAATCTCTCGCTGAAGGGTGGAGCACCCGCCAGCTATCGAACAGGAAATGGGATTGTATAGTTTTCTTAAACCTTTTTAGGAACGCATGAGAATGAGCTGAGCGACTATGAGAAGTGTCGAATAAAGGATCTGGGCTGATATTAAAGTCCCCCCCCAAGATCAGACGGCCCTCCCCGGAAATCAGCAAGGCGATCCAGTACGGCATCCACAAAGGCCAACTGGTTGGCGTTAGGGGCATATACGTTAGCAAAGGTGTAAAGAGTCCCAGCTATCTCCCCTTTCAAAAGGACGAACCTACCCATAGGATCAGAGAAATGTGCTTTAAGGCGGAAGGGACAGGACTTGTGGACGGCTATGGCCGTTCCCTTGGCCCTAGGAACCGTGGACGCGCTAAGGAACCATTGGTTGAATAAATGAGTCGGGAGTTTCGGGGTGGATTGGACTGTAAAGTGGGTCTCATGCAGAAATACTATCTGCGCCCCTAAGCGTTTCAATTCCCAGCCACAGCCTACCCCTTTTGTGTGGAGAGCAAAGACCCCGAACATTATAAGACACTACCTTAACAGAAGCCATGGGGACTGAGGATGTCTGCTAGAGCCAAGGAATAGCCATTGAACCCAACAGGAGCAGATCCGCGGAAGGAGTACCTGAGAGAACTTTAGACGAAAAGAAAGGAGGAAGTGGGAAGAAGAGAGGAAAAGATTAGGGCAGGTAGGGGAGACAACACAAAGACACACAATAAGCAACAACTTGAGAGCAAAAAAAAGAACATTGTTAAATGGGTCAGGAGGCATAGCCCGCCGAAGCGAGCCATGTCTAGCCAACCCATCCAAGAAAGACACTCGAAGCGAACCCGACCAGGTGTGCCCTCCCACCACAAGGAAGGCCCCTGGCCGCAGCCCACCAACCCTTAAAGGGAAAACACCCACTGTGGGTAGGCCTACTGGGGGAACATAGACCAACATGAGGGAGATAAGAACCTCACTCCCCCCACGCCGCCTCATATGAAGCAGCAAATTACTATCCGGGGGCACTCTCGGTGCATGTCCCAAGCCAAATCTCCTAGACAGGAAGAGGTGATACTGCAGATGACAGGTGGCTACAAAGCACCAAACAAAACCCCACCCCCAACCCCCCTTAAAAAAAAAAAAATTGGGAGTCTGACAGCCCACGGTGCAGTCTATGGAGGCCAGGACCACCCAAAACCAAACGAGACAAAAAGTTCCTGTAATGGAAACAAAACTATCCCAGGGTCCATCGACCCCAATTAAGGAAGAAGGTGCAGATGGATCATCAAATATAGAAGAGCAAGGGGCAAAGACACCTCAGTCTCTGGGGGATGCAGGGCCAGAAGAGGTGCTGACATTGCGGCGCCTGTTATTCCTCCTGCGTCCCCGACCTGGTGCAGTTTGCCAGGGCTGCGAGGGAGGGATAGCCGTTGAGACTGGAGCTCCTCTCCAATCCGGAAAGTCCACATCCCCGAGGTGCAGGGCCCTGAGGAAGTGTGGCAGATCATCTTTGGTACGCAGCGTCTCCCGACGCCCCTCATGCATTACTTGGAGACTAAAGGGAAAACCCCAACGGTAGGAGAGGCCTGCAGTCTGAAGAGCTGACAACAGGGGTCGCAGAGCCCTGCGTTGCATAAGAGTGCGCCGGGAGAGATCTTGGTAGAAGAAAAGTTTTTAGCTCCGTCAAAGTCAAAATAAGGCTTGTTCCTCATTTTCTGCATTATGCGATCCTTTAAAGTGTACTTATGAAGTTTACAAATAATGTCCCGTGGGGATTCAGGGTCCTGGGAAGGTGGCTTCAGAGCTCTGTGAGCCCGATCAATCTCTATCGGAGTGGTGGCTGGAAGTCCCAGTATTTCCCTGAACACCCCTTCCAAAGAAGGGATTATATCCCGCGGCCCAGTGGCTTCCGGCATACCTCTGATGCGTATGTTAGCTCGCCTGCTGCGGTTCTCAAAATCATCCAATTGGGATATTAAGGTCTCCATCTTGTGGCTCTGTGCATTACAGGTTTCTTGCAGTAAGTCTATGCTAGGGAGAGAGTCCTCAAAGCGCTGCTCTAAAGTCTCCAGCCTGCCTCCCAAGTGTGCAGTGTCAGTCTTAAGCTGGGCTATGTCCTGGGTGAAAGCCTTCTCAATCCTGGCAGTGAAACGCTCCAGGTCCTCCCTGGTAGGGAGAGACCATATGTGTCTCTTCAGGTTTTCATCACCCAGCAAGTCCATAGGATCCGGGCCTGATCCCTGCGGGGAAGGGGAGCCTGGGGATGCGGGGGGGGGGGGGCTGTGTCACTCACCAGCTGAGCAAATGGAGTAAGAGAGGCCGCCGAGCCAGAAGCTGCATCCTCATGCTGTTTGGTGCCTTTCCTCTCCGTCGCCATCTTGAAGTCTGTTCTCCCGGTCCGCCGCGGCTCCGTGCAGAACGAATCCATCGTTCCCTGTGCCGCCCGGTCTGCCTTCGGAGGCTGGGAGGACGCCCTTGTTCGCTGGGACATGCTCTGGTAAGTTTCCCGTCGAATATCCCCCGGGGAAAGCTGAAGAATGCTGCGGCGTGAGCGGAGCTGAGAGCACACACGTCCTCACTCCACCATAGCTTGGCCACGCCCCCGTGAATACTGTTTTAAGGCGCTGTAGACAGATATCACATCTAATCTGCAATACCAGTAGGGTTTTGGACTGTACCAAGAAATTTGAAGGCCCACCACTTGGATGAGTATGCCTATGTGGCTAACACTAACTATCCACATATGCCTACTGCAAGACCTTATGACAGGGATTCCCAACCTCAGTTCTCACTAACCCCAGACAGATTATGCTTTCAGGATTTCCTTCACCCTGCACAGGTGCTTCAAAACAATGATCATGAAAAATTTCAAAATCCTGAAGGTCCAAATGTATTGTGATAGAGCAGTCTCCGAAAATATATAGAATGCACACTCCAAATTTTTATTTCTTTTTAAATCAAAACTAGGAGTTTTTATTTTGAATGTGCTTTAAACCAACGTCTATGGCTTGGTACTTATGACAACTATTTTTATCTAAGAACAATTGATAAAATATTGCCAGTTGTGGGTACTTGAGGAATCAGGTTGGGAAACGCTGCACTATGGTAAGCAGCACACCTGAAGCAAGTACTGTTTTACAATTAACCATTTACATTGTACATTTACATCGGCAGAATGGCACGGGCAGGCAAAGCAATGTACTTGCTTTGAATCTGCCGCCTAACGGGTGCCACTGACTCGATGTCCGCGGGTGTCCCGCGATCGTGTAACGGAGTGGCAGAACGGGGAGATGCCTATGTAAACAAGGCATTTCCCTGTTCTGCCTAGTGATAGGACAGTGATCTGCTGCTCCCTGTCATCGGGAGCAGTGATCACTGTTGTGTTACTTGTAGCCCAGCCCCCTCACAGTTGGAATCCATAGGACACACTTAACCCCTTCCTCAACCCCTAGTGGTTAACCCCTTCCCTGCCAGTGTCATTTACACAGTAATCCGTGCATTTTTATAGCACTGATCGCTGTATAAATGACAATGGTCCCGAAATGGTGTCAAAAGTGTCCGATGTGTCCGCAATATCGCAGTCCACGATAAAAATCACAGATCGCCGCCATTACTAGTAAAAAAAAAAAAAGACTCTATAACTTTTGCGCAAACCAATTAATATACGATTATTGCGATATATTTTTGGTAAAAAAAAATTAAAAATCTAGAAGAATACATATCATTTTTTTAAATATTTTTTTGGGCACTATTTTTATTATAGCAAAAAGTGAAAATTTGTTTCTTTTTTTTTTTTTTTACAAATTGTCGCTCTTTTGTTTTGTTTTTATGGCGCAAAAAAAATAAAAACCGCAGAGGTGATCAAATACCACCAAAAAAAGCTCTATTTGTGGGGGGAAAAAAGGACATCAATTTTGTTTAGGTGCAACGTCGCATGACCAAGCAATTGTCAGTTAAAGGGTCGCATTGCCGAATCGCAAAAAATGGCCCGGTCATTGGGCAGCTAATTCTTCCGGGGCTGAAGTGGTTAAAGATTGTGCCTGCTTATATAACTGTTTTCTCTTGTCATCCATGGACTGACACAGCGTGTCTTATACACCTTTACACGTGGGTTATGTCCCTGCTTGCAGGAGAAGACCTAGGCAGAATGTGAGATGTTATACATACATTCTAAACAGCCAGAGCTGAACAGCCCCGCCCAGGGGGGCGGTCCCTCCGGCATAACCCTCCCACTGCAGTCAGCAGACCTCAGTTTTTTTCTGCCTAGCAGAAGGAGAAGACGTGGCTCTCTCAGGAGCCAGTCTCCTGACCTATTTTTTATTCCTTTTGGAATTTTTTCCTATTTTTTTTCTTTTGAGATCTTCCATCAACTGTCGGCTGGGCAACAGGTTGGGTACAAGATATCCTCGTAGTCTTCCCTGTCCGACCATCGAGCGTGCTGATCCTCGCCTTGTGTGCGTGAGACTCAGTTCACGACATGCCCCACGACTCCAGGGGTGGCCGGTGGGCTTCCAGCTCCGCGGTCCTCTCAAGATAGAACAGTCCGGCTGTATCTTTCGCGGTGGACCGGGCCGACAGCTACTCAGTACCGCACTGTGATAGTTCTGTCAGAAACACACCAGTGGGTCCCTCAGAGGACGGGTAAGTAGTCTCTCCTGGCTGCAGGTGAGTACATGCTGTGTGTTTCTTGTGTGGGGGATTTCCCTGTCTCCCCCTGTGTTTTTTAATGTCACTCTCTGTGCACTTCGCTGGCGCTGTACTGTGTGGGGTGCCTGGGGGCCATACTGTCCTGGGGGGGGGGCTCATGCTGCTCTGCATTTCGCTGGGGCTGTTTATTTGAGAGTGAGGGGCCTGGGCGCCGTTCGGCGCCATGTTTGGTGACTGTGCTGTTTTTTACATTGGCGGCCATCTTGCCGTGGTCCGCCAGAGCACATTGCGGCGGCCATTTTCTTGTAGCCGCACCTTCTTCTAGCTCTAGTTTGGCCTCTAGCGCCGCTCAGGAACGGCGCGAATCTCCTCACAGTCTCTCTCCTCTCAGCTCACTCACGCTGAGCAGCGCGGCGCGGAGAGACAGGGCAGCAGAACCGAGCGGTCCTGGTCAGGTTGGTGGGTCCCCTGGGCATTCCCCTACTTGTCAGCACAGCCTGTGGGTGGTCTCAGAGGGGGACATTATGGAGTCAGAGTCACCAGCTTCCCCTAACATGCCAGAGGCAGCAGCCAGTGCTCCAGCACCTGCGGTCCCTATGGACCAGTTGTCGGCAGTCCTGGAATCATTTCTGACCAGGATGGAAGCTGTGTGTGAGCACAAGGGAGCAAAAAAGCGCCCTCTCCCCACTTTATCTCCACAAGGGGAGTGCTCTGATTCAGATATGGGCCTAGCTATTGCTGCTCAGGACCCTAGCTCTGAATATTTGGATGGTTTTGAACAGGACATTCCTTGTGAGGAAGACTCCAGTTCTGAGTCAGTAAATGACAGGGCGCTTGTTAGTGAACTCATTGATGCTGTGAGGGACACTCTCAAGCTAAATGCTGCGACTGCAGAACCTCAGGCGGATACAGTCTCCTTTTGGTTCTTTTAAGACCAAGCCTTCTAAAAAGGTTTTTCCACATGTACCTTTCTTTGACCAGCTCATTGACCAGGTCTGGGAAAAGCCGCAGAAGACTTTCATGGTCCCGCGGCGTTTGTCTATTAGATACCCCTTTGAAGACGCCCTGCTTAAAAAGTGGGCTTCTCCCCCGGTGGTCGACCCTCCAGTCGCCCGTTTAAACAAGGCCACCACTCTCCCGATGGAGGGGACTCCTGCGTTTAAGGACCCCACTGACAGGAGGTCAGAAGTGGTGAGTAGAGCCATGTTCGCCTTGTTGGGATCCGCCCTACGGCCAGTAGTAGCGGCGACCCTTGTGTCTCAGACACTCACGGAATGGGCAAAAATTTTGCACCAAACTGTGCAGGAGTATAACCTTCCTCCAGACACTATTGCTCTGGCCCACCAGATGGTGCAGGGTCCGATATATGTGTGCGACGCCACGTTGGACGCGGCCCCTTTAATATCCAGGGCCTCTGTCTCGGCGGTGGTATTGCGTCGTCTCATCTGGTTGAAATGCTGGTCTGCTGACCTAGCCTCTAAGAAGCTCCTGACGGATCTACCTTTTAAGGGTGGTAGACTTTTTGGTGCTGCTCTGGATGACATCATCAAGGATGTCACGGGAGGTAAAAGCACTCTCCTTCCTCAAACTATCAAGGGTAAGGAGGCCCGACGTAAACCGGGTCCTTCCTTTCCAGCAAAAAAGGTTTTTTTTTCGTCCGTCAGAGTCCACGGGTAAGCCATCCCAGACTGACAACAGTGCGGCTGGCGGGCACAAGCGCCCCTCGGTGCGTAAGCCGAACAAGCCGGCTCCCAAGCCCGCCTCCGCGTGAAGTCTTGCCCCCGCCCGTCTCTGGGGTGGGGGGACGACTTTGCAGGTTCACGGATCGGTGGACCTCCCGGATCTCCGACCGGTGGGTGTGCGAGGTGGTCACCTCAGGATACAGAATAGAGTTCCGCTCCTGGCCCCCAGACAGATTCTTTCCCTCAAATCTCCCTCTCCTTCCTGCCCGTCGGGCAGGCCTCTGGGGGCTGTACAGGATTTGATCGGGTCCGGAGTAATTGTGCCGGTTCCGTCCCAGGAGAGGTTTCAAGGGTTCTACTCGAATCTGTTTGTTGTTCCAAAAAAGGACGGGGTTCGGCCAATCCTGGACCTCAAGGCCCTGAATGCCTTCGTGAAGGTGCAAAAATTCCGCATGGAATCCATTCGCACGGTGATCGCTACACTCCATCAAGGGGATTTTCTGGCATCCTTGGACATCAAGGACGCCTACTTGCATGTTCCGATCTGCGCAAGCCACCAGAAGTTTCTGCGCTTTGCGGTCGGCGAAGTCCACTATCAATTTGTGGCTCTTCCCTTCGGCCTAGCCTCGGCACCAAGGGTGTTCACCAAGGTGCTTGCTCCGGTCCTAGCTTTGCTGAGACAGCGAGGCATTGCTATCGTAGGCTATCTGGACGATTTTTTCTAAGAGCAGACAGTGGCTCAGAATTGGAAGAAAGTGTGACTATCGTCAGTCAGACCCTCAGGGAGTTTGGGTGGCTCCTGAACGTTCAGAAGTCGGTTCTAGTCCCGACTCAGCGTCTGGAGTATCTAGGTCTGATTCTGGACTCCTTGGAGGCAAGAGTCTTCCTACCTCCAGACAAACTACTGACACTTCAGTCTGCAGTACGGGTGCTGACGTCCCAAAAATGGTCGTCAATCCGCTTTTGCATGAGAGTCCTGGGACTCATGGTGGCCTCCTTCGAGGCCGTTCCTTATGCCCAAGCGCACACCAGGGCTTTACAGAAAGAGATCTTGTCCACTTGGGACAAATGCCCGTTGTCCTTGGATCTTCAGATCCAGGTGAGTCACCTGGTCAGGGCGTCCCTGACGTGGTGGTTGAGGTCCCCGGCTCTTCGGTCCGGGAAGTCGTTCCTCCCCATCCAATGGACGGTGATCACGACGGACGCCAGCCTGACGGGCTGGGGGGGAGTCTGGGGAGTCCTGTCGGCCCAAGGGCTTTGGACTCCGGACGAAGCCCTCTTACCGATCAATGTGCTGGAGATACGGGCAATCAGACTGTGCCTCTCCTCATGGTTGGAGAAACTACAGGGTCACTCCATCAGGATCCAATCGGACAACGCCACAGCAGTGGCGTATGTCAACCATCAAGGGGGGACTCGGAGCTCAGCTGCGGCTTCCGAGGTCGCCCGCATCCTGAGGTGGGCCGAAAGAAGCGTGCCGTCTCTGTCGGCCGTCTACATTCCGGGCATAGACAATTGGCAGGCGGACTATCTAAGTCGCCAGACGCTGGACCAGGGAGAGTGGTCCTTGCACCCGGAGGTCTTTCAACTCCTTTGCAGACGGTGGGGCACGCGGATGTGGACCTGATAGCCTCTCGACTCAATCGCAAGGTGTCGAGGTTTGTGGCCAGATCCAGGGTTCCCTGGGCGGATGCGTTGGTGGCCCCATGGGGTCAGTATCACCTGATATACGTTTATCCTCCGCTGCAGTTGCTCCATCACCTGCTCCGCAGGGTAGCGACCGAGGGAATTCCGGTGATCCTCGTTGCTCCGGATTGGCCTCGGCGTCACTGGTACGCCGATCTGGTACGTCTCGTCGCAGACGTTCCCTGGCGGTTACCAATACGGGGGGACCTTCTGTCTCAAGGTCCTATATTTCATCCTGCTTTACAGTCTCTGGCTTTAACGGCATGGTTATTGAAAGCCAGGTGCTGAGAGACCGAGGTCTCTCGGATTCGGTCATTTCGACCATGTTAAGGGCACGGAAGTCTTCCTCCAGAAAGATCTATCACCGTACTTGGAGAGCTTACATCGCCATGTGCGAAGAGCTGGACTGGCGCCCACGAACGTATTCCGTTCCCAGAATCCTGCATTTTCTGCAGCGTGGCGTGACCCAAAAGCTCGCTTTGAGTACCATTAAGGGTCAGATTTCGGCCTTGGTCATCTTCTTTCAGCGACCGCTGGCGGGTCATCCCTTGGTTAGCACCTTTGTGCAGGGGGTTCGCCATGTGCTCCCCCCTGTCAAGCCTCCTCTCCCCCCGTGGGATCTGAATTTGGTGCTCTCGGTTCTCCAGGAACCTCCCTTTGAGAATATTAGAGATATTCCCCTCTTGACTTTGTCTCAGAAGGTGGCCTTCTTGGTGGCCATTACTTCCATTAGACGAGTGTCTGAGTTGGCGGCCTTGTCCTGCAAGTCGCCCTTTTTGGTCATCCATAAGGATAAGGCGGTGTTACGTCCGCGACCTTCTTTTCTGCCAAAGGTGGTCTCGGCCTTCCACTTAAATAAGGACATTGTCCTCCCGTCCTTGTGTCCTCACCCATCGCATCTTAGAGAGTTTGCGCTTCACACTTTGGATGTGGTACGAGCCTTGCGGGTGTACCTGTCTGCTACTGCCTCTATTCGGAAGTCTGACTCACTATTTGTGGCTGTCTCTGGTCCAAAACAGGTTTCGTCTGCCACCATTTCTAGGTGGATCAGACAAACCGTCATTCAAGCTTATGCTCTCAAGGGGCGGGCGCCTCCCTTTCCGGTTACGGCACATTCCACCAGGGCAATTGGTGCTTCCTGGGCTTTCCGACATCAAGCGTCGGTTGCACAAGTGTGCAAGGCGGCGACCTGGTCGTCTGTTCATACCTTTTCTAAGTTTTTTTATAAGGTTGATGTGGCTGCATATTCGGATGCTTCCTTCGGCCGCAAGGTGTTGCAGGCCGCTGTTTGATGCTGCAACTCCTCCGTTGAGGAGCTCTGCCTTGTTTGGAATGAAGTTTTTGGTTTTCCATTTATACTGCTCCCATCCCTCTTGACACTGCTTTGGGACATCCCACGTGTAAAGGTGTATAAGACACGCTGTGTCAGTCCATGGATGACAAGAGAAAATAGGATTTTTTGTACTCACCGTAAAATCCGTTTTCTCTGGCATCCATGGACTGACACAGCACCCACCCTTCTTTTCGAGTTTGTACAGCTTTGTTACGAACTGAGGTCTGCTGACTGCAGTGGGAGGGTTATCCCGGAGTGACTGCCCCCCTGGGCGGGGCTGTTCAGCTCTGGCTGTTTAGAATGCATGTATAACATCTCACATTCTGCCTAGGTCTTCTCCTGCAAGCAGGGACATAACCCACGTGTAAAGGTGTATAAGACACGCTGTGTCAGTCCATGGATGCCAGAGAAACGGATTTTACGGTGAGTACAAAAAATCCTATTTTTCCTGGCATCAATGTCTGGACTGCCTCTCATACACTAAACCCAATAATAAGGCAACTAAACAAATTCTACATGTGCAATCCGTCGCCTTTGTGGAGGTTTTTGGTATTAACAGTTTCTGTATGTGTATTTAAAGTCTATCTCTGGGCACAATAGCCTTGCTTCCCCAGGCTTTGTTTTGTGAATGGCCAGGAGGAGAGAGGGAGGTTGATACTCAACCTCAGCACTCGGGTTTATAAGACCTGCAACTCGTACATCCAAGCAGCCTGCAAATACAGTGGAACATGAGCAGATTTTCCAGTTGTATAGGAAAAACTACATGACCAGGAATAGCTTTTGAAGAAAGTAAAGTTTAACTTCTTTAACATGAGAAAAGTTATTGTCACTGGAGTTGGAATTGAAGCAATAAAGACAACCAGTTTGATCAGCGTAGCTTTTATATTTTATCTTTTGTTTCTGTTGGATATAAGGATCCATGCAGAAGTCTCACATATTAACAAATTGTATATAAACTTTAAAACAAGCCATGACTAACCCCTGTAACTGCATGCACTATGGAGAAGTATAGAAATTATTTCACATTTGCATCTGAAGCTTTTTAGTTCTGAGCCAGGCTCAGTGGGTTTCAAATGCATTTTTAAATTAGTTTTAGACACTTCTGAGATCTTTTAGCATTAATTGCAGGTGTAGTTGATGTGCATTTGACCTGCTTCAGCTGCTTTTAAAATCTTAGACTTGTATGGGGAGATGAGGGGGGATAACAGACCCTTAGATTCACTTTCTCTGATAGCTCACTTTCTCTGATAGCTCAGCTTCCCCCCCCCCCCCTTCACTTCCTAAGTTGCAGCCAGCCTTCCAATTTCTAATGTATACACAGAGCAGGTATACAAGAAGAGGAGGAGAACAGAATGCTGAAACTGAACTTAAGCGACTTCACTGCTTCTGCTGTTGAGGTTGAGTTGATCGCCAGTGGCAGCAACTACAGATGTCAGGGGTATTATAGTTTTACTGCCTGGCAAGAATATGTGCTGTAAATATTAAAATGTCTGTAGGCTGGCGGCAGTAGTTCTTAAAGCGGAGCTCCACCCAAAAGGGGAAGCTCCGCTTATTTGCCTCCTCCACTGCCACATTTGGCACTTTTCAGGGTCTAGTGGGTACCTGGTTTTGACAGATACCCACTCCAACTTCCAGCTGACTTTGCCATGGCGAACTAATCTGGAAGTTCAGCCCCCCTCCTCCTTCTTCCCCCCCGCCGCTGCACCATTCACAAAGTGCAGCGTGAGTCACGCATGCACAGTAGGAAACTGGCTGTGAAGCTGCAAGGCTTCAGTGCCTGTTTCCCTTACCTGAGATGGCGGCGACAGCACCCCAGAGCTGATTGAAATATCAGCTGCCGTGAAGTCACCGCTGGATAAGTGGACAGTTAAGTGTCCTAATATTAAAAGTCAGCAGCTACAGTATTTGTAGCTGCTGATTTTTTTTTTCTGAAGGAGCCTGGAGCTCTGCTCTCAGGTAAAAAAAAATTGCAAGGTAATTATAACCTGAGACTGACTTGGAGCCAGCGAAAGGGTAGTGCTTCAACCAATCCAGGTCCTGGTCTGCATTTTGGCAAACCAAGATTTTGTCCCATTCCCTAGGTGCAGTGTCAGGTACAGAAGATGCCAGGAAGGCAAGGAAAGGCCATAAAGAATAGTTTCTCAGTATTCCACACAGCTACATTGTCTTTTTTTATTAAGTAGCGCTTGATTAGTCCTTTTTTGCCCAGTGTCTAGGGGGGCGCTCTACTGGCGTGAGAAGCACTCCAGCTGCACTATTTTCATGGGACTGTATGCCGAAAAATTATTATGAATAATGACCATGAAACAAATAATGTGGGGTAAATATGGCCGCTTTATTACTGGTATTTAATAGAACAACCATTTTTATATACCATATATATACCATAGGTAGATATAATACAACACATATCAGTTCTTTATTTAAACAAACCAATCCATTCATCAACCCAGCCACTACAACTCGGGTTGGGATTAACGCCCTATTTACTAACACCCCCACTAGCCGGACTTGTTTTATTTCATTTTCTCTACTTCAAAACAAGACCGGCCCAACTACCCCGCCTCGCGGCCAACTCCACCATAGTTTGCAGGTCATTATTGAATATATCGAGACCAATCTCCGAGAGATGGACACCATCCACTCTGAAAAGGCCTGGCGTCCCACCCTCCAAATCTAAGTGGCGAAAAGAAAAGCCCCCAGTGGAGGGCATGAACCTCGCTATAGTTCTATTGACCCTTCTTCTTACGTTTTCAAAAGGGGAATTCAACCGTACCATCCTTGGCGAGATTTCTGAGAAAATCCGCATTACACCAGGGAAAGATAAGTGAAACTGGAACAAATCATATTTAATTTGAAAAACGAAATCGAGGGTCTTAACCCGCCCTATGTCATTCCCACCAAGGTGGAGAATTAAAACATCTGGTATTGGCAAGGACTGGAACATACAACTCAAAACATCAAACAAATTCTGCCACAGCATACCCCTCTTACCAAACCAACTAATATGCACCAAAGAAGGGTCAAAATTCAAGCTTCCGGAATATATTCGTCGCAAAGCTCTCCTTTCGGCCCAGAAAATGAAAGAATGCCCCATGATCCATACAGATAATTCCTGACCTGAAAATTAAAGCGAACAATGAGGGCGAATATATAATTTATAGGCATCTGACTGCCATCTACCGATGCGTTTAATGTGACTGACATCTAATCCTATTCTGGCTGCCGCTGTGGCGGCCCCTATACGGAAGGAGTGGGATGAGAGAGATAATTTGTCCAAGTTCAGAAAAACCAAGCATTTTCGTAAAACTGCATTAAATTGATAGGTGGACAAAGGGGTACCCTCCCTGTGAACAAAAAGGACATCCCTGCCAGGAACCCTAACCTGTAAAAACTGGCGAACAAGGCTAACAGGACAAATGGGAGAATCCAGAAATGAGTGCAACCGTACCCAGGTACCCCTGCCAAGCTGGTCCGTCTTTGATTTTGCAATAAATACGTAAAGGTTGGATACTTCCAGAAAGACCTGTGACATACGAAGACCAGACTCCGATTTTTTTCTTTTATTCGGAGAAAGCAATTTGGAGATCCTAAACGCTCCAAAAAACAACAGTGAAAAAAACTGCTCTGAAAAGATCTGCTTCATAATGCGAAAAACAAACCAAATTAACTGCCGAACACAGCTTGGCAAGGATAGCTTGGGGTAACAGCCGATCTGGTATCTGGGCGTTTGGAACCCCTCCTATAACCTTTTAGAGCCTGGCGCACAGAAAAGAAAGCAGAGCACAGAGGTCGGTTGTGTAATTTGCTAAAAAAGGAAATGCCTGCCAAAGTTTTACTGACCTGAGACCAAGACAGGGCCTTAGTCTTGTCATTTTTGGATGGATTAATGTCTAACTGTTCAGAAAAGGCCGAGTGCTGTTCATTCAGAAAATCCAAATGAGACAACCACAGCAACCAAGCCGAAGAGTACGCTGCCAGAGTAGCCGGGGCGATGGACTGTACAATATTTGACTGGACCAGTTTTAAATCAAATCCGAGGTGCGCAGGACACCGGATACCGACTTCGTCTGCAGCTGGTTATAGCAACTTGAATCTGCATCTGCAAACGTGAAAGAGTCTGCAATGTCATTCAACTTACCCGGTAGATAGCGGGCCTTGATCCAAATATTGAGGTGTAAGCATTTAAAAACAAGATACCGGATCAGTGAAATAACAGGAGGTGATTTTGACAAGCAATTTATCGCAAAAAGGACCCCTTTGTTATCGGTACTGAACACAATTCTTCTATTTACAAAATACTCACCCCATATCTCCAAAGCAACTATAATCGGGAACAGTTCCAGAATGACAATATTTTTCAAATACCCTTTTTTTTTTTCTCCAACTCGGATGCCACAATGAAGCGCACCAATGGGTTCTCCATAATGCTGAGAAACCCACGAGCCAGCTGCGTCGGTAAAAAGGGAAAAATCTCGGTCGGCCACAAATTCCGCTTGAAAAATTGTTCTACCATTAAAATTTTCCAAAAATTGCGACCACACTAAAAGATCTTCATTAATCACTGCAGTGATCCTAATATGAGAGGTGGGAGTCTTAAAACCGGAAATAGCCAAATAGAGCAGTCTGGAGAAAATCCGACCTACAGGAAGGACCCTGGATGCGAAAGCCAGAAGACCTAGTAATGACTGAACTTCTTTCAAAATGACTTTTTTTCTTCTAATTTAACGTGTAGAGCAACCCATTTTAATTGAATAACCTTGTCAGCTGGCAGTTCAAATTCCATTGCTATGGTGTCAATATTGATCCCCAAGAAGACCAACCGCCTTGTGGGGGGCACGGTCTTCTTGCGAGCCAAAGGAATATTAAAAGATGCACAGATCTTCAGAAAAGAATCTAGAACATTCAAACAGTCAGCAACAGAGCCACCCAAAAAAAGGGAAGTCATCCAAATAATGTAATACAAAGGATGACCCAGATTGCACTTTTACCACCCATTCCAAGAATGTGGCAAACGCCTCAAAGTAAGTGCATGATAGTGAGCAGCCCATTGGGAGGCATCTATCAAAGAAATAATATCCATCAACACAAAACCGAAGAAATTGAGGGACCGAGGGTTAATGGGCAAGAGGCGGAAAGCCGATTGGATATCAGATTTCGCAAGGAGGGAACCCTGCCCCAACAAGCGGAGTTTGACAAGAGCATCCTCAAATGTAGAATAATGCACTGAAGCCATCTCCTCACTAATCTGATCATTAAGCGAGTCCCCCTTTGGAGCAGAAAGGTGATGGATTAACCGGAAAGACCCTTGCTCTTTTTTCGGAACCACCCCCAGAGGGGAAATCCTGAAACTGAGAAAGGGGGGCTGCAAAAAGGGGCCAGAGATCCTCCCCTCCCGAAGTTCTTTAACAATTTTTTCCCTAACTACTTCTGTGAACTCCAATTCTGATTTCAAATTATCTCTAACCACACAACCTTTACCTTCAAAAAACGGGAAGAGGGAACCCATCCCTAAACCCCTCAAATAGCAGAAGGGCCTTCTGCCTGTCTGTGTAGCACTGGAGCCACGGGAGCATTTCGTCCAACCTCACTGGGGACAGGGCTTTTTTTAAAGGAGTCTCTATACTGTGGCTGGTTAGACGCCATTTTTTTTTAAACATTTCGCGACAGGGTGTGCTCCCCCCCGCAAAATGCACATTCATGACGGTATCTACAAGAACCTGGGAATTTGCATTGTGTAGACTGAAGGGAGGTGTAGAATTGGCGCTAATTACAATTCATGGACTTCCTTGCTCTAGAGTGCAAGTGAATATTTTGTATATAAATAGATACATAAATACCCCTATATTATACTAGTGTCATTGGTGCCATAGTGTAACTCCTAAATGCTTCACTAATATATATGAATATGTGATAAATATAGATTAATGCGGATATAAATAATGATGAGCATAAAATAATATATATAAAAAATACAACAATGAAATGAATAAAATATTGTGAACAATTAAAGGTGATAACAGTGTAAAAAATTAAACCAATGTATAAAACCGTGATAGTAATAAATGATGCATGCAAAAATGTCCTGCAACTATGCGATAAAGTGCAAAAAAATTTTTTTTTAAAATGCAGAATTGTGCAAATTGATGTGATTGTCCAATGATTTGATGCTAGATGCCCAGCAACTTTGCTAGGCAAAAAATCTTGCGACTATGCAGAAAAGTGCAAATGCAACCTCATGCGATTTGGTTGAGCGACTATGCAATAAGGTGCAAATGCAACCTCATGCGATTCGATTGAGCAATATGATTGTCCAATGATTTTGTAGTTTTTTTTTTCAGATGCTAGGTGCCCAGTGCCTGGTGATGTGACCTTTTTTAATCTTCAAGTCTGGTGCCCACAGCAGAACGTGCTCCAATAAAGACCGCACTCACCAGATGTTCACCCCCTCTTGGGGTGAAAAACTTAAACAGTGTATGCCACTGTGCAGCACTCTGGCGGTGTCTTGTCTCCCTGGTCCTTTTGTGGTAATCCCAGTGTTATCTCAGAGTAAGAGGGAAAGGAAGGAATCCCAAATAGTGTAATTCCGTAATAAAAAACACTTTTATTGAACTTCTAGCAATATTACTCACATTTAAGCTGTATCAAACAGGCATGTAAGAGACAAATGCTGACAAATCCTGGAAGTGTTTGTGACATTCAGCTTGTGCACTCTACCGGTTTAGTCTGGTCTGACTTCATCTGGAGTGTGCTGTATGTCTACTACACTTTCCATTAAATAGCAGATTGCGTCCTATGTTAATTAGCGGTGGCCATTTTGTGTTAGATTTTGAAGACCGAAGCCTAGTTTATGTGCTTATTACTGCGGCCATTTTGTGTGTGCTTTTGAGGACTGAAGTCCATAGCTAACACCAGATACCCGGTGGCCATCTTTGGTGTGTTTTTGAGGACAGAAGTCCATAACCTGATATCAGTACACAGTAAACAGTGCTTTGATTCGGTCAGATTTTAATTGTGGCCGTATATCCGCAGAACGCGATGTGCTAGTTATATATACATACAAATGAGCAACTCTGTGTAATGTGTTTTTGAACCGTGTTTTCAAATCTAATGAGTACTAAACCATTATTTTAATTGTTTATTTGGTGTATTCCCTGATCATGATGTGTGCATAAAACTAAATGGACTTAGATTAAAAACCATACAAGGTTAAATATTAGTCATGAGATATATATATATATGTATGTATGTATGTATGTATTGTTGCTTTTAAAATTAGTATGAGCCAGAGGGTATATATATACTAAAAACAGAGGGCGAAAATAATGGTTTTTTAAAGATGATATAAATTCCCAATTAATTGCTACTAATAATAAATTATGTAAATTAATTGTGAAAAAATCTGATTACATTTGTGTGCAGAGGCGGAGCATTTTATATGATTAAAATATGATTAAAAATATGATTAAAAATATAAAACTATATAAAAATTGAGATGTATTAAAAGAATATTAGAAAAATTATTAGAAAAATATTAAAGTGTTACAATATTAAAATATTAAATGGGGGCGGGTGATAGTAAAAGAGTGGGGCCTTAATGGTTAATAAAAATAGGGCAAGAGTGGTCAGAAATTGGTCAAGAAGCAGTTCAAATCCAGGTCTATGTTCATGCCTGAGGGTTGGAGGGTGTCTAGCTGGAATATCCAGCGGGTTTCATTCTGTGATATTTTTATTCTCTTATTTTCTCCTCTCCAGTGTCCCTTGATCTTATCTATACCATAGAAAGTCATACACGTGGGGTCTCTGTTGTGGTAATCCCTAAAATGTCTTGAGACACTGTTTGTTGAATCCATTTTTTTTATATTAGTTATATGTTCACGGATTCTGACGTGTAATTCTCTGGTTGTTCTACCAACATATTGTTTTTGACATGGGCATTCTAGAACATATGTCACATGTGTACTGTTGCAGGTTATTAATTCCTTTATCTTGTATTCTGATCCGTTGGACATAGAGGTAAAATTCTCTTTTTTCTTATTCGTTTTTTTACTTACTCTACACGGTAGACAAGTGCCGCATTTAAAAAAGCCTTTGAGGTGTTTGAAGATTTTTATCTGTTTTGGGGGGTCCAGAGCATTGTGCACCAATCGGTTTCTGAGGTTCGGCGCCTTTCTGTATATAAAAGAAGGCCTTGCTGGTATTATGGAATTCAGTATTCTATCCGATTGTAAAATGGGCCAATGCTTTTTTAATATTTTTTTTTTATTTATTATTATAGTTTCCAATGCTTTGTGCTGAATATTATACCCAGTTAGGAAGGCCATGTCCATGCGTTTATTTCTTTTTCCGTTTATTTGGGTCATCAATGATCATAAGGTTTCTGTCCATTTTTCTTACTTTCTCTGAGTATTACCAGATCTTTCCTTTTGTAGCCCTTTTCCACAAACTTATTTATGATGGAGTCTGCTTGAATGTCATAATCTGTGATGTTACTGCAATTCCTATACACTCTCATCAGTTGGCCCTTTGGAATGTTATTTATCCATTGTCTGTGGTGACAGCTGTTAGTTGGGATATATCCATTCCTGTCGGTTTTCTTGAAAAAGGTTCTGGTGTTGAGAAGTCCATTTTCTTTATACAATTGCAGATCCAAGTAATCGATTGATTGTTTGTTTATTCCAAATACCGGAGAAAGTAATACCGTAAGCGTTTTGGTTTATCTCATTGAAGAAATCCTGTAGTTCATTTTCCGTTCCACTCCATATGATTATGATATCATAGATGTACCTTCTGTACAGTTTTAGTTTGGGCCTCTGTACGCTGTAGATCTGCTCTTCCTCCCAGTGGTTTAAAAATATGTTTGCCAAACTGGGAGTGTATTTCGCCCCCATCGCTACGCCTTTGGTCTGGGTAAAATATTCTCCCTTATGCCAGAAATAGTTGTGGCCCATGGCCAGCTTTAAGCCTTCACTGATATATTTAATCTGTTCGTTTTTCATATTGGTCTGGTTGTATAGAGCCCTTTCTACACTCTGTAGTCCGTCTTCTTGTACTATATTAGTATAGAGTAAATTCACATCAATTGTGACTAAAATGTCATTTTCATTTACTTCATAATTTTTCAATTCTTCAATGAGTTGTCTGCTATCCTTTTTAAATATGATTTTCCATCTTTCACTAGCGGTTGTAGATGCCCGTTGAGATAGGCTCCTAGTCTAGAGAACAGTGAATCTATGCCACTGATTATTGGCCTCCCTGGTGGTTTGGACTGGTCCTTATGAATTTTAGGGACATAATAGATCACTGGTGTCTTGGCCGCCTCTGGTGTTAGATATTTTGCTTCTTTTTTCGTCAAAATGCCCATGTCTTCTCCTCTTTTAACGAAGGTTTTTAATTTCTTTTCGTATTCACCCTTTGGGTTTCCTTAGCTTTTTATACGTATCTTGTATGCCCAATAATTTGTTCATCTCTGATTCATAGTCTGTTTGTTTTATTCAGGATAACTAAGCCCCCCCCTTTGTCTGCTGGCCTAATGATTATATTCTTCTTTGTTTCAATTTCTTTGTTTTCCAGATGTTACGTTTTGACCTATTAACTTTTTTAGTTTTCTGATGTCCTGCTCTACCATCTTTTTGAAAACCGTTAGACTTTCATTTTGCTGCATTTTTGGGTTGAAAATTGAATTGTTCTTTAGATTGGAATGCTTATATATTGCAGTACTATTTCTGGCATAAGGGAGAATATTTTACCCAGACCAAAGGCGTAGCGATGGGGGCGAAATACGCTCCCAGTGTGGCAAACATATTTTTAAACCACTGGGAGGAAGAGCAGATCTACAGCGTACAGAGGCCCAAACTAAAACTGTACAGAAGGTACATCGATGATATCATAATCATATGGAGTGTAACGGAAAATGAACTACAGGATTTCTTCAATGAGATAAACCAAAACGATTACGGTATTACTTTCTCCGGTATTTGGAATAAACAATCAATCGATTACTTGGATCTGCAATTGTATAAAGAAAATGGACTTCTCAACACCAGAACCTTTTTCAAGAAAACCGATAGAAATGGATATATCCCAACTAACAGCTGTCACCACAGACAATGGATAAATAACATTCCAAAAGGCCAACTGATGAGAGTGTATAGGAATTGCAGTAACATCACAGATTATGACATTCAAGCAGACTCCATCATAAATTAAATTTGTGGAAAAGGGCTACAAAAGGAAAGATCTGGTAATACTCAAAGAGAAAGTAAGAAAAATGGACAGAAAACTTTATGATCATTGATGACCCAAATAAACGGAAAAAGAAAAAACATATGGACATGGCCTTCCTAACTGGGTATAATATTCAGCACAAAGCATTGGAAACTATAATAAAAAATAAAAAAGCATTGGCCCATTTTACAATCGGATAGAATACTGAATTCCATAATACCAGCAAGGCCTTCTTTTATATACAGAAAGGCGCCGAACCTCAGAAACCGATTGGTGCACAATGCTCTGGACCCCCCAAAACAGATAAAAATCTTCAAACACCTCAAAGGCTTTTTTAAATGCGGCACTTGTCTACCGTGTAGAGTAAGTAAAAAAACGAATAAGAAAAAAGAGAATTTTACCTCTATGTCCAACGGATCAGAATACAAGATAAAGGAATTAATAACCTGCAACAGTACACATGTGACATATGTTCTAGAATGCCCATGTCAAAAACAATATGTTGGTAGAACAACCAGAGAATTACACGTCAGAATCCGTGAACATATAACTAATATAAAAAAATGGATTCAACAAACAGTGTCTCAAGACATTTTAGGGATTACCACAACAGAGACCCCACGTGTATGACTTTCTATGGTATAGATAAGATCAAGGGACACTGGAGAGGAGAAAATAAGAGAATAAAAATATCACAGAATGAAACCCGCTGGATATTCCAGCTAGACACCCTCCAACCCTCAGGCATGAACATAGACCTGGATTTGAACTGCTTCTTGACCAATTTCTGACCACTCTTGCCCTATTTTTATGAACCATTAAGGCCCCACTCTTTTACTATCACCCGCCCCCATTTATTATTTTAATATTGTAACACTAATATTTTTCTAATATTCTTTTAATACATCTCAATTTTTATATAGTTTTAATCATATTTTTAATCATATAAAATGCTCCGCCTCTGCACACAAATTTTATCAGATTTTTTCACAATTAATCTACATAATTTATTATTAGTAGCAATTAATTGGGAATTTATATCATCTTTAAAAACCCATTATTTTCGCCTCTGTTTTTAGTGTGTGTATGTATGTGTGTGTGTATGTGTGTGTGTGTGTGTATGTGTGTGTATGATATATATATATATATATATATATATATATATATATATATATATATATATATATACACCCCCTCTGGCTCATACTAATTGTAAAAGCAACTATATATATATATATATATATATATATATATATATATATATATATATATATATATATATATATATATATTAGATATCATGACTAATATTTAACCTTGTATGGTTTTTAATCTAAGTCCATTTAGTTTTATGCACACATCATGATGGGGGAATACACCAAATAAACAATTAAATAATGGTTTAGTACTCATTAGATTTTAAAACACGTTTCAAAACACATTACACAGAGTTGCTCATTTGTATGTATATATAACTAGCACATCGCATTCTGCGGATATACGGCCACAATTAAAATCTGACCGAATCAAAGCACTGTTTACTGTGTACTAATATCAGGTTATGGACTTCTGTCCTCAAAAACACAACAAAGTTGGCCACCGGGCATCTGGTGTTAGCTATGGACTTCAGTCCTCAAAAGCACACACAAAATGGCCGCAGTAATAAGCACATAAACTAGGCTTCGGTCTTCAAAATCTAACACAAAATGGCCACCACTAATTAACATAGGACGCAATCTGCTATTTAAAGGGAAGTGTAGTAGACATACAGCACACTCCAGATGAAGTCAGACCAGACGAAACCGGTAGAGTGCACAAGCTGAATGTCACAAACACTTCCAGGATTTGTCAGCATTTGTCTCTTACATGCCTGTTTGATACAGCTTAAATGTGAGTAATATTGCTAGAAGTTCAATAAAAGTGTTTTTTATTACGGAATTACACTATTTGGGATTCCTTCCTTTCCCTCTTACTCTGAGATAACACTGGGATTACCACAAAAGGACCAGGGAGACAAGACACTGCCAGAGTGCTGCACAGTGGCATACACTGTGAACGTTTTTCACCCCAAGAGGGGGTGAACATCTGGTGAGTGCGGTCTTTATTGGAGCACGTTCTGCTGTGGGCACCAGACTTGAAGATTAAAAAAGGTCACATCACCAGGCACTGGGCACCTAGCATCTGAAAAAAACTACAAAATCATTGGACAATCATATTGCTCAATCGAATCGCATGAGGTTGCATTTGCACTTTTCTGCATAGTCGCAAGATTTTTTGCCTAGCAAAGTTGCTGGGCATCTAGCATCAAATCATTGGACAATCACATCAATTTGCACAATTCTGCATTTTTGTAATTTTTTTTTTTTTGCACTTTATCGCATAGTCGCAGGACATTTTTGCATGCATCATTAATTTATTACTATCACGGTTTTATACATTGGTTTAATTTTTTACACTGTTATCACCTTTAATTGTTCACAATATTTTATTCATTTCATTGTTGTATTTTTTATATATATTATTTTATGCTCATCATTATTTATATCCGCATTAATCTATATTTATCACATATTCATATATATTAGTGAAGCATTTAGGAGTTACACTATGGCACCAATGACACTAGTATAATATAGGGGTATTTATGTATCTATTTATATACAAAATATTCACTTGCACTCTAGAGCAAGGAAGTCCATGAATTGTAATTAGCGCCAATTCTACACCTCCCTTCAGTCTACTCATTTACTCCACCCAGGTGGATTAATTATGTAGAGGCAGCTCCTTACTTATTCATCACAGGACGTATTTATACACCCCTGTTGTGTGTTCCTACTGGCATATTGGGTCCATTGCGAGGATTCACACTCACACTCTATAATTTGCATTGTGTGTCATTGAACGAAAAGCAAATCCATTTTTGGAGGTAATACCTGACGCTGACATGGAGGGTGGGGGGTTACGGCTTTGGACTAAAAACCCTTTGCGGGAGAAAAAGATTAAGCCACAAACCTATGTCTTTTGTACCCCATGACAAACTGGGGTGCACCGACATCTTCTGACGGAATGATTCATCGTGCGTGAACCAAGAAACCCCCCCAAAGTTTTTGTAGGCTTCCAAGACAATGTCCAAATGTTGCAACAAACCCACACTCTTTTCAGGGGATGCTTCGCATATAACACTAGAGTATATTAGAAAGGACTGCAACCAGTTGTTGAAATTTTTAAACACTGGCCTACGCCTGTCCTCTTCCCCCTTATCTTCCTTTTTATCTTTAAACAAACTCTCGAGAGGACGACAAAAGAGACAGAATGTCCACGAAATCTCCCCTTACTATTTTTTCTTTTCTAGATGGGGACAAATGATAGCCCAATGGAGATGGGGTACAGGGGAGAGCTTCCCTCGCACACGTCTCCGGGACATTGGCAGGGGAATCTAATATATTCCGTGCCATCTGAGAGGGATGATCCCCTGGGGACAGACTGCTTCCCCCAGGATAAGAGCCCCTAGGAACCTCAGGGCTAGCCCACACTGCAGCTGCTGAAGGAACAACATTCTGAGTGTGTCTAGTTATGTTGGGCTGCAAACCTTCTATTAAGGAAGACAGTGAAGCAGTCAAATTGGTTAACATTTGTATCTGTGTTAAGTTGTCCGTACCTGGAGCATGTGTAGGTGCCAGTTGAAAGCACACAACAGGAATCTGCTGTGCCTCTATATGTGAAGGGAAGCCGTCTCTGGATATTGAGCTTCCGTCCAGCCGTCTGGAGCTGCTGCTATGACTAGCCAGCAGGGAAGAATCGCCGGAACGTGAGGGTGCTGCAGATGCTCCAGATGTCGGTACCTGCAGAGGAGACAAATGAGAGAGAGAGAGAGAGGAGCGGCCCCTGGGGGGCGCAACTGATGAAGCGGCATGCTTTCCCCGGCATCCGCCGCATGCTGACCCCCGCTGGCTGCCCTTATTAGTAGTCGGCAGTCTCTTAGCACTGGGAGGAAGACAGCTAGCTGAGGGAGACAGGCCGCGCCTCCGAGACCCACTCTGTGTCAATGTCATAACTCCTGCCTCAGAGTCATTTGCGGGGATAGTGCGGGCCGCCTCCTCCTCCCGCCCCTCACTGGCAGAGATGCAAGACTCATGAGGAACAACTATGTCCAATCCTAATGCCTGAGAAGGGGCGTCATTCAGAGGGAGGGGAACACCTAAAGGGAAAG
This sequence comes from Rana muscosa, assembly GCA_029206835.1. Taxonomy (NCBI): domain Eukaryota; kingdom Metazoa; phylum Chordata; class Amphibia; order Anura; family Ranidae; genus Rana; species Rana muscosa. The sequence continues at coordinate 390,519,621 of CM055127.1, forward strand.
ATGGCGGAGGCGGAGGCAGAGGAGGAGGCATAGGGTGAGGGAAGGACATAGGCAGCGACGGAGGCAGGAACGGAGGAGTAACCTACTGAAGAGGCGGAGACAGACGCCGCTGCTCGTTCCTCCGCGGACATGTGAAGAGGCTCCTGGGATAATGACAGGCAATGCTGCCTGCATCCATTCCTCACCGTCCTCAGCTCCAGCCCTCTCCAACAGGCGCCGAACCAGGCTCTTCATCACGCAGCTGGACACAGGAGTTCACAGGTAAGGTCTTCTGGAGATCTGGTCACAGGGGACTTGCTGGCACCCACCTAAATAGCCTTTTTACCTTCTAAAATCTTCCACCTTTACATGTGACCCTCTATCCATCCTATCATTGGTGACCCAGCTACCTGCTCCTTGACCTATCACCTTCCAGAGGGAGGGGAAAGGTCCCCTGCAGAGGAATGAAATCATTAATTCCCTGGGTGTGCAAACAGGGGGACCTAGAAACTCCCTTCTGCAACATTCCCAAGGGGTCAGGGGAGCTTAACCACTTCCATACTGGGCACTTATACAGCTTCCTGCCCAGACCAATTTTCAGCTTTCTGCGCTGTTGCACTTTGGGTACAGTGTAGCACAACCGCGCAATTGTCATTCAAACAAAATTTTTATCATTTTGTTCCCACAAATAGAGCTTTCTTTTGGTGGTATTTGATCACCTCTGCGATTTATTTTTTATTTATTTTTCTGCAAAAAAATAAAAAAATTTGAAAAAAAAACGTATTTGGTTTGTTTCTGTTACAAAACTTTGTAAAGTAAGTTTTCTCCTTCACTGATGGGCGCACTAATGGGGCTGCACTGACGGGCAAGATAGGCGGCACGGATGGGCACCGATGGGCGGCACGGATGGGCACTGATGGGTGGCACTGTACTGTAATGTGGTACTAATGGATGCCAATCAGTGCCAAACAATAATGCCTGCCAATCAGTGATGCCCATTGTGGGCACTGATTGGCATCCATTGTGGGCACAGAATGGCATCCCTGGTGGTCTAGGGAGGCATACCTGGTAGTGGGCATCCCTGGTGGTCCAGTGGCATCCCTGGTGGTCCAGTGTGGGCATCCTCGGGGGGGCTGCGCTGATAATCGATCAGCACAAACCCCCCCGTCAGAGGAGCAGCCGATCGGCTCTCCTCTACTCGCGTCTGACAGGCGTGAGTGAGGAAAAGCCGATGACCGGCTTTTCCTGTTTACATCGTGATCAGCCGTGATTGGACACGGCTGATAACGTGGTAAAGAGTCTCCGTTGGAGACTCTTTACCTAGATCGGTGTTGCGGGGTGTCAGACTGACACCCTGCAACAACGATCGCCGCGATGCGCGCCCCCGGGGGAGCGCAGCCGCTCAAAATCCTGAGGACGTCATATGACGTCCAGTCAGGATTTTGTAACCACTTTGCCGCCGTCAATCTGCTATAGGGCGGGCGGCAAGTGGTTAAAACAGCTCCCCTCCCTTCCATTCTATGTGTACAAGGCTTCAGGATTTGTGCAGAAATAATTTATAGTTTGCTTTTTGTCACATTTTGATCTAGATTTTAATCTGCTTTGGAACAGTTGGCTATTGACCTGAGACCCAACTCCAAATATGTCTGTCATCCCTTAAAAATGTGGTGGAAAATTGCATCAGAAGTCAGAATTTTGTAATGTGGAACACATATAAATTATATTTGTTATATTCAAGAGGTGTTTAAACTGAGATAGGCTGAGTGCTGTCTATCTACACTTCCGGAATGTGAGGCTTGATGCCTTTCTTTGACTGGAGTATTGGCTTCATTCACCAAGTCGATGTATTGATGGTCTGGCATTGTTGGTTCATGGTTTTTTATGCACTTCATTTACAAGCTGAGCTCTCCAGGAGGAATACAAAGCAACAGAATGAGGGTTAGTTCTGGGATGTTCCCACATTTAGTAAACACTTCAGTTAAGTGATCTAGAGAGGGACTGAAGTCCATTCTGCTGCTTCATGTGGAGGAATGGTGTGTGTTGTGTTTTTTTTTTTTTTTTTTTTTAATGAGTGTGGTATTTAGTTTGTCAGCCAGACTTTAGCCTTTGTTAAGACCTTTGTCCTCAGTTTTATTGTTATTTGTCCTCCTGGGAGAGCAATGGTTGCAAGACCCACTGTTATTTAACTCTTTTCCATAAAGTCCAATGTAAGCATATTGTAGCCATTTATTTCCTGATTTTGAATTTTAAAGCTCAACTCCAGCTTTAGCCAAATAAGTAAAAATTATAACTGCAAACCTCCTTTTTACTGGTGTCTCACGCTCCTGTCCTTTTTTAGCTGGGTCCTTCTACTGGGTTTAATTACACCCACCATTTAACCCACTTCCCGTGAGCCTAGGGCATCAGGGACACACCCATACACACAAATATATTCTAAAATATATTTTGTTGACATGCAAAAACATGTGCTATTAATCTCCTCTTCAAATTAACGGACCTGTATACAGTACTGTGCAAACATTTTAGGCAGGTGTGCTGTAAATAAGAATGCTTTCAGAAATAGAAGTGTTTAATAGTTTTATTTGTATCAATGAACTAAATGGAAAGTAAATTAACAGAAGAGAAATCCAAATCAATATTTTTGGTGTGACCACACTTTTTTATTCTAGGTACACCTGCAGTGTTTGAAGGCACTCAGCGGGTAGGTTGTTCAGACATCTTGGAGAAATAACCACAGATCTTCTGTGGATGTAGGCTGCCTCAGATCCTTCTGTCTCTTTATGTAATCTCAGGCAGACTTGATAACAGGGCTCTGTGTGGGCCAAACAGTCACTTCTACACCTCCTTGTTGATTTTTACACTGAAGACCGTTCCTAATGACATTGGCTGAATGTTTGGGGTCATTGTCCTGCTGCAGAAAAAAATTGGGGCTAATCACAAGCCTCCCTGATGGTATGATGGATAGGTATCTAACTGTATTTCTTAGCATTGAGGACACCATTAATTGGGCAACGTTGAGGACCGTAGACACAGATGACAGCCAAGGAAACTTAATGCAGTAAATGAAAGACACAGCATGCTTACTTCCCTTTTTGACAATGGAAGATGTCCAGCAGTGTCATTGGCACAGAAACCAGTGGGACCGAGGTACACCCGTCTACTGTCCAGAGAAGTCTGGACAGAGGTGGACTTCATGGAAGGATTGTGGCCAAAAAGCCAAACCTCCGATCTGGAAACAAGGCTAAGCGACTCAAAAGTTTTGGCAAAATAGCTAAAAATTGCCCAGAAATTATATACAAGCCAGTGGGTGGATAAAGCCTGTCTTTTAGTTGCACAAAGCCACAGGTTTTCATTGTGCACCATTGCAGCCTTCTAGCAACTGGCCTCCTATCAACCAATGAGGCCATCTGTTGGTAAGGAGGACATCCGGCTCCTGCAAAGCATCCTTGTTTGCCCCCTCTTCCTCAGCACTGGGGTCGCATTAGCTGAGTGAGGGAGAAGAGAAAAGCTAGTCAATACCAGTGTGCAAAGGTGTGTTTGCTTTGTAAGGATAAATCGCGTGTAATGTTGGGTGTCCTACGTGTGTGCATGTTGCTGTCTTTTTATATAAAACTGTTGGTTTCATTTTTTTACATTTTGAATGTAGTGCTTTAAGATTTGTCCATAATTTTAAAGGGTGCCTGACTAGGAAAAAAAGGTTGATAAACATTTGGTTTACACCATAGGAAGCCACATGTTTCATTTTGATTGCTAATCATTGTGATTATTCACTGTAGATTTCTGAGTTTTTATTTGAGAGTGATCAAGCTACTAAAATCATCTGTGCATCATAGATATGAATGACTCCTGATTGCTTCTACATGTACTCTGGGGACAAGAAAGGGACACGTGCAAATGTGTGGTGCAGCTGAATGTGTGCAAATATATGTATTGGAAAAGAATATATAGAATACTTTTTGTTATGCAACTAAAAATAAGTCACGGTTTTATTTTTGTTGCACTTATACTTTATGCTACACAGGCTTCTCATAGTCTATTGTGTTTAATAATTGTTAATTTATTCCTAAAATTATGTTGGCTGTTTTTTTCTATTTTTATGTATTTTCCTTGCTACTTATGGTGTGTATTTCAATAGTCGGTAAGGGTAAAACAATTAAGCGAGTTAATACACTTCCTCCTATTTCCTGTACAACAAAAACAAGAAAAATACAGGTGAAAAACAAGTCATTAAAAAAACCAAGCAAGCAATAATTTAAATCGTAACTAAAAGGCCATAAAAAGGAAACAAAGTTCATACGTACAACCTATACATTTATTTAATGTCCAAATGTTGTATGTGTGTGTATGTATATGTATATGTATATGTGTGTGTGTGTGTGTGTGTGTGTGTGTGTGTGTGTGTGTGTGTGTATATATGTGTGTATGTATATGTGTGTGTGTGTATATATATATATATATAATTAGTTTTGCTCATAAGTTTACATACCCTGGCAGAATTTATGATTTCTTGGCCATTTTTTTTAGAGAGTATGAATAACACAAACTTTTCTTTCACTCATGGATAGTGTTTGATAATAAATGGCTTCAGCCAATCAACTGTGTTTTACTCTTTTTAAATCATAATCACAACAGAAACTACCCAAATGACCCTGATCAAAAGTTTACATACCCCAGTTCTTAATATCTTATATTGCCCCCTTTAACATCAATGACAGCTTGAAGTCTTTTTGTGGTATTTGTGGCCGAGGCTCTTTATCTTCTCAGATGGTAAAGCTGCCCATTCCTCTTGGGGGGGGGGGGGGGAAGCCTCTGGTTCCTGTAAATTTTTGGGCTGTCTTGCATGAACTGCACGTTTCAGATCTCCCCAGAGTGTCTCGATGATATTTGAAGTCAGGAGACTAAGATGGCCACTCCATAACCTTCACTTTATTCTGCTGTAGCCAATGACAGGTCGACTTGGCCTTGTGTTTTGGATCATTGTCATGTTGGAATGTCCAAGTACGTCCCATGCACAGCTTCCTGGCTGATGAATGCAAATGTTTCTCAAGTATTTTTTGATAACATACTGCATTCATCTTGCCATCAATTTTGACCAAATTTCCTGTGCCTTTTTGTAGCTCACACATCCCCAAAACATCAGCGATCCACCTCCGTGTTTCACAGTAGGAATGGTGTACCTTTCATCATAGGCCTTGTTGACTCCTCTCCGAATGTAGTGTTTATGGTTGTGGCCAAAAAGCTCAATTTTGGTCTCCTCACCCCAAATGACTTTGTGCCAGAAGGTTTGAGGCTTGTCTCTGTGCTGTTTGGCGTATTGTAAGTGAGATACTTTGTGGCATTTGCGTAGTAATGGCTTTCTTCTGGCGACTCGACCATGCAGCCCATCTTTTTTTCAAGTGCCTCCTTTATTGTGCATCTTGAAACAGCCACACCACATGTTTTCAGAGACATCTGAAGTTATTTGTGGGTTTTTCTTTGCATCCCGAACAATTTTCCTGGCAGTTGTGGCTGACATTTTAGTTTTGTCTACCTGACCGTGGTTTGGTTTCAACAGAACCCCTCATTTTCCACTTCTTGATTAGAGTTTGATCACTGCTGATTGGCATTCTCAATTCCTTGGATATCTTTTTATATCCCTTTCCTGTTTTCTACAACTACCTTTTCCTTCAGTTGATTGATAATAAATGGCTTCAGCCAAACACTAACCATGAGTGAAAGAGAAAAGTTGTTGTGTTGTCATTCATATTCTCAGAAAAATGGCCAAGTGAGTGAGTGAGTGAGTGGGTGGGTGAGTATATGTGTGTGTGTGTGTGTGTGTGTATGTATGTATGTGTGTGTGTATATATATATATATATATATATATATATATATATATATATATATATATATATATCACTACCACCTTAGGAGCTGCTGGGTTAGATTTGGGCCTTGCACGTTACCTCACCATTCGTTGTCTAGGGTATGAGCGTCTATAGAAGCTTCAGTGTCCAAACAAGTTGTAAATCCTTTTCCGTTTTATTTCACACAAACTTGCATAGGTAGAGGGATGGAGGATCAGGGCGAGGTTCAGGCACACGATGCAGATAACTGGGGAACTTCTAAGTTTCAAAAGTCACACTCGCCACTCTCCAGTGGGTGTTACTCACCCGGATAGGCCCCTCTCACATGACTAAGCAGCTGGGATGACGCACGAACAACATGAGGAAATAACAGTCTCTGCCACAGACTTTAGGATGATATAGATGAACTGTTCAATAATCCTCTGCCACAGGATTTAGTATCTAGAGATCCAGCCTTACAGTTTTAGAGCCTTTAAGCCGACCCGGCACACTGTAAGGTAACATAAGCTACGGTGCATCCTTCAATAAGGTCACCAGGCCTTCCCCAAGACACCAGCCTTCCTTTTGGTCTTCTCCAGGACAGGTCCTCCCCTGGTTTCCTCCATTGATCGGCTTCCTTCCGCAGGACAGACGGCACAGGATCACCTTCAAAGTGCAGGCCCCAGTCAGAACAACTGAGCCTACTTGGCAGAGATGCAGCCTCGGGCCAACATGGGTCCGCAGGTGGAATTTCACCATCACATACCTCGAGCAAGGAGGGCCACGAGGCGAAGAGAGCCCCGACAAATGGTGTCTGCCCCTTTTTTAAGTACAATTCCCCAGCAGGTCCAGTGTGGAGACCACTCCCACTGGGCTGTTCCCGGGGGGAAAGCACCCAATACACTTTGGCCTGCTTGTGTTCCAACATTGGCCTGGGGTGGTAACGCCACCTACAGGCAAACAGTGGGAAGTCCTTCCAAACACAGCCATATCCGGAAGAGAAAAAGTCTAAGCTAACTACCAGCTCAGACACCCACTAAATTTAACATGGCGCCTGATCATCAGGTGTGTGTGTGTGTGTGTGTGTGTGTGTGTGTATATGTGTATATAATATGTGTGTTATATGTAGCGCCCCTTTACTTTTCAGGGGTGCTATGTACTTAAATTTAGGGGTTGGTCTGAGCTAGTAGCCAGGTTTGGACCACTTTGATTTGTTAGTACTCGCTTCTGCCTATGTGATGTAACCTGATGTGCAGTTCCCTGTGGCCTGTAGGTGGCACTGCCATATCAGGTCAGGGTTGAACCGTGGGTGACATTGCTATGCCTTAGGGTGTCCTCTCTCGGCAGCGGTATGGTGGGTGTGGTTGGCCTGCTGTGCATGCCGGGAGAGGATACATAATGGGCAGACGCCATTCTTTTGGGGTGGAAGTCGGGAATCTGGAGTGTGAGTGGTTCGCGCCACCTGGCCCTCCAGGCCAGGGGTGCGTGCGTGCGTGCATTAGTCTCAGGCACCTTTTTAGCCTGGGGCTGCAACTCCACTAGTAGGCCCAGCACCTTTTAGCTGGGGCCTATCTCCAAAAGAAGAATCCCAGGGTGCCCAGGAAAGGGTGGACCCGCTTTAAGAAGAGGAGACCGGGGGAGGACCTTTCTGATGGACCGGTGAGAGTTCACGGTGAAAGAGAGGCCTGGTTACCTTCTGGAGGGATTCAAAGATCCATCACAGGCCTTGCAACGTGCTATCGCTGGCACCTGTCCTTGTGTTGCAATAGCTGAGGAGTTTGGGACTTAAAGATTCTGTGGCAGAGGATCTCCTGATCGTATCTCTAGGAAAACGTTCGAGCATCACTCTGGCTGCTAGGATCCGCTCTTACAGGGGACTATCCGGGTGAGCTAAACCTACTTGGCATCGAGTAGCGACTATCGTACCAGTTTGTGCCTGGACCTATCTCCCAAATCTTACTGTCCTTTCTCTCATCCACCTTTCCTGTCTGCTGAACTTGAACGTGCTTATAAAATAAACTCTGCGTTGGAGTTAAAGTGGTGTGGACATTGGCCTTCCTGGGGAAAAATAGAGACTTGTCCCTATACTCTAGATGAGAACCAGTCTGCTGGGATACCTTGCTGCAGGACCCAAAATTAACACCGCTCAACCTCCTCAAACAGGAGGGTACGGGCATATAGCGTGGTGTGCCTTGACCTGCAAGTGAGCCAAAGGCAGGGAAAAGGTCCGTGTGATTTTATTTATATATATATATATATATATATATATATATATATATATATATATATATATATATTGTGACAGCAGGAAGGTAAAGTCACCTGGTTGCATCCAGGGGGGTAGATATATTTCGCCCAGATTCAGGCTTTACGCCGACTTATACAACTAGGTGGAGAGTTGTATAAGGCTAGTGGGCTCATGGATGACTCATACCTCTAGGGAGAGTGTGGGGCGTCGTGCAGACAGAGATGAGGAGACCAGCTGAACCTTGTCAGCTCATTTAGGCCTCTATAAGAACTCCCAGCTTCATTAGATGTTAGCTCATGCCTGGAACCAGACCTGTGTGGACTGTCTAGGGAGAGTGAACCCCTGTGCGGTGAGGCAAAGCCTGTGTGGCTATTTGTTTGGACTTTTACTAAACCAGGGACTTAGGGACTAGGACAGCACTAGGCTGATCCCAGTTGTTAGTTAGGAAACCTGTATGTTTAGTCAGAGGTCAACTTGACCAGGATTTATTTTGGTTATGTTTCTTTTGCTTTGCTGTGTTTTGTCACTGTAAATAGAAAATAAACCGCACCTTTTTTTGATTTTGAAAACCACAACCTCCGTTTGCTGGGCCTGTTTTGTGTGGGGAGCCCATCCCGGGGGTCACACACACCCGCTGCCGAGCTAACCCCCTCACAGTTGGTGGAGAACCAGTGGCAGTTTTTTTAAGCCAGCATGGAGGAGATACTGAAGCAGCTGGCTCTAGCAAATGCCAATCAACAGCAGACAAATGCAGGTTTGCAAAGGAGCCTTGCAGCCCAGCAGCAGACAAACGCAACTTTGCAACAGAGTCTGGAGGCTCAGCAACGAGCCCAGCAGCAATCTGAGGCCCGCTTCATAGACCTGTTGCAGAAGCAAGAGCAGAGACTACAACAACAGATGGAAGCAGTAATGCAGCAACGTCCGCAGACCAGTGAGGAAAGCCGTCCCACTAATACCGCGTCCTTTGGGGTGAGTCGTTTATTGACAAAAATGACTGGAGAGGATGATCCAGAGGTATTTTTGACCACATTTGAAAGGACCGCTGAAAGAGAAAAGTGGCCTGAGGAGCAGTGGGCTGGACTGGTGGCTCCTCTGTTAACTGGTGAATCGCAGAAAGCTTACTATGACCTAGAGCCTAACCAAGCAAAAGACTATGTGATGCTAAAAGCTGAAATATTGGCAAGGCTGGGTGTCACCCAGGCTGTCCGGGCTCAGCGTGTGCATAACTGGACTTTCCAGCTTGGAAAACCCCCCAGGTCTCAAATGTATGATCTCATTCACCTGAGCAGAAAGTGGCTACAGCCAGAGACTTTGTCCGCACCAAAGATTGTGGAACGTGTTGTAATGGATCGGTTTTTGAGAGCTCTTCCTACTGCCATCCAAAAGTGGGTAAGCCATGGAGACCCAGAGACGGCCGATGGTCTTGTGGATCGTGTGGAGAAATACTTGGCTACAGAGAACCTGACGGCCTCTTCCAGAGACACTCGGACTTTCCACCCTAAGACCAGACCATCCCCAGGGGCGGATAAGAGGATTCCAAGGGGTGAGGGTGGAGAGAGTGAGAGGGTGGGAGCTCTACCCCAAGTTTGGCGAGAACATCCTGGGAAATCAGCGGCTCAAGAGGCCGCAAGAAGGATCGTTTGCTACCGCTGCCGGCAAGCGGGACATATTGCAGCCAATTGCCCGGTTGTGGAGGAACCCATGCAGTGTGACTTTCTGACGGGCAGACGTCAGTCGCTGTGTGCGACAGTCGCATGCACTGCCATTCGAGGAACTGAGAAACATTTATGCAAAATGTGTGTTAATGGTAGAAATGTTGTGGTATTGCTGGATTCAGGTAGCCTTGTGACCCTGATAAAGGCTGAGTTAGTTAAAACAGAGGTCTCTGGGAATAGCAAGGTAGCTGTTATTTGTGTGCATGGGGACACCCGAGAGTATCCAGTGACTACAGTGTGTTTCGAGACCCCCAAAGGTACCCTCTCTCATCCAGTGGGCTTAGTATCTCAGTTACCGTATGACGCCATTGTGGGAAGGGATTTTCCGAAGTTCTGGGAACTGTGGGATGATCCTGAGCCCCTCACTGGTGCCCCTATGTACCAGGAATGTGATAGCCAGAACTCCCCTGAGAGTGGTGAGGACTCTCTGGAATTTCCCTTATCAGTATTGGCAGGGGAGACTCAAGAAACTGGAAAGGAGCCCACCTCCTCAGACGAAAACCTACCGTCTGTGGAGTTTTCTGATCTTGAGGTTCACAGGGAAAACTTTGCCACAGAACAGTTGAAAGACCCCGCCCTAATAAAGGCACGGGAAAACGTAGTGAAAATAGATGGTGAGTTAGTGAACCCAGATAATACCTGCACTTACCCATACTTCAGCGTAGAGAAGGACCTACTGTATCGGGTGGCAAAAAGGGCAGAAGAAACCGTTGAGCAGCTTGTGGTGCCCAAACCTTACAGGAAGTTGGTGTTGGAGTTGGCCCATGGGCACATTCTTGGAGGTCATCTGGGGACAGAGAAAACCCGAGAGAGGGTATTACAGAGATTCTATTGGCCGGGGGTGATGAAGGACGTAGAAAATTATTGTTCCTCCTGCCCTGTGTGTCAGAGGTTGGCCCCGATGCCACATTTCCGTAGCCCGCTGGTCCCTCTACCCATCATTGAGGTCCCGTTTGAGAGGATCGCCATGGATTTGGTAGGTCCTATAATCAAGTCCGCTAGGGGGCACCAGTACATATTAGTTATAATGGACTATGCCACCCGTTATCCAGAAGCGATCCCTCTCCGAAATACCTCGGCCAAAACCATAGCCAAAGAGCTATCTCTTGTTTTTAGCCGGGTGGGTATTTGTAAAGAACTGCTTACGGACCAAGGTACACCCTTTATGTCCCGGGTTATGAAAGAGCTGTGTAAATTGTTCAAAGTGACGCAATTGCGTACGTCTGTGTATCACCCCCAAACCGATGGGCTGGTTGAAAGATTCAACAAAACCCTAAAACAAATGTTGAAGAAAGTGGTGGATAGAGATGGAAAGGATTGGGACTGTTTACTTCCTTATTTGATGTTTGCTATTAGGTAGGTGCCCCAATCCTCTACGGGATTCTCCCCCTTTGAGTTACTGTATGGGAGACACCCAAGAGGGCTGTTGGATATTGCCAAGGAAACTTGGGAAAGTGAGAGTTCTCCCCACAGGAGTGTGATTGAGCATGTCGCCCTGATGCAAGATCGAATTGCACCGGTAATGCCCATCGTGAAGGAACATTTGGCCCAAGCGCAGTTGGCACAGCAGAGAGTGTACAACCGTGGAGCCAAGACCCGTACCTTTTCCCCGGGGGATAGGATATTGGTACTTGTCCCTACGGTTGAAAGTAAATTCCTTGCCAAATGGCAAGGCCCCTACGAGATAATGGAAAAAGTGAGCGAAGTGAATTACAAGGTCAGACAACCAGGAAGGCGAAAGCCCGAACAGATCTATCACGTTAATCTGTTGAAAGCCTGGAGGGATAGAGAGTCCCTAGTCGCAGACACTTGGTCACCAGCTCAAACTGGTTGCGTGATTCCTGAGGTTGGAATAGCAGCCACCTTGTCACAACCCCAACAACAGGAGGTTAAGGAGTTTGTGCTTCGCAACAAGGAGGTATTCTCTGAGCTGCCGGGACAAACATCTGGGGTAGAGCATGACATCATTACCCCGCCCGGTGAAAGGGTGAAGTTAAAACCCTATCGGATCCCAGAGGCTCGACGGGAGGCAATACGGGAGGAAGTACAGAAAATGCTGAACTTAGGGGTGATAGAGGAGTCCCAAAGTGATTGGTCTAGTCCCATCGTGTTGGTGCCTAAACCGGATGGGAGCTGGCGATTTTGTAACGATTTTCGTCAGTTGAACAAAGTTACAAAATTTGACACCTACCCCATGCCACGTATAGATGAGTTGATCGACCGGCTGGGAACAGCCCGATACATGACGACTCTTGACCTCACAAAAGGGTATTGGCAAATCCCCCTGGCCAAGTCGGCCAAAGAGAAAAACGCATTTGTAACCCCAGACGGGGCGTTCCAATATAAAAGAATGCCGTTCGGGTTACAGAATGCGCCGGCCACATTCCAGCGGAAAATGGACCAGATGCTGAGGCCCCATCGGAAGTATGCTGCGGCTTACCTGGATGACGTAATTGTCCATAGCACAGATTGGGCCTCACATCTGCCAAAAGTGCAAGCAGTCCTGGACTCTGTTCGGGAAGCGGGGTTTACGGCTAACCCCAAGAAGTGTACCATTGGGCAGGAGGAGGCCAAATATCTTGGGTACACCATTGGGAGGGGAGTAATAAAACCCCAACTCAACAAAGTCGAGGCCATCCAGAGTTGGCCACGTCCCAACAGCAAGAAGCAGGTACGAGCCTTTCTGGGAATCGCTGGGTATTATCGGCGATTCATTCCCCACTTTGCTTCTAAGGCTGTGCCCCTAACCAACCTGACGAAGGGGAAAGGGTCGGTCATGATTAAATGGACCCCCGAGGCTGAGGCAGCATTCCAATTCTTGAAACAAGCCTTATGTAGCCAGCCAGTGTTGTACTCACCCGACTTCTCTAAAGACTTTGTCGTACAAAGTGATGCGTCAGATGTGGGGTTAGGAGCAGTATTGTCCCAGGTCTGGAACGGGGAAGAGCACCCAGTCATTTACCTCAGCAGGAAGTTGAAGTCCCATGAGGTAAATTACGCCACCGTTGAAAAGGAGTGTTTAGCGGTGAAGTGGGCTCTAGATTCCCTTCGGTACTACCTGCTAGGTAGGCACTTTGACATGGTTACGGATCACGCTCCGTTAAAGTGGATGGCTCAAAACAAGGAAACAAATAGAAGAGTGAATAGGTGGTTCCTGGCCCTCCAGGAATTCAACTTCACAGTAAAGCATCGCCCTGGCGTTCAAATGGGGAATGTGGATGCTTTGTCTCGAGTACATGAATGCCTGATTGCTGGTGTTCCAACCCCGAGGTTAAAACAAGAGGGGGGGGTATGTGACAGCAGGAAGGTAAAGTCACCTGGTTGCATCCAGGGGGGTAGATATATTTCGCCCAGATTCAGGCTTTACGCCGACTTATACAACTAGGTGGAGAGTTGTATAAGGCTAGTGGGCTCATGGATGACTCATACCTCTAGGGAGAGTGTGGGGCGTCGTGCAGACAGAGATGAGGAGACCAGCTGAACCTTGTCAGCTCATTTAGGCCTCTATAAGAACTCCCAGCTTCATTAGATGTTAGCTCATGCCTGGAACCAGACCTGTGTGGACTGTCTAGGGAGAGTGAACCCCTGTGCGGTGAGGCAAAGCCTGTGTGGCTATTTGTTTGGACTTTTACTAAACCAGGGACTTAGGGACTAGGACAGCACTAGGCTGATCCCAGTTGTTAGTTAGGAAACCTGTATGTTTAGTCAGAGGTCAACTTGACCAGGATTTATTTTGGTTATGTTTCTTTTGCTTTGCTGTGTTTTGTCACTGTAAATAGAAAATAAACCGCACCTTTTTTTGATTTTGAAAACCACAACCTCCGTTTGCTGGGCCTGTTTTGTGTGGGGAGCCCATCCCGGGGGTCACACACACCCGCTGCCGAGCTAACCCCCTCACAATATATATATATATATATATATATATATATATATATATATATATATATATATATATATATATATATGTGTATGTATGTATGTGTAGCTGGGCTCACCCCTCTCTCTATCTTCATCGGTTATATGGCTGTTGTCTGGGGGTACCTGGGAGAGAGAGATGAGATACGCCACGGCCCATGTCCTCCATAGCTAAGAGGTGAAGGCCAGCAAATTGTTTTTTTTGTGTAGGTGTCCTAGAGTCAAGTCCAGTACTTCGTCCCTGACTCCTTTGCTTCTAGTAACCAGAGTTCCACACAGTGAATAGGTCCAACTCAGATTTATTCTTCTTTCCAAGCAATAAAACCATATTCTTTACTTTGGAACATGGGGACAGATCGAGGCACAATCCTTTCCCTTCTGCTGCTGTCACCAATGGTGAATAGTCACTGCCACTGACTAGGTAATATAGAACGTGAATTGCCTTCGCTCGCTCTGCCCCTGTCAGAGGAAGAAATCCGTCCAAGGGAGAAATGGAGGCCTCTCCATCACCAGCGATGCTGAGCCAGACTCTTCAGAGAAGTTACTGCACACCAGTCCTCACGAACTCAGACACGGCCACCCAAGGAGTTAGGGCCCCCTCCGATTCCTCCACCCTCGCGGAACTCAGTCGAAGGTACGGAGCCCCAGGCATCCACCATAGTACCTCACCCCAGGCTAAAGGTGCCTGAGATGGACTCCATTTCCGCTCCAGCTAGGTCAAGGGCACCTAGGCCTGGAACACCGGAACGCCAGCACCCAGGCTGAAGGTGCCTGGGTGCGGCCGCATCTTCTGGCTCCGGACTCTAACCCCGTGATCAGGGCGTCCGCCCCTTTTATGACCTCTCCCTTCGCGCCACAGCGGGTTCCCCGCCCCGCTGTACCAGCTCCAGGGGAGGACAAAAAGGTACAGTCTTGCGGTGTGAGTTTAGCCCCGGTCCAAGGCAACAACGCCACCTATAGGCCAGTGGGAACCTCACACCACCAGAGTCCTCCAAGACTCACAAAGGGAACCTTGAATTTCCTAACAATCGAGACATCTGGGTTACACTACCACCCAGATGCTTCCCCTAAATTCAAGTACCCGCTACACGTGTGTGTGTGTGTGTGTGTGTGTGTGTGTGTGTGTGTATATATGTATATGTGTGTATTGTGAGGGGATTAGCTCGGCAGCGGGTGTGTGTGACCCCCGGGATGGGCTCCCCACACAAAAACAGGCCCAGCAGACGGAGGTTGTGGTTTTCAAAATCAAAAAGGTGCGGTTTATTTTCTATTTACAGTGACAAAAACACAGCAAAGCAAAAGAAACATAAACAAAATAAATCCTGGTCAATTTGACCTCTGACTAAACATACAGGTTTCCTAACTAACAACTGGGATCAGCCTATTGCTGTCCTAGTCCCTAAGTCCCTGGTTTTAAATGTCCAAGCAAATAGCCACACAGGCTTTGTCTCACCGCACAAGGGTTCACTCTCTCCAGGAAGTCCACACAGGTCTGCTTCCAGGCATGAGCTAACCCCTAATGAAGCTGGGAGTTCTTATAGAGGCCTAAATGAGCTGACAAGCTTCAGCTGGTCTCATCAACTCCCTGTCTGCACGACGCCCCACACTCTCCCTAGAGGTATGAGTCATCCATGAGCCCACTATCCTCAGCTGGGCTTATACAACTCTCCACCTAGTTGTATAAGTCGGCGTAAAGCCTGAATCTGGGCGAAATATATCTACCCCCCTGGATGCAACCAGGTGACTTTACCTTCCTGCTGTCACATACCCCCCCCTCTTGTTTTAACCTCGGGGTTGGAACACCAGCAATCAGGCATTCATGTACTCGAGACAAAGCATCCACATTCCCCATTTGAACGCCAGGGCGATGCTTTACTGTGAAGTTGAATTCCTGGAGGGCCAGGAACCACCTATTCACTCTTCTATTTGTTTCCTTGTTTTGAGCCATCCACTTTAACGGAGCGTGATCCGTAACCATGTCAAAGTGCCTACCTAGCAGGTAGTACCGAAGGGAATCTAGAGCCCACTTCACCGCTAAACACTCCTTTTCAACGGTGGCGTAATTTACCTCATGGGACTTCAACTTCCTGCTGAGGTAAATGACTGGGTGCTCTTCCCCGTTCCAGACCTGGGACAATACTGCTCCTAACCCCACATCTGACGCATCACTTTGTACGACAAAGTCTTTAGAGAAGTCGGGTGAGTACAACACTGGCTGGCTACATAAGGCTTGTTTCAAGAATTGGAATGCTGCCTCAGCCTCGGGGGTCCATTTAATCATGACCGACCCTTTCCCCTTCGTCAGGTTGGTTAGGGGCACAGCCTTAGAAGCAAAGTGGGGAATGAATCGCCGATAATACCCAGCGATTCCCAGAAAGGCTCGTACCTGCTTCTTGCTGTTGGGACGTGGCCAACTCTGGATGGCCTCGACTTTGTTGAGTTGGGGTTTTATTACTCCCCTCCCAATGGTGTACCCAAGATATTTGGCCTCCTCCTGCCCAATGGTACACTTCTTGGGGTTAGCCGTAAACCCCGCTTCCCGAACAGAGTCCAGGACTGCTTGCACTTTTGGCAGATGTGAGGCCCAATCTGTGCTATGGACAATTACGTCATCCAGGTAAGCCGCAGCATACTTCCGATGGGGCCTCAGCATCTGGTCCATTTTCCGCTGGAATGTGGCCGGCGCATTCTGTAACCCGAACGGCATTCTTTTATATTGGAACGCCCCGTCTGGGGTTACAAATGCGGTTTTCTCTTTGGCCGACTTGGCCAGGGGGATTTGCCAATACCCTTTTGTGAGGTCAAGAGTCGTCATGTATCGGGCTGTTCCCAGCCGGTCGATCAACTCCTCTATACGTGGCATGGGGTAGGTGTCAAATTTTGTAACTTTGTTCAACTGACGAAAATCGTTACAAAATCGCCAGCTCCCATCCGGTTTAGGCACCAACACAATGGGACTAGACCAATCACTTTGGGACTCCTCTATCACCCCTAAGTTCAGCATTTTCTGTACTTCCTCCCGTATTGCCTCCCGTCGGGCCTCTGGGATCCGATAGGGTTTTAACTTCACCCTTTCACCGGGCGGGGTAATAATGTCATGCTCTACCCCAGATGTTTGTCCCGGCAGCTCAGAGAATACCTCCTTGTTGCGAAGCACAAACTCCTTAACCTCCTGTTGTTGGGGTTGTGACAAGGTGGCTGCGATTCCAACCTCAGGAATCACGCAACCAGTTTGAGCTGGTGACCAAGTGTCTGCGACTAGGGACTCTCTATCCCTCCAGGCTTTTAACAGATTAACGTGATAGATCTGTTCGGGCTTTCGCCTTCCTGGTTGTCTGACCTTGTAATTCACTTCGCTCACTTTTTCCATTATCTCGTAGGGGCCTTGCCATTTGGCAAGGAATTTACTTTCAACCGTAGGGACAAGTACCAGTATCCTATCCCCCGGGGAAAAGGTACGGGTCTTGGCTCCACGGTTGTACACTCTCTGCTGTGCTAACTGCGCTTGGGCCAAATGTTCCTTCACGATGGGCATTACCTGTGCAATTCGGTCTTGCATCAGGGCGACATGCTCAATCACACTCCTGTGGGGAGAACTCTCACTTTCCCAAGTTTCCTTGGCAATATCCAACAGCCCTCTTGGGTGTCTCCCATACAGTAACTCAAAGGGGGAGAATCCCGTAGAGGATTGGGGCACCTCCCTAATAGCAAACATCAGATAAGGAAGTAGACAGTCCCAATCCTTTCCATCTCTATCCACCACTTTCTTCAACATTTGTTTTAGGGTTTTGTTGAATCTTTCAACCAGCCCATCGGTTTGGGGGTGATACACAGATGTACGTAATTGCGTCACTTTGAACAATTTACATAGCTCCTTCATAACCCGGGACATAAAGGGTGTACCTTGGTCCGTAAGCAGTTCTTTACAAATACCCACCCGGCTAAACACAAGAGATAGCTCTTTGGCTATGGTTTTGGCCGAGGTATTTCGGAGAGGGATCGCTTCTGGATAACGGGTGGCATAGTCCATTATAACTAATATGTACTGGTGCCCCCTAGCGGACTTGATTATAGGACCTACCAAATCCATGGCGATCCTCTCAAACGGGACCTCAATGATGGGTAGAGGGACCAGCGGGCTACGGAAATGTGGCATCGGGGCCGACCTCTGACACACAGGGCAGGAGGAACAATAATTTTCTATGTCCTTCATCACCCCCGGCCAATAGAATCTCTGTAATACCCTCTCTCGGGTTTTCTCTGTCCCCAGATGACCTCCAAGAATGTGCCCATGGGCCAACTCCAACACCAACTTCCTGTACGGTTTGGGCACCACAAGCTGCTCAACGGTTTCTTCTGCCCTTTTTGCCACCCGATACAGTAGGTCCTTCTCTACGCTGAAGTATGGGTAAGTGCAGGTATTATCTGGGTTCACTAACTCTCCATCTATTTTCACTACGTTTTCCCGTGCCTTTATTAGGGCGGGGTCTTTCAACTGTTCTGTGGCAAAGTTTTCCCTGTGAACCTCAAGATCAGAAAACTCCACAGACGGTAGGTTTTCGTCTGAGGAGGTGGGCTCCTCTCCAGTTTCTTGAGTCTCCCCTGCCAATACTGACAAGGGAAATTCCGGAGAGTCCTCACCACTCTCAGGGGAGTTCTGGCTATCACATTCCTGGTACATAGGGGCACCAGTGGGGGGCTCAGGATCATCCCACAGTTCCCAGAACTTCGGAAAATCCCTTCCCACAATGGCGTCATGCGGTAACTGAGATACTAAGCCCACTGGATGAGAGAGGGTACCTTTGGGGGTTTCGAAACACACTGTAGTCACTGGATACTCTCGGGTGTCCCCATGCACACAAATAACAGCTACCTTGCTATTCCCAGAGACCTCTGTTTTAACTAACTCAGCCTTTATCAGGGTCACAAGGCTACCTGAATCCAGCAATACCACAACATTTCTACCATTAACACACATTTTGCATAAATGTTTCTCAGTTCCTCAAATGGCAGTGCATGCGACTGTCGCACACAGCGACTGACGTCTGCCCGTCAGAAAGTCACACTGCATGGGTTCCTCCACAACCGGGCAATTTGCTGCAATATGTCCCGCTTGCCGGCAGCGGTAGCAAACGATCCTTCTTGCCGCCTCTTGAGCCGCTGATTTCCCAGGCTGTTCTCGCCAAACTTGGGGTAGAGCTCCCACCCTCTCACTCTCTCCACCCTTACCCCTTGGAATCATCTTATCCGCCCCTGGGGATGGTCTGGTCTTAGGGTGGAAAGTCCGAGTGTCTCTGGAAGAGACCGTCAGGTTCTCTGTAGCCAAGTATTTCTCCACACGATCCACAAGACCATCGGCCGTCTCTGGGTCTCCATGGCTTACCCACTTTTGGATGGCAGTAGGAAGAGCTCTCAAAAACCGATCCATTACAACACCTTCCACAATCTTTGGTGCGGACAAAGTCTCTGGCTGTAGCCACTTTCTGCTCAGGTGAATGAGATCATACATTTGAGACCTGGGGGGTTTTCCAAGCTGGAAAGTCCAGTTATGCACACGCTGAGCCCGGACAGCCAGGGTGACACCCAGCCTTGCCAATATTTCAGCTTTTAGCATCACATAGTCTTTTGCTTGGTTAGGCTCTAGGTCATAGTAAGCTTTCTGCGATTCACCAGTTAACAGAGGAGCCACTAGTCCAGCCCACTGCTCCTCAGGCCACTTTTCTCTTTCAGCGGTCCTTTCAAATGTGGTCAAAAATACCTCTGGATCATCCTCTCCAGTCATTTTTGTCAATAAACGACTCACCCCAAAGGACGCGGTATTAGTGGGACGGCTTTCCTCACTGGTCTGCGGACGTTGCTGCATTACTGCTTCCATCTGTTGTTGTAGTCTCTGCTCTTGCTTCTGCAACAGGTCTATGAAGCGGGCCTCAGATTGCTGCTGGGCTTGTTGCTGAGCCTCCAGACTCTGTTGCAAAGTTGCGTTTGTCTGCTGCTGGGCTGCAAGGCTCTGTTGATGAGCTTGCTGCTGGGCTGCGAAGTTCTGTTGTTGAGCTGTAAGGCTCTGTTGATGAGCTGCAAGGCTCTTTTGCAAACCTGCATTTGTCTGCTGTTGATTGGCATTTGCTAGAGCCAGCTGTTTCAGTATCTCCTCCATGCTGGCTTAAAAAAAACTGCCCGCATTCTCCACCAACTGTGAGGGGGTTAGCTCGGCAGCGGGTGTGTGTGACCCCCGGGATGGGCTCCCCACACAAAAACAGGCCCAGCAGACGGAGGTTGTGGTTTTCAAAATCAAAAAGGTGCGGTTTATTTTCTATTTACAGTGACAAAAACACAGCAAAGCAAAAGAAACACAAACAAAATAAATCCTGGTCAATTTGACCTCTGACTAAACATACAGGTTTCCTAACTAACAACTGGGATCAGCCTATTGCTGTCCTAGTCCCTAAGTCCCTGGTTTTAAATGTCCAAGCAAATAGCCACACAGGCTTTGTCTCACCGCACGAGGGTTCACTCTCTCCAGGAAGTCCACACAGGTCTGCTTCCAGGCATGAGCTAACCCCTAATGAAGCTGGGAGTTCTTATAGAGGCCTAAATGAGCTGACAAGCTTCAGCTGGTCTCATCAACTCCCTGTCTGCACGACGCCCCACACTCTCCCTAGAGGTATGAGTCATCCATGAGCCCACTATCCTCAGCTGGGCTTATACAACTCTCCACCTAGTTGTATAAGTCGGCGTAAAGCCTGAATCTGGGCGAAATATATCTACCCCCCTGGATGCAACCAGGTGACTTTACCTTCCTGCTGTCACAGTATATATATATATGTATATGTGTGTGTGTGTGTGTGTGTGTGTGTGTATGTGTATATATATATATATATATATATATATATATATATATATATATATATATATATACACAATTATATTTACACACACTTTTTTTTTTTTTAACTCATTCTTTATTTATTTTTTGTATTGGATGAGGTTTAAGGTTCCTAAAAAGTTACAGCAGGTAGGAAATGTTTTTAGCTTTAAGTGATTGTAAAGTCTCATTTAAAAATAAAGAAAATCACACACATTATACTTGCCTGCTCTGTGCAGTGGATTTGCACACAGCAGCCTAGATCCCCCTCTAATCGGGTCACTCTTTGCTGCTCCTGGCCCCTCCCTCCTGTTCAGTGCCCCCACAGCAAGCTGCTTGCTATGGGGGCATCAGAGCTGAGCTGCAGCTCAGTATGTCCATTCAGACACGGAGCTGGCATTCGACCCAACCCCCTCTCGCTCTCCTTGTTGGCTAACTGTCTTTGATAGCTGCAGGACATAATGGCGCTGCTGCTGTGTCTCAGCCAATCAGGAGGGAGAGTCCCAGATGGCTGAGGGACTCGTGGATATCGTTGGACAGAGAAGGGGCTCAGGTAAGTACTAGGGGGTGCTGGAGAGGGTGCTACACACAAGGCTTTTTATCTTAAGGATAAGAATCCTTCTGCCTTTACAACTCCTTTTTACTTTGCTCCCTGTTACCAGAGTAGGATCCTGTTTTTTACTTCCCTGTTCACAAAGAATTGGCGATCTGATCAAGCACCACGGGGTTGATGTACTAAAGGCAAGCAGACTGTGCGTGACCCAAAAGAGACTGGTATGTGAGCCGCTCAGGCTTTAGATGGGTTTGGTCCACTGCTGTGGGTGCTGGCTTGGGAGGCTCCTACCGTGACTGTGTGTATAGAAAATCTCCCTGTAGCCACATGTTGAAATAATCCCATTTAATCTTGAGTGTGGCAACCTCAGCCTAGATTCAAACCAGGCCACCCCCCCCCCTTGGAACTTAATCACGGGGAGCCCAGGCTGAGGTTGCCATACACTTAAGATTAATGGGGATTGTTTCGATGTGCGGCTACAGGGAGATGCTCTTCTATACACAAATAGACTGTGCACTTTGCAGTTGCACTCTGCACCGGAATTTGCTCCAGAGCTTAGTAAATGAGATGAAGCTTCACTTTGCAAAGAATACCCAAACAAATGCAAGGAAAAACTGAATTTTTGCTTTGTAAATGATTGGATGATGGTAGTCTGCAAAGCTTCCCATTCATTACTAAGCGCTGGAACAAATTTCCTTGCACAGTGCAACTGCCCTTACAAAGTCTTTAGTAAATCAACCCCATTATCTCCATGCTCCTTGCCAAAGCTCCCAACTGTCCATGATTTGGAACAAAGTCCCTCATTTTGGTCTAATCTATATAGTTCTCTATAAGATGCACTATTTATCTTTCAATTTTTTTTTTACCAGTGCTAAACCTTTCATCCAATTTCTAAGTTGCTGCATTTGTACATTTCAAAAGCTAAAAAACGGAATAGTGGTAAAAAAAAAAAAAAAAAAAGCACTTGTGGGTTTAAAATTTTATATAATTCTCCTTTTTAAGAGGGGGTATGGCAGGGGTTGTGTCCTATGCCTGCATACATTTGCTAGTAGGTGTCCCTCGTTGCCATCTCAAAAAGTTGGAAGGTATGCCATGCTATCTTGCACATGTACAGAATCGAATAGATCAGAATGTCCGCATTAAAAGGATGCTCAGAGCTCATTCATACCAGGTTCATTGGGACTGCCCAGCTCAGTCCCACCAAAAAGGCATTGTTCCCTATGAGGTCATCAGTTCACACCATCTTGCGATGGTGTGTGTGCTAAAAAGTATAGGGCATGCAGTACTTTTTTTTTTTTCATTTGTGACGTTTCAATAAAGCTCTAACCAAAAAATTAAATATGTAAATGGTACGTTGGGTGGGGATTGGCACGTCAGCACTTTTTTCTGTCAAGCGCAACCCAGCAGCTGTGTGCTCAGTGCAGCTTGCTGGTGTGACCAAGCCTAGGACATTTAAATTTGGTTGCTGATGCATTAAATGCAGTAGAGATTCAGGAAGATCCACCTGCTTGGCATGTGAGGGGTGCATTGGAATCTGGCTGCAGTGGATTACAAAGAATGTGCATTAAAGTAAATTAAGTAATTACGGTATGTAATATGATAAATAATATCTGTATTGTTTCCTGGAAATTATTAGTAGTTCACTAAGTGGTTTCACTTGTTGCTTTGAATATTTTGTGATTATTATTCTTAATGGACATATTCTAGAAGATCCTTTTGTTGGCATTAGAACAGATGTGCTATTAATCCCCGCTCAGAATAACAATGATTGCTGGTGCAATGAAATGATCATTGCAAACCCAACTTTAGCAGTTTTATAAAATATATATTTTTTTTAACTTGTCAAACTTGCTAAGGTTTTGGAATTTAAAGCAGAAGCCTAAAACGTTTTGGATTTTTATTTTAATCATCCTTACCTAGGTGGATACAGCATCTGTCTGATGCTGCATCTGGCTCCAAGGCTAAGAACCGTGCGCTCAAGCGCAGCCGATCGCTCACTTCTTAGACCACTTTCACACTGGGGTGCTTTTCAGGCACTTTCACGCTAAAAACTGCTCCTAAAAAGCTCATGAAAACTTTATTTTCATTAAAATCAATGGATGCTTTCACACTGGGGCAGAGTGTGCTGGCAGGGCTGTGAAAAACTCCCCTCTCTATTGAAATGAATGGAAAGCTCTTCAAAAGTGCCTGAAAAGCGATTCAAAAGCGCTCTGTGTTTTTACTGGCAGTTTAGAAGCACCTCGGTGTGAAAGTGGCCTTAGTGCTTCCTGAGCACAGTCTGCTGAGCACGGGTCACAGGAGTGCAAAATGATCTGCACTCCTGTGACCCACAGAAGAGGTACAGCCAAATGATTTTTGTCTGTACTTCTTTCATCTACACTTTTTTTTTTGCCCTGATTTTCTCTTTCTCCCCTCATCAACAGGCTAATCGCCTTTTAAAAAAACTTTAAAATTTTCATGAAATATCCTATTTTCAGGTCAGTGACATCACTGGGTTTATGAATTGCAGGCAGATCATGGCTATTTGGATGGGCTGGTATGGTGCTGTACATAGCTTCCTGAAAACATCATTGTGCCCTGCCTCGGTACTCCTTTCAAGAGCGCTCAACCCTAATGAAACGATGGGCTGACCCATGGGAGTAATTGTGCCAATATTTAAAATGTCAATGTATGGTCGTTAGTCTGGAGGAGTTGGTGTTCCAACACAGACTGCATTTTTATGCAGACTGCCCTAGGCAATTCCCACACATGAAGCTATGCCACCATTATTGAAAACTGTAATCCAATGAATGAAAGGGGTGGGCCTTAGACAATCAGTCTGGGGAAGAAAGGACTGACGATGCCGGATGTCCTCCATTCATGAAATGGGTCAGACTCTCTATCTGACAAGTGGTTAAGCTTCTAATGTACACTGTGAGTCTGCAGTGCAGTGAAATCAGAGTAAGCAATTTTATCACATAAGAGCTTGTAAAACTGTAAGTAAGCCTGGATTTTAGCTTTTAAAGCAGACCATGCAGTTAAATGTGGGACCCCTAATAGCAGCTTTTC
The DNA here is from genome assembly GCA_029206835.1 of Rana muscosa. Classification (NCBI taxonomy): domain Eukaryota; kingdom Metazoa; phylum Chordata; class Amphibia; order Anura; family Ranidae; genus Rana; species Rana muscosa. The sequence goes on from CM055127.1 coordinate 390,543,764, forward strand.
AGTAAATATAAACTTTAGGTAAACAAACGGTTACACTTCCCTTACCCTGGCCTTTGCCTACATTGCCTACATTGCCTAGGCAAGGGTGATGTTATACTTCTTGTATTGAGATCTTGGGGAATGTTGCGTATATGATCCTGCACTGTGCTGGAGTGTCTCGTGTGATTTGGAATGCTCACCAAGTACAGAAGCAGATGACCCTGGCGGATGACAGGGGCTCACCCAAGGCGTGGGGTCTAATTACTAACAGTGTTCATTGGAGCTTCTGATGGTAGAGATGGGTTTTGCTGCATGTTAGTACCAGGTTGCAGTCCTCAGGATCTCACCAGGAGGTGAGCAAGCTGGGGTTCAGTAGTAGATATAGCAGGTAGGGGTCAAGCAGAAGCGTAGTCAGTAACAAGCCAAAGGTCAATAACACGTGGTTGCAGGTTAGGTTCAAGAAGAAGCTTAGTCGAGGAACAAGCCAAAGGGCGGTAATGAGTGGTAGCGAAGATATGAGCGTGGCAGCACGAGCAACAAAAGCAAGATATTGGCTGGAGAATTTTCTTGCAAACAAGAAGTGCAAATGCATGGCTTATATAGGAAGTTCATGGCAGGAGCAAAAGGTTTAAGGTTCAAGATTTTTTTTTTCAAGGAATTGTCCAGGGAGCTGTCCAGCATCATAGGTGGTTCAGCAAGAAGACGCAGCTGAGGTTGCAGGTTCAGACCTGGGTTCTTACAGGTAGGGAAGCTGTAGCTTTAACCACTTCCTACCGGGTCATAGACATATGACGCCGGCAGGAACCCTCCCTCCCTCCGGGCGGACGTCATATGACGTCCTTTTTTCCCGGCCGTCTATGGGGCGCGCGCGGCAACTCTCGTGATCCGGTGAGTGTGCCTGGCGGTCGCGATGTCCGCTGGGCACCCGCGATTGCCCACGATCACGGCAGAAGTGTGGATCTGTGTGTGTAAACACACAGATCCACCTCCTGTCAGAGGTGAGGAGACCGATGTGTGTTCCCAGTACAGAGGAACACAGATCGGTCTCCTCCTCTTGTGAGTCCCCTCCCCCTACAGTTACAATCACTCAATAGGGAACATATTAACCCCTTGATCGCCCCCTAGTGTTAACCCTTTCCCTGCCAGTCACATTTACACAGTAATTAGTGCAGTTTTATAGCACTAATCGCTGTATAAATGTGAATGGTCCCAAAAACGCGCCAATAGTGTCCGATGTGTCTGCCGCAATGTCACGGTCACAATAAAAATCGCAGATCGCCGCTATTACTAGTAAAAAAAATAAAAAAAATAAAAATGCCATAAATCTATCCCCTATTATGTAGACGCTATAACTTTTGCGCAAACCAATCAATATACGCTTATTGCAAAAAAAAATTACCAAAAATATGTAGAATACGTATCGGTCTAAACTTAGAAAAAAAATTGTTTTAAAAAAAAAAATTGTGATATTTATTAAATCAAAAAGTAAAAAATATTGCATTTTTTTCAAATATGTCGCTCTTCTTTTGTTTATAGCACAAAAAATAAAAACCGCAGAGGTGATCAAATACCACCAAAAGAAAGCTCTATTTGTGGGGGAAAAAGGACGTCAATTTTGGTTAGGTTCAACGTCGCACGACCGCGCAATTGTCAGTTAAAGCGACGCAGTGCTGCATCGCAAAAAATGCTCTGGTCAGGAAGGGGGTAAATTCTTCCAGGGCTGAAGTGGTTAAATTTGAGCTGAAGACAAAACCATTTTGTTTCATTTTGAATAGAGTAAGGGAGGGTTAAAATCTTTTGCCGTGTGTGTGTGTTTGTTTTTTTTGTTTTTTTAGCCATCTGTGTCCCCATGGGTAGACTTCCCTTTACTTCCTACCCCATATCCAAAGCAAGAAGTGTGTATTCGCCTCAACTTAAAGCACCTAGTGTGATTTTCTGTCTTCTCACTCATTCCTCTGCATGAGTCACCTCTGACAGTATGCTGACACCAAGCAATCCCAGGAGATGGCTCTGCCTCTCCTTCAGCACACAGGTGATTGACAGACTCAACGGAGCATGTGTCCCTATCAGACTGTGTGTGTATTGGTGGATTGTCTCAAGTCTTAAGCCTTGTACACACGACCGAGTTTCTCGTCGTAAAAAACCCGTCGATTTTCTCGACGAGATTCTTGTCAAGCTTTCTTTGCATACACACTGTCTATTCCAAATCTCGTTGTTCTGCGCAGTCACGTACAGCACGTACGACGGCAGTATAAAGTTCGATTTCAATGGCGCCACCCCTTGGGCTGCTTTTGCTGAACTCGTGTTACCGCGTGTGAAGTAAAAGTTTGGGAAGAGACGATTCGCGCTCTTCAGTCTTCATGCTTTCAGTTCGTTTTAGCGTGACGAATGTGCTATCTCATTTACGAACGCTAGTTTTACCAGAAGGAGCGCTCCCGTCTTATACTTGATTCTGAGCATGCGCGATTTTTTTAAGACTCGGGAAAGCATACACACGACCGGTTTTCTCGTCGGGAAACAGGCCGACGAGAATCTCGACGAGAAAATCGAGAGCAGGTTCTCTATTTTTCTCGTCGAGATTCCCGGGAGTTTTCTTGACGAGAAACCATACACACAAACTGTTTTCTCGGCAAGAAAGCTCTCTCTGCAGTTTTCTTGTCGTTTTTTGACGAGTAACTCGGTCATGTGTACGAGGCTTCAGATTACACCTGGCTCCCTGCTTTATGCTGTGCAGTGTGTGACATCAGATCCCTACCCCCTGCCTTCAGAAGCTTGAAAATGCTGTGTAAAATGTGTGCTGTAGGAGCCTGTAGATGAGAGAGGGTTGCAGATAAAAGGGCACAACTTATGTAAGAGGATAAGTTTAATCTTTGTATCACCTGAAGCTAATTAATTCTTTGGGTGTGTGTGTTTGTGTGTGTATATATGTATGTGTATATATATGTATGTGTGTGTGTGTGTGTGTGTGTGTGTGTGTGTGTGTGTGTGTGTATATATATATATATATATATATATATATATATATATATATATATATATATATATATATATATATATATATATATTAGGGTTGTCCCGATACCACTTTTTTAAGACCGAGTACAAGTACCGATACTTTTTTCCAAGTACTCGCCGATACCGATTACCGATACTTTTTTTTCAATGTCATGTGACAGTTTGAAAGATGGGGACTGATAGGTGGCACTGACAGGTGGCACTTATGGGCACTGACTGGTGACTGGCGCTGATGGGCACTGATAGGTGGCTGGCACTGAAATGCTGCAAAAAATGACACAGGATTTATAAAAAAAAAAAAAAACTGCTGCAACGTCCATCTTGGTACACTCTGCACTCGGCTGCAGTAAGCAGCAGCGGACATCTTGTTACACCCAGCCCATATAGCTCGGGCTGGGTGTAACAAGATGTCTGCTGCTGCTTACTGCAGCCGAGTGCAGGGTGTATCAAGATGGACGTTCAGCCGCTGACGGTGACCGAATGTGACAGCACCGGTCACCGATCCTGAGGCGACTACGCCCTGCACCCCTGCCAGCTTACCACGTTCAACTTCAGGTGAGGGACTCGCTCTCCCCCCGCCGACTCGGTCCACTGACTCCGCCCGCCCCAGCCAGACTCCGCCCGCATTTCCTTCAAAGACTCTGCCCGCCCCATCTCCAGCCAAACTCCGCCTGCACTCTCCGTCCACAGGCTCTGTCCGCCCTCTCCAGCCAGACTCCGCCCGCACTCCCCAGCCCTCCCCAGCCACTGACTCCTCCCGCCCTGTCCGGCCACTCTACACTGAAAGAAAAAAAAAAGTATCGGGTGAAGCATCGGGAGCATTTGCGCGAGTACAAGTACTCACGCAAATGCTCGGTATCGGTCCCGATACCGATACTAGTATCGGTATCGGGACAACCCTAATATATATATATAATTTATATTAGGGGTTTACAACCACTCTAAGCTAACAAAATAAGTAATAAAGCTATAAAAAAAAAGTTAAAAAAAAATATTTTTGTGTGCATGTATATAGATCATCTTTTTATACACCGTTCAGTTATTTTGAATTAGGACATCATTGACGTATTATTTCTCCTTTTGTGATAGCTGAACAGTTCTCATTCTGAGCTTCTCTTTGTATCGTTTTTCTGAACTAAACTGTCAAAAGCATGACTCTAGTGTTGTCATTGTAACAGAAACAAAAGATTTCTATTTCAGACAGAACAGGACTATTTAAAAATAGCATAATGAGCAATAGACACCATTCTGGGATGCGTGACTTTTTTTTTTTTTTTTTTTTATATACACCAATCTTGTAGCCGAACTGCTGTCAAATTGGGACCAGTGACAGTGATGTAGGAACTGCTGCATCCTAATAGAATGGGATGGGACAGCCTGCTTTTTGCTGCAAAGAAAACCTGTGCATCCTGTAAAGCTGAAGACAGCAGTTCACATGGGTGTAAGGATAGGTACGCCCATGTATCTGAGGCCTTAAAGGGGTGTAAACTAGGGCTGCAACTAACGATTATTTTCATAATCGATTAGTTGGCCGATTTATTGTTTCGATTAATCGACTAATCGGTTAATAACCGTAAAAAAAAAAAAAGGTAATTTTTAGCATTTTTTTACATGTTTTTTTTTTTTTTTTTTGGCCCAATTTGTTGTTGGGCAGATTACAAAACACAAATTGCCGCAAAAACACATTACATGCTTTTCTGAAGCTTCTCCACTGAAGTATATTAAACCAAAAAACTAAAATAGCACCGTTTTGCGTTTAAAAAAAGTCCTTGCCCTTTCCAAATACGCAGCAGCTGAAAAAATCATGGATGTGAATGTGTCCCATAGAAACCATGTAAATGAACTGTAGTGTGTTTCTGCAAAAAGCACCAAAAAACAGAGGTGTGACCTAGGCCTGAGATGTTTAGTAACATAATGGGGTTAAAAAAAATAAAATTAGTACAAAAAGAGCAAATAATCGCTACTGTAAGGGGTTCATTTTTTACTGTGGGACAGTGAAAGTAATATTTACAGTAGCAATTTGCTCTTTTTGTACTATAACGGGTTAATTTTAGTTTATTTTTTAACCTCATTCTGTTACTGGCCGATTAATTGATTATGAAATTAATCGATTACAATTTTCATAATCGATTAGTTGTCGATTAATCAATTAGTTGTTTCGGCCCTAGTGTAAACCCTCATGTTTTTTCACCTTAAAACACTCTAAGTTTGGTTAACTTCATCCACTTTTGTGGTTCATACGACTTTGCTGGACATCAGTCAGAAAGGTGACACCACTTCTTGTCTAAGGCTGCATTCACACCTGAGCGTTTTGTAGCCTGAAGCCTTAAGCTACAAAACGCTAGAGGGGAAAAAATCCATTATTCTCTATGGAGATGGTTCACATCTCCACTCCAAAACGCCTGAAGCCAAACGCCTGAAGCTCAAACAAGTTCCGGACCCTTTTTTGTCGCGCGAATCGGGCAGATTTGGGCATTTTAGGAGTCATAGAATGTAATGGAAACGCTTGATTCAAGCATCTAGCGCGACAACGAGCGTTTTCTACGGGCGCAAATTCGTGCGACAAAACGTTGGTAAAAACGCTCAGGTGTGAATGCAGTCTAAGAGTTAAAGTGTAAAGGATAGGTTCATCGTTAAAAAAAATAAAATAAATGAAAATATTTTGCAATTTAAAAAAAAAAAAAATTCCAAGAAGCCTGCAAAGCATTGCACCTGCGATCAGCGGGTGCAATGGCCAGGTCCTGTAGTCTCTCAGCATAGCTGATCAATGGACTAAGAGGACGCTTTCCAGCACCATCACAGCTCATAAAAAAAATACAAGCCTTCAGCTGCAAAGGCTGAAGGTACTTGCAGGCATTCATTCACAGGAAATTGAAAAAATAAAGTGGCTGTGGAGCCCCACACGACCCAACTGCTTTCAAATAGCGACAGCGGGTGTGGGGAGAAGGTCCCTGGCCTGCTGTCATGGGGAGGGGGGGCAGTGGAGGGAGAGTTGCAGATGCTGGAACATGTTACATAGGTGGACCATGTAACATGTTCCAAAATTTTACTTATCCTTTAACCACCGCCGAATAACGGCGACAGGGTGGTTCCTTAACTCTGGGAGGACGTTGTATAACGTCCTCCCAGAATCGCGCCCCCTGGGGCGCGCACATGGTAGTCTCCGTGACTCTGGACCCGACGGTTCAAGGTAAATCGCCGCTGATGGCGGCCGTTTACCACGTGATCGCTCCGTCAAATGACGGAGCAATCACTTGTAAACAGACCGGCATCATGTGATGACACCAGTTCCTCTCTCACCTCTCTGTACCGATCGGTACAGCGTGAGAGGGGGAGAGAGCGGATGGCAGCAGCACTGTGGGCTGGATCTGTGACAATTGCAGTCACAGATCCAGCCATCCATCCACCCATACTCAGCCATCCCTGCCCATACTGTACAATACCCTGCCAATACTCTGCCCATACTCTGTGCAATACTCTGCAATACCCTTCCCATACTCTGCAATACCCTTCCCATACTCTGCAATACCCTTCCCATACTCTGCAATACCCTTCCCATACTCTGCAATACCCTTCCCATACTCTGCCATACCCTGCCCATACTCTGCCATACCCTGCCCATACTCTGCCATACCCTGCCCATACTGTGCAATACTCCGCCATACCCTTCAACACTCCGCAATACTCCGCAATAACCTGAAATAACCACTTCCCGCCCGCCGGCCGTCATATGATGTCCTTGACTTTGTGCGGGGATATCTGTATGATGCCTGCAGCTACAGGCATCATTCAGATATCCGCTTTTCAGCCGGCGATTCCCTACACCAGGGATATGCAATTAGCGGACCTCCAGCTGTTGCAAAACTACAAGTCCCATCATGCCTCTGCCTCTGGGTGTCATGCTTTTGGTTGTCAGAGTCTTGCTCTGCCTCATGGGAATTGTAGTTCTGCAACAGCTGGAGGTCCGCTAATTGCATATCCCTGCCCTACACCATAAGAACAATCGTAGCGGCTGTTCCGCCGCTGGATCATTCTTACGGGAGGCGCGAGGGGACACCCCACCCCTCCCGCCGCCCTCCGGTGCTTCTACCGACTGACCGCTACGATCGAAGCCAGGATTGTTTTTTTTTTTTTTTTATTTTTTTTATTTTTATTTCAGGCTTCCCAGCCTAGAGGTGAGATGTGGGGTCTTATTGACCCCATATCTCACTGTAAAGAGGACCGGTCATGCCATATTCCTATTACAAGGGATGTTTACGTTCCTTGTAATAGGAATTAATGTGATCAAATAATTTTATTTTTTTCTGGAAAAACGTGTCAAACTAAAATAAAGTAAAATGAACAAAAAAATATATAATATATATTTTTTTTAAAGCGCCCCTGTCCCCGTGAGCTCGCATACAGAAGCGAACGCGTACGTAAGTCCCGCCCACATATGAAAACGGTGTTCAAACCACACATGTGAGGTATCTCTGCAAATGTTAGAGCGAGAGCAATAATTTTGGCCCTAGACCTCCTCTGTAACTCAAAACATGTAACCAGTAAAAATATTTAAAGCGTCGCCTATGGGGATTTTTAAGTATCGAAGTTTGGTGCCATTCCACGAGCGTGTGCAATTTTGAAGGGTGACACGTTGGGTATCTATTTAGTTGGCGTAACTTCGTCTTTCACATTATGCAAAAACATTGGGCTAACTTTACTGTTTTTTTTTAAGCACAAAGCTGTTTTGTTTTTTTTTCGTAAAAAACGCGTTCGAAAATTGCTGCGCAAATACCGTGCGAGATAAAAAGTTGTACCGTGCGAGATAAAACGTTTTTCTCTAAGGTCTTTGCTAAAAAAAACATATATAATGTTTTGGGGTTCTATGTAATTTTCTAGCAAACAAATGATGATTTTTACATGTAGGAGAGAAATGCCAGAATTGGCCTCGGTGCTCCAGAACGCCTGAAGGTGCTCCCTGCATGTTGGGCCTCTGTATGTGGCCACGCTGTGTAAAAGTCTCACACATGTGGTATCGCCATACTCAGGCGTAATAGCAGAATGTGTTTTGCTGTGTAATTTGTGGTATGCATATGCTGTGTGTGAGAAATAACCTGCTAATATGACAATTTTGTGAAAAAAAAAAAAAAAGAAAAAAAAATCTTCATTTTGCAAAGAATTGTGGAAAAAAATTACAACTTCAAAAAACTCACAATGCCTCTTTCTAAATACCTTGGAATGTCTTCTTTCCAAAAAGGGGTTATTTGGGGGGTATTTGGCACCATAGCTTGTGGACTCTAACTTTCACAAAGACCAAATAATATACACCAATTTGTACTTATTTTTTACCAAAGATATGTAGTAGTATAAATTTTGGCCAAAATTTATGAAGAAAAATTACTAATTTGCTAAATTTTATAACGGAAACAAAGAAAACATTTTTTTTTACAGAATTTTCAGTCTTTTTTTTCTCTTGTAGCGCAAAAAATAAAAAACCCAACAGTGATTCACCACTTCCCTACCCGCCCATAGTAATATGACGTCCACAGATGGGATCTCCCATCCTGGGTGGACGTCATATGACGTCCTGGGATTTGTGGGGGGATATCTGAATGATGCCTGCAGCTAGAGGCATCATTCAGATATCCTTGTCTTCTGATGGCGATTCTGCGGTTCCGCCACTTGATCGTTCTTAAAGGGGGCGGGACGGGCATCCCCCCCTTCCACCGCCATCCGGTGCTTCTCCGGGCTCTCCCGTGCCATCGGGGGCCCGGAGAATGAATCGTCTGGCGCCGGAGGTGAACCATAGAGATGACTGGTGACCAGATGGTCACCAGTCATCTCTATGACCGTCGGAGGCCCAGGCGCGATGTGATGACGTCACGCCCGGGTCCTCAGAAGTAAACAAAGCCGCCATTGCGGCTAGTAAGCATGAGATCGGTCATCCTTTTTTTTTTCACGATCTCATGCTTTCCAGCCTGGAGGAGAGATGTGGGGTCTTATTGACCCTGCATATCTCCATAAAGAGGACCTATCACACACCATTCCTATTACAAGGGATGTTTACACTCCTTGTAATAGGAATAAAAGTGATAAAAAACAACACGCCCGTGTCCCCGGTAGCTCGCGATCAGAAGCGAACGCACGCGAAAGTCCCGCCCACCTATGTAAATGCCGTTCAAACCACATATGTGAGGTATCACCGCGTGCGTTGGAGCACGTGCAACAATTCTAGCACTAGACCTCCTCTGTAACTCTAACCTGGTAACCTGTAACAAAATTCAAAGCGTCGCCTATGGAGATTTTTAAGTACCGAAGTTTGGCGCCATTCCATGAGTGCGCAATTTTAAAGCGTGACATGTTGGGTATCTATTTACTCGGCATAACATCATCTTTCACAAAAAAATTGGGCTAACTTTACTGTTTTGTTGTTTTTTAATTCATGAAACCATTTTTTCCCCCAAAAAAGTTATTTGAAAAATTATTGCGCAAATACCGTGCAAGAAAAAAAGTTGCAATGACCGTCATTTTATTCCCTAGGGTGTCTGCTAAAAAAAGCATATATATAATGTTCGGGGGTTCTGAGTAATTTTCTAGCAAAAGAATGATGATTTGTACATGTAGGAGAGAAGTGCCAGAATAGGCCCGGTATTGAGGTGGTAAAAAAAGCCTGGTGTTGAAGTGGTTAAATACCACCAAAAGAAAGCTCTATTTGTATGGAAAAAAGGACAACATTTTCATATGGGTACAGTGTTGTATGACTGAGTAATTGTCATTCAAAATGTGAGGGCACCGAAAGCTGAAAATTGGTCTGGTTATTAAGGGGGTTTAAGTGCCCAGTGGTCAAGTGGTTAAAGGCAGAATTTTATTTTTTTATTTTTGATAGATTAGAGGAGAGATAAGACCACTTGCTTTTTTTTTTTTTTTTTTGCCATCTGTGTCTTATTACGGAGATTTACCTTTACTTTTTGCACTGGAAGTGAGAGAATGTTTCCAATGTGGCGGCATTGAGACCCTTCAGAGATCATCCAGATTTAATTGGCGGGTGCATACCACCTATGGTTGGCCTCCTTCTGACGTGCATTTCATCTGCTTCAAGCCGGCTTTGCACATTCATAGACTTGAATGAGACATCAAACCTGGCTTGAAGATGACAAAAGCCCACTGACACAAACCCCTAGAGAGTGTGCATTTACAGTGGTTGTAACCCCTCGCCACTTTTTTTTTTTTTTGTACTTAGTTTTACTTTAAGGAATACTGTCATGTCATCACTCTGATCATAGCCTGAGGACTAGAAGAATTTAAGTTTTTTTAAGTTCACCTTTTAACAAAAATAATTAAATCTACATTTTGTTGCAGGTAAAAAAAAATATGCATTTACTATTTTTTGTTTTAGAAGCCTGGACAGCATTGCACCTCCTGCAGACTGTCAGTGAAGGCTGTCTGCCCAAACATCATACAGACAGGCAGTTTTACACTAACAGGAAAAATCTATGAACTGAGCACTGTGGTAGTTCATCAGGAACTACAAGCCGACAGCTGCAAAGGTTGTCGGTAGTTGTAGTCATTTATTCACAGGGCAGAGGGGCAGAGAAACAGCAGAACACTGATCTTCACATTGAAGAGTTGTGGAGGTGTCGGCACAAGCCAAGTCTGACCATTGGAGCACAGGCAGGCACGGACAGAAAACTGACCTCGCTAGGATGGATGTACTACCATGCTTAGCGTGGTCAGTGTGAAATAGGAAAGCAGAAGGATTGGCCGAATCGCCATGTATTTCACACAAGAAAAGCAAGGTTACTCCTTTAACACAAGTACATGGTGCAACAGACATATTAGGAATATAACATTTTGGGGTAGCACACTTTAAGGCAACACGCTGATAAACTCAATAACTCTTCTGTCTATGCCTTGCCTCCTGTCGGCACATGTACATGAATCCGAGATTGATTAACTTCTAGCATTTTCCCTTCCTATCGCAATCTGAGTACTGTTGAGCAGCTGTGCTGTGGCATTACAGGAGAGTGATATTAAGGAGGATTAAAGTTGAGTTCCATGCACCACCTAACTAATCTTAAAAACGCTCCCTCCCCCCTCCTAACAACTATACTGACTAACCTAAATAATAAAGATCTATATACTTACTTATTTTTAGGCTGCTCTAGTCTGGTCACGTGATCTCCCCTGTGTCAGCCAGAGTGACTGCAGGGGAGAGGAGAGAACGCTCTGACAATGGCTAGTAAAGCTTGGAGTGGTGACGTCGCCTATAGGCTTCAATAGCCAATCTGTTCTCGGCGCTCCTTCCTCTCCCCTGAAGCTCCGCAGGCTGACTCAGAGGAACCAGATTACATGACCGGACTGGAGCAGCCAATCTTTCTTACACAAGTTAGTAATCATAGGTGTGAGGAGGGAGCAGGGGAAAGATTTAAAATTTCTGAGGTGGTGCCTGGAATTCTACAAAAAAAATTACTATTTTTAAAAATAAATGCACCATTGCAATAAATTATGTTTGTCCAGAGCTGTGCTTTTGATGTTGCCATTTGTTGTTTCTATCCTAGTGGTTGTTTTGAAGAAGTTAAACAGGTGAAGTGTATGCATAAGAAAGATTTTGGAACATTTTTGGATGGATTCATACCGTATTTTTCCGTGTATAAGACGCCCCCCACTTTTCCAACCCAAAATCAAGAAATCAATGTTTTAAACATAGGTAAAACAGAACACATTTTTATTTAGTAATGTTTACATACCAGTATATTCTGCAGAATATCACTTTATTCAGCCTCTGTTGCATCAATGTTCTCTTCTTTATCACTAGTTCCAGACAGAATTTCTTCAACTTCTTTTGCATCACTGCTGTCTTCTGAATCACTGTTTATATATGTGAGATCATCCTCAGTTCCGTCCATGGCATTGCTGATTCCACATTTCTTGAAGGACTTCACAATCACCTCTTGTTTGATGCCATGCCATGAGTTTAGGACCCAATTGCAGACCTCAGTAATGGTTGGTTTTTTCACTCTTCCTGCCGGTGTCAAGTTATCACCTGCTTTTTGCATCCATCTACTCCATTCTTCTCTCATCAGGACCTTAAATGGCTTATTTATTGAAACATCTAGTGGCTGTAGCTGCCCTGTAAGGCCACCAGGAATAACTGCTAGGTATGTTCGCAAATCCGATGCAACCCTTTTAGTCTTTTCTGTTAAATGTGCTCGGAATTGATCATAGACAAGCAGAGCTGGCTTCTTTAAGAGCCCTCCAGGTCTTCTGGACCAAACCTTTGCAAACCAAATGGCCATAATGTCTTCATTCATCCATCCCTTCTCTTGAACTTGCACAATAATGCCAGGTGGTATGGTCTCTTTAGGATAGGTTTTCCTCTTAAAAATAAGCATAGGAGGCAGTTTAGTACCATCTGCACAGCATGCAAGCACAGCAGTATAGTGTGTCTTTTCATGGCCACTTGTTTTGATTGCCACTGTTTTTATTCCTTTCACATCAACAGTTCTGTTGGAAGGCACATCAAAATTGAGAGGGACCTCATCCATGTTTGCAATCTGACTTGGTTCAAAATCATATTTTTTCCTTAGTTGTATGACATAGGAGTGAAACTGTTGGATTTTATCCTCATAAACTGGTGGCATTTTCTGAGCTAACTTTGTTCGTGTTCTCATGGCCAACCCTTCTCTCCTCATGAAATTGAAGCACCATTTTGCCTTTCCTGTAAAATCAACAATGTTCATTTCGCTTGCAAACATTCTTGCCTGACATTGAATAAGCTTGGTTGACACACATAAGCCACTCTGGCGCTGCTCCAAAATCCAAGTCTTAAGCCTCTGCTCCAAATTTGGCCATTTTGCTGGTTTTCCTCTTAGGGCCTTCTTCTTTTTTGGCATCTTAAGGAGTTGTTCTTCCTGTTTTCTCCACTGTCTGATCATACTCTGTGGGGGGAGGTCCAAACTGTCTCTCTGCAGCTCTATTTCCATGCTCTTTTGCATAGCTGACAACATTCAGTTTGAATTTTGCAGAATAAGACAATCGCTTACCGGTACTTTTATTATTCTGTGACATCTTGGGCTCAATATGCTCCGGTCCCTGATCTGCGCACTCTCCACGTCCAATGGGATCGCATCTGCACACTATCCACACTCTCCACCTCCAACTCCAGCTGACGTCACTAACACAAAGCTCGTGATTGGAGGAAGCCGTTCGACGACCTATGACCCGCTACGCACCCGCGCGTCTCTCTCCAAGGCTGACTGACCGTGTATAAGACGCTACTTGATTTTCCGTCGAATTATTTTAGCAAAAAGTAGCGTCTTATACACGGAAAAATACAGTAATTTTCTGAAGAAACTTCTGTTTTCTTTGCTATGCCCTTTCTCCTAGTTATATTCTGAATAGGAAGGCCTGCCTTTGTTATAACCACCTGAGCAACCTCAGTGTTGTGATGTAGTGTCTACAAATCTTTTGGGTGAAGATGAGCCTTAGGCTGGCTCTACACATAGACCTCATGGGCGGACGAATCTTCTGCTGTCAGGGATTGTATTCTGATGACTTTTACCTGCGGCTGTCAAAGTACCTGGACAGTGACTGCAGCTCGGTGTTGTGGGAAATCATAGACTTTATAATAGCATGCAATGCCAAGCTGCTGTTTCTAAAGCTAACAAAATATTTTCTTGTATTAAAAGAAGCATAGACTCCAGAGAGGGAGAGACATCATTTTGACCCTGTGCAAATCACTAGTAAGACCTCATCTGAAATCTGCAGTTCAGTTTGGGGCACCAGTTTATAAAAAGGATGGGGGCGTGTCCAAGATGGTGAAAGGAGAGGAAGCTCAGTAACGGAGCTCCTGGAGTCTGGCCACTTATTCTCCATTTCCCTGGTGCCGAAGCTGTATAGGAGCGGTGGACTGAACCCGGTTGTATAGCAGGCACTCTGGGACATGCCCGGCGGCATAAACCGGCGCTCCAAGTTGGCAGCAGCTCCCATGGACAGCTCCAAAACGAGAGGTCAGGCCGCCATTACTGGCCACATGGCGTCTGTCGTGGAAGAATTCCCTTGGGCTTTGTACGCAAATCCACACCGCTCCTAAATGTGGACTTCCAGCGTCTAAATGCACACAAAGCACAAAACAATTCCTTTGTGCTTAAAAGCACGTTTGTATCAAGCTCTTTGGTACAAGGAATTTGAAGTACTTCAATGGCACCAGGTAGAATCAGAAACGATGCTGCTTCAAGCTGGAGTCTCAAGCGTCTGGGCTGAGCTCAGACACCTCGGATTCTTTTATTCATTGGAAACAAAAGGATAACAAAACAGGAAGTGATGGCCCCAACAGCCAATCGCTTCCCTTAATACAAAATGACATCACAGGAAATGACAAACAGTAAAGGGGAGGGCACTCAAAGGAGGGAAAGGGGAGGAAGTGCACACACCCCATCTTAATCAGCATGGAGCCCACTCAATACTGTTCAAAGTAAACAGTATCTAGTAAGATCATTCTACTTGTTCTTATAGTTTTGGGACAATCTGCGGGGACATTGCTACTGCTGTTGTCAATATACGGTACAAGTACACCGACAAGGCAGATATCAATGTCCTCTTATAAATACAGATATGTATCCATAAAGGGGATAACGAAGTCCGCAAGAGAGATATATAATAGGTTTCTCTCATTATGCGGACATCGCTTCTCTAATGTGTATAGCCATTGGAAAGCAAGCAGTCCAGCGCATTGCGCTTGATCTCTACAAACCAACAAAAGCCCACACACGCAGAGAACACGTTTCAATCCCATAAGAAGGTTTTCATACTGACCGTTTTTACCGCTGGTCTCGATTCAACCCAAGTGTGCTCTGCTAGAGCACTCCTCGATTGTCATCTGTCTCCCTGTGTCTGATGTTTAATCTATAAAACGCACATCCTAGAATAAAATGTCCACATTAATCTCATATAATAAAATTTCCACAACACGTCCCAGACCGAAAGCGGCGGAGTCTCCCCCTGCTATGGCGGAGGACCTAGCAACTGCCATGCAGACTCTTGCCTCTGGTCAGGCGGCACTTATGGACAAAATTGACCATGTGCAGACGAACGTGGATTTCATCCGCCGGGATCTGGACTCCTTCTGCGGCCGGGTGACGGAGGTGGAGCAGCGGGTCTCGGCGACGGTAGATACAGTGAGAGAGCACACTGGGGACCTGCACACACTGAAGGTCAGAGTGAAAGCCCTGGAAAGTCGTGCCGAGAACCGTAACGGGCGCAATAACCTGCGAATCATCGGCCTCCCGGAGGGAGCTGACGATCAAGACCCCACCACATTTATTGAACACCTTCTTAAAGAGCTGCTGCCTAGGGCCAGATTTTCCCCCTTCTTCACGGTGGAGAGGGCCCACTGCATGCCAGCTGCACGGGGTCCCCAGGGCTCTCCTCCCCGCACATTTATCTTACTTTTTTTTTTTTTGCATTTTAAAGACCGAGACATGGTGCTAAGGGAGGCCAGGGCCCTGCAGGAGTTGAAGTTTGAAAACACCAGACTGATGATATTCCCTGACTATTCAGTGGAAACCCAACGGCAGCGCAAGTGCTTTGCGGTGCGCGCCAAACTGCGGGCAAAGGGCCCCAAATGCTTTTTCCTGCCAGACTGAAGGTGGAGGATGGAGAGGCAGTCCGTTTTTTCACCTCCCCTGAAGAGGCATCCTCCTGGATAGAGAAGCTCTGCAGACACTGAATGGCATTTTGTTCTTCGACATGGCAGCTGGGGATCCTTGCCACTTATCTACACCTTGAATCGGAGTGAATGGCTTGCTGCCTGATGCTCATTGCCTTAATTGCAGCCTGGAAATACCAGTTTGATTCCTGGCAGTGAGTGGGGAGCCAACTTGCTGTGTTGTCCCTCGGCCCTTGCATGGTTCCTGTGGGGGTTATAGTGGACACCCTGTGCCTGCTGGTGGTGCTGTACTTTTTGCTCTCACCTTGGTGGATCCTTCCTTGCCTCCCTGCTTTCCCTGCCCTGGGGGCTCCCGGGGGGGGGGTTTGGGTGGGCTCGGGGGGGACTGCTTGACATGGCATCATACTGACTCCTGACAAGCTCCCCTCCTTACTGTGCCTCTCCCTGGACTCTCACGTGGACGGACCGGAGGGTGCCGGATGGCGCTGGAGTGTTTGCCCTGAGGTCCCCTGCATACAACCTCTCCATGGGAGCAGGGACGGTTAACATTTGCGAGGCTGCTGCTGCCCCAAATTCCCCACAGTTCTGATGCACTATTAAGTTTGTACCCCCGGCTCAAGCTGGGAGATTGCACCGTTTCATTTATCCGGCCTCCATTCCTGGTCCATGTACTGTCCAGGGCCGCGATCAGGGGGGTATTGCGGCGGCAGCTTCTCAAATCGTGGCAAGCACCCCCCCCCCCGGTTCTCCTCTGCTCCAGGGGGACCTATGCCTGAAGCTGTGTAAGGGGTCCCAAAATTCCTGATGGCGGCCCTGACTGTCTCAGAGAACGGGACTCCGGTGCCCTCTTGCACATCGTACCCCCACATGGGCATGTTGCCCTCTTCAATTTTGGGTGAAATGCCCCCTTCGGATTGGGTGGGGGGTGGCGGGGGTTTGTTTTGGTTAATGTTTTGTTTTTATTCATGCAAATATGAGTCAGTATATGTGTTATATTACATGCTTTGTTGCTTTGTTCAGGGCATCCTGTATTTGTGTTAAGTGGTGGTGGTGGGGTGGATGGTTGGCCCGTTCATTTGGTACCTTATCCTCCTGCAGATTGGTTGGTAGGACCCTATTTCCATGTGTAAAATAGTGTCCTGGAACACCAGGGGCCTGAATTCTAAGATTAAAAGGTCACTGGTGTTTCAGTTTCTGCAGAGACAGTCTCCCCACATATGCATTCTCCAAGAAACCCACCTGACGGGGGACGGGGGGGTGAACTCCTGAGCCTTAGAAGGCCGTGGGTAGGGCACTCGTATCATTCAACCTACTCTAACCTTTAGAGGGGAGTTAGTATATTGATATGCAAATCACTGCCCTTCTTACCTGCTGGAGCTTGAAGTGGATCCTGGAGGGCGGTATGTGATATATCCACGCCAATATCATGAATATGGAGGTTGTCATAGTGGGATTGTATGTGCCGCCTCCCGCATCTGTTTCCTTTCTCTATCAGGTGGTGTCCAAGCTTAGGCAGTATGCTACTGACAATATTCTGTTGTTAGGGGATTTTAATATGGTCCCAGACCCCGGGATGGACAGGCTCTCCCAGACATCTGGATCCGCCAATGATTTGAAGGCGTGGGCGGACGCATTTAACTTTACGGATGTCTGGCGATGGAGACATCACTATCCTGCCCAGGGGGGTCTCAGACCATGCCCCGGTTGCCTTGCAGATGGACCTGTCGTGTCCTCCTTCAGAGGGCCTGTGGCGACTTTCTAGATTTTGGCTGGCTGACTCGAGGATGGAGTTGCCATGTAAGGAGGACATGGTTTCCTTTTGGAACTCACAGGACAGATCTGTTCCCGCTCCAATCGCCTGTATGAGGGGTAGTTTCCAGGAGCATATTGGGAGGGTCCGAAAAGGGACCCGCAGGGCGCTACAGGAGGCCGAGGCGAAAACCAAGGCCCTGGAGACTACCTATATCCAGGAGCGCACCCCTGGGGTGTACTCCTTACTCCAAGAAGCCTTGCGGGATGTGTCCCTAATCCGGGTCTCCACTACTAAAATCCACCTACTTCATCAGAGTCAAAGAATATTTGAACAGGGGGAGACAAGTGGCCGATTACTAGCCTGGTTGTCCCGGGAGCATTCCTCCCCGGTGTCCATAGCCAGAATACAGTCCATCACGGGGGAGATCCTAACAGACCCTATCCACATTAATGCCCGATTTGCCTCTTACTATCAGGAGCTCTACAGCTCTAGGGTACAGTATACTGAAAGGGATCTGCAGGAGTACCTAGACCTTGTAGGTTTGCCCTGCCTGACGGCTACCTACAGGGAGAGACTAGATGGCCCGCTGACCCTCAAAGAGATCCAGACAGCGGTCAAATCCCTGCAATGTGGGAAAATGCCGGGCCCGGATGGGTTCCCGGCGAATATCTAGAAGCAGTATGCGGAAGACCTTCTCCCCACTTACCGGGAGGTCCTTTTTTTGAAGGCTCTGGACAGTGATGAATTGCCCTTGTCCATGTCTGAGCCAGTGGTGGTGATCCTCCCTAACCCGGGCAAGAACCCTGAATTGTGCTCCTCTTATCGGCCAATATCTCTTTGAATGTTGACCTAAAAATACTCGCTAAAGTCCTGGCTGGTTGCCTGAATTCTGTAATAACAGCTCTGACCAGTCTGGGTTTATGCCTGGCAGAGGGACCGATATTAACATACGCAGACTGCTGATGCACATGGATAGGGCGGGGGGAGGATAGCCTGGGGGTGGTGGTGTCCCTCAACACCAAAAAAAGCTTTGGACTCGGTTGAGTGGGACTACCTCTGGGCTGTCCTCCGAAAATTTGGGTTTGGGCCTGTTTTTATTAAGTGGTTGCGCTTTGATGTATACCTCTCCCAGAGCCCGGTGCATACTAATAACTCTCTATCTCCGGCCTTCCCATTGAGCAGGGCTATCCTTTTTCTCCGGGGTTGTTCTCCCTGGCGGCCCGGATTCAAGCTGCGTCCGAGGTCAGGGGGATTCAGGTAGGAGTGGTGGAGGAGAAAATATCCTTGTATGCAGATGATACTATCCTGTATTTGAGTGATGTCTCCTCCCTCCTCACTCCCTGTGGCCCTGCAGCTGATCGACGTATTTGGGTCATACTCCGGAATCAGAATAAACTGGGATAAGTCCCTTGTATACCCTTTGAACCGCACTGGACCCAGACCGCCCATGCAGTGCCAACCAGTGTGGGTAGATAGCTTTAAATACTTGGGGATACGTGTGGGTTGGCCGGTAGCCAGATTTATGGATCTTAATCTGACACCCCTTCTGGAGTCGTTTTCGAAACGATGCATGGAATGGAGGTCGCTCCCTTTGACCCCTGTGGGGTCACCTCCTTCAATTGGCTGGGCAAGGTGCCCAGACTGGCGGTAGCTACGCTGCAGCTGTCGGTCGGACAGGGCGGGCTCGCCCTCCCCGATTTCCAGCAATATTATTGGGCGGCTGTCCTGGTGACGGTCCACTGGTGGTTTTCACAGCCTAAGGACAATCCGGCAGTGACCTTGGAGGCAGCCCTCCTAGGCTCATATGCTACACTTGGCAATCTAGTTTATCGCAATGTCAAAGCGCATCCGTAATTGACAACACTGATGCGTACAACAGTCATGGTTTGGCATAGGGCTAGGGCAGCTCATCGTTCCCCGGATACCATCTCCACTCACACACCTTTTATGGGGCAACCCTAATCTTCCCCATATGCGTAGTGTGCCCGATCCGCAGGTGTGGACGGCTAGGGGCATAGTGGGACTAAAACACCTAATAACGGGTCACCGGTTGCATACATTCCCTGAGCTCAAGGCAAAATATAATCTCCCCAATTGGATGTTCTTTAGGTTCCTGCAGGTGAGGCATGCCTTCCGACACCAGTTCCCCAATGGTGTCACCCTCGAGTTGGACCCGGTGGAAAGGTTGTTGTCCTCTAAGGTTCTGATAGGCCCCCTGTCTGCGTTTGTACTTCCGCCTCTCAGCATCCTCCCCAGCTAAGTTAACTAAAGCCTTTACAAAATAGAAGCAGGACATCCCATCCCTCACGGAAGAGACCTGGGAGGACTGTGTCTCCTCTTATGTGTCCAATCTGATTTCTGCTAGAGATCGGTTTGTACAACTAAAATTTTTGCACAGGGCCTATTGGACACCATGCAGGCTGGCTGCCATTTACCCGGATAGGTCTCCTTCCTGCCCTAGATTTGGAGACCCGGAAGATTCCTTTTTGCACATGACATGGTCTTGTCCCCGGCTGCGGAGTTTCTGGGACCAGGCCCTGGAGGATATTAACTGGGCGGCGGGGACCTCATTCCCCCTTACTCCTGAACTCTTGCTGCTGAATGTGACCTCACCCCACGGTGAGAAAGTACACCAAATTGTTTGTAGTATATTCTACCTTCTATGCCCGCAGGGAAATTCTGCTGCGCTGGAAAAGTGACGGGCCACCCACCTACCTGGAGGAATACCCTGAATGCTTTTGTTGCCTTTTATATAAAATAACATACATCAACAGGAATTGTCCGAGCAAGTTTGATAAGATCTGGTTCTCCTGGATAGACTCCTGGGGATCCTTACAACTGCAAGTGGCAACGCCCGATCCGGATGAGGATCCTTAGTATGATCCTGCCCTGGGCAGGGCGGAACACGACCTCGGAGTCGCCTGTGAGCCCCCCCCCCACTTTCCTCCCTACCCTCTGGTGATCTCCTCCCTCCCACTCCCTCCCTCCTTGTCTTTCCCCACCTGGCTATTTCCAGGTCTCACAGGTTCGGGTGAGAGTATTCTCCTGGCTAGATCTGTTACTTTTGTTCTTTGGCTTAAGGCGTTGTAGGTTATGATTGATGGCTGAATACTGTACAGATGCTTGTATGTCCTGTACACCACTAATTCTTGTGCATTTTAGTTTTTTCTGTTTATTGTGCACTAAGTTGTAAACTGACATGTGATCATTAACTTTGAATAAAAGTTTATTTTGTGAAGTTCAGAAAAAGGATAATCCAGGGAACTGGAGAAGGTGCAGAGAAGGGCAACCAAACTGATAAGAGGCATGGAGGAGCTCAGCTATGAGGAAAGATTAACTGAATTTATTATCTCTTGAGAAGAGGAGATTAAAGTGGAAGTCCATGCAAAATCCAAAATCCCTGCATCTCTAGACACCACAGATCTAACAGTAACCTCTATATCCCTGTAAAGAAAAGATGAGTATACATACTTTTTGGAAGCCAATCTGACCCGCTCCGACCCAATCGCCAGTGCTGGAAGCTCTGCAGAGGACAACGGCTGTGAAATGAATGGGAAGTGGCGTCGCCCATACAGTCACTATGGGGCTTCGTTGTCCTCTATCTCCTCTGCACCCGCCTACACAAAGAAGCCGCAGTTGACAGCTCAGCGTGGGATCCGATCGGAGCGGGTCATATATGCTTCCAAAAAGGTATGTATACTCTTTTTTTTGTTTCCAGGGATAGAGAGGTTAGTGTTGGATCCCTGGTGTCTATAGAGGCATGGATTTTAGATTTTAACATGGACTTCCTCTTTAAGGGGGGATATGATCAACATGTATAAATACATAAGTGCATAAGTGGTCCATATAGTGAAAAGGAGATTTTCACCTTCACATTTCCACAGACTTTCTCAGAGTAAGGCTTCATGTACATCCTGCCTACAGTGGCCGAAGGAAAAAAGCAAAACATTGCCGGTGGTCAAAACATTCCTATGCTGATGTGATTCTTCTGCGTTCAGGAGAGGTGGGGTTGAGGGAGTTTTGAACCTCCCCCTAACTGCAGCATCCTCTAAACCAGGGGTGCCCAACTGTAATGCTTTGCGTCTATCTATTAAGTTCTTGTGGTAAAACCAAGGAAGCTTAAACTTCTGTAGTGTATCAATGCTTTACTAAACAAGGAAAAATCTGCACATACAACTGTAGGATGCACAATACAACACAACTTATAGCTTACAAAATATATATGCCTACAAATATAAGCATGTACACATTAAGTAAACTAAACAATTACTTAACTTGGGGGGTCAAGATGTCCTCCATGGTTCTTTGCTCAGTCCCTCTCAAAAAGTTCTTCAAAGCTCTCCAGCTCCAGGCAGTCATGTCCAAAAACCCTTTCCAAACCCCTCCCACACATTTCCTGATCAATGGAGAGGGAGGGAAGGGGGTTCTGTACACAAATCCTGTTACTACTGTGAGGGGGCTAGCTCGGCAGCGGGTATGTGTGACCCCCGGGATGGGCTCCCCACCCAAAACAGGCCCAGCAGACGGAGGTTGTGGTTTTCAAAATCAAAAAGGTGCGGTTTATTTTCTATTTACAGTGACAAAAACACAGCAAGGCAAAAAAAACATAAACAAAATAAATCCTGGTCAACTTGACCTCTGACTAAACTTACAGGTTTCCTAACTAACGACTGGGATCAGCCTAGTGCTGTCCTAGTCCCTGGTTTTAAATGTCCAAGCAAAATATAGCCACACAGGCTTTCTCTCACCGCACAGGGGTTCACTCTCCCTAGACAGTCCACACAGGTCTGCTTCCAGGCATCAGCTAACATCTAATGAATCTGGGAGTTTTTTATAGAGGCCTAAATGAGCTGACAAGCTTCAGCTGGCCTCATCAACTCCCTGTCTGCACGACGCCCAGCCCTCTCCCTAGAGGTATGAGTCATCAATGAGCCCACTAGTCTCAGCTGGGCTTATACAACTCTCCACCTAGCTGTATAAGTCAGCGTAAAGCCTGAATCTGGGCGAAATATATCTACCCCCCTGGATGCAACCAGGTGACTTTACCTTCCTGCTGTCACATACCCCCCCCTCTTGTTTTAACCTCGGGGTTGGAACACCAGCAATCAGGCATTCATGTACTCGAGACAAAGCATCCACATTCCCCATTTGAACGCCAGGGCGATGCTTTACTGTGAAGTTGAATTCCTGGAGGGCCAGGAACCACCTATTCACTCTTCTATTTGTTTCCTTGTTTTGAGCCATCCACTTTAACGGAGCGTGATCCGTAACCATGTCAAAGTGCCTACCTAGCAGGTAGTACCGAAGGGAATCTAGAGCCCACTTCACCGCTAAACACTCCTTTTCAACGGTGGCGTAATTTACCTCATGGGACTTCAACTTCCTGCTGAGGTAAATGACTGGGTGCTCTTCCCCGTTCCAGACCTGGGACAATACTGCTCCTAACCCCACATCTGACGCATCACTTTGTACGACAAAGTCTCTAGAGAAGTCGGGTGAGTACAACACTGGCTGGCTACATAAGGCTTGTTTCAAGAATTGGAATGCTGCCTCAGCCTCGGGGGTCCATTTAATCATGACCGACCCTTTCCCCTTCGTCAGGTTGGTTAGGGGCACAGCCTTAGAAGCAAAGTGGGGAATGAATCGCCGATAATACCCAGCGATTCCCAGAAAGGCTCGTACCTGCTTCTTGCTGTTGGGACGTGGCCAACTCTGGATGGCCTCGACTTTGTTGAGTTGGGGTTTTATTACTCCCCTCCCAATGGTGTACCCAAGATATTTGGCCTCCTCCTGCCCAATGGTACACTTCTTGGGGTTAGCCGTAAACCCTGCTTCCCGAACAGAGTCCAGGACTGCTTGCACTTTTGGCAGATGTGAGGCCCAATCTGTGCTATGGACAATTATGTCATCCAGGTAAGCCGCAGCATACTTCCGATGGGGCCTCAGCATCTGGTCCATTTTCCGCTGGAATGTGGCCGGCGCATTCTGTAACCCGAACGGCATTCTTTTATATTGGAACGCCCCGTCTGGGGTTACAAATGCGGTTTTCTCTTTGGCCGACTTGGCCAGGGGGATTTGCCAATACCCTTTTGTGAGGTCAAGAGTCGTCATGTATCGGGCTGTTCCCAGCCGGTCGATCAACTCATCTATACGTGGCATGGGGTAGGTGTCAAATTTTGTAACTTTGTTCAACTGACGAAAATCGTTACAAAATCGCCAGCTCCCATCCGGTTTAGGCACCAACACAATGGGACTAGACCAATCACTTTGGGACTCCTCTATCACCCCTAAGTTCAGCATTCTCTGTACTTCCTCCCGTATTGCCTCCCGTCGGGCCTCTGGGATCCGATAGGGTTTTAACTTCACCCTTTCACCGGGCGGGGTAATAATGTCATGCTCTACCCCAGATGTTTGTCCCGGCAGCTCAGAGAATACCTCCTTGTTGCGAAGTACAAACTCCTTAACCTCCTGTTGTTGGGGTTGTGACAAGGTGGCTGCGATTCCAACCTCAGGAATCACGCAACCAGTTTGAGCTGGTGACCAAGTGTCTGCGACTAGGGACTCTCTATCCCTCCAGGCTTTCAACAGATTAACGTGATAGATCTGTTCGGGCTTTCGCCTTCCTGGTTGTCTGACCTTGTAATTCACTTCGCTCACTTTTTCCATTATCTCGTAGGGGCCTTGCCATTTGGCAAGGAATTTACTTTCAACCGTAGGGACAAGTACCAATATCCTATCCCCCGGGGAAAAGGTACGGGTCTTGGCTCCACGGTTGTACACTCTCTGCTGTGCCAACTGCGCTTGGGCCAAATGTTCCTTCACGATGGGCATTACCTGTGCAATTCGATCTTGCATCAGGGCGACATGCTCAATCACACTCCTGTGGGGAGAACTCTCACTTTCCCAAGTTTCCTTGGCAATATCCAACAGCCCTCTTGGGTGTCTCCCATACAGTAACTCAAAGGGGGAGAATCCCGTAGAGGATTGGGGCACCTCCCTAATAGCAAACATCAAATAAGGAAGTAGACAGTCCCAATCCCTTCCATCTCTATCCACCACTTTCTTCAACATTTGTTTTAGGGTTTTGTTGAATCTTTCAACCAGCCCATCGGTTTGGGGGTGATACACAGATGTACGCAATTGCGTCACTTTGAACAATTTACACAGCTCTTTCATAACCCGGGACATAAAGGGTGTACCTTGGTCCGTAAGCAGTTCTTTACAAATACCCACCCGGCTAAAAACAAGAGATAGCTCTTTGGCTATGGTTTTGGCCGAGGTATTTCTGAGAGGGATCGCTTCTGGATAACGGGTGGCATAGTCCATTATAACCAATATGTACTGGTGCCCCCTAGCGGACTTGATTATAGGACCTACCAAATCCATTGCGATTCTCTCAAACGGGACCTCAATGATGGGTAGAGGGACCAGCGGGCTACGGAAATGTGGCATCGGGGCCGACCTCTGACACACAGGGCAGGAGGAACAATAATTTTCTATGTCCTTCATCACCCCAGGCCAATAGAATCTCTGTAATACCCTCTCTCGGGTTTTCTCTGTCCCCAGATGACCTCCAAGAATGTGCCCATGGGCCAACTCCAACACCAACTTCCTGTAAGGTTTGGGCACCACAAGCTGCTCAACGGTTTCTTCTGCCCTTTTTGCCACCCGATACAGTAGGTCCTTCTCTACGCTGAAGTATGGGTAAGTGCCAGTATTATCTGGGTTCACTAACTCGCCATCTATTTTCACTACGTTTTCCCGTGCCTTTATTAGGGCGGGGTCTTTCAACTGTTCTGTGGCAAAGTTTTCCCTGTGAACCTCAAGATCAGAAAACTCCACAGACGGTAGGTTTTCGTCTGAGGAGGTGGGCTCCTCTCCAGTTTCTTGAGTCTCCCCTGCCAATACTGACAAGGGAAATTCCGGAGAGTCCTCACCACTCTCAGGGGAGTTCTGGTCTTAGGGTGGAAAGTCCGAGTGTCTCTGGAAGAGGCCGTCAGGTTCTCTGTAGCCAAGTATTTCTCCACACGATCCACAAGACCATCGGCCGTCTCTGGGTCTCCATGGCTTACCCACTTTTGGATGGCAGTAGGAAGAGCTCTCAAAAACCGATCCATTACAACACGTTCCACAATCTTTGGTGCGGACAAAGTCTCTGGCTGTAGCCACTTTCTGCTCAGGTGAATGAGATCATACATTTGAGACCTGGGGGGTTTTCCAAGCTGGAAAGTCCAGTTATGCACACGCTGAGCCCGGACAGCCAGGGTGACACCCAGCCTTGCCAATATTTCAGCTTTTAGCATCACATAGTCTTTTGCTTGGTTAGGCTCTAGGTCATAGTAAGCTTTCTGCGATTCACCAGTTAACAGAGGAGCCACTAGTCCAGCCCACTGCTCCTCAGGCCACTTTTCTCTTTCAGCGGTCCTTTCAAATGTGGTCAAAAATACCTCTGGATCATCCTCTCCAGTCATTTTTGTCAATAAACGACTCACCCCAAAGGACGCGGTATTAGTGGGACGGCTTTCCTCACTGGTCTGCGGACGTTGCTGCATTACTGCTTCCATCTGTTGTTGTAGTCTCTGCTCTTGCTTCTGCAACAGGTCTATGAAGCGGGCCTCAGATTGCTGTTGGGCTTGTTGCTGAGCCTCCAGACTCTGTTGTAAAGTTGCAAGGCTCTGTTGATGAGCTTGCTGCTGGGCTGCAAGGCTCCTTTGCAAACCTGCATTTGTCTGCTGTTGATTGGCATTTGCTAGAGCCAGCTGTTTCAGTATCTCCTCCATGCTGGCTTAAAAAAAAACTGCCACTGGTTCTCCACCAACTGTGAGGGGGCTAGCTCGGCAGCGGGTATGTGTGACCCCCGGGATGGGCTCCCCACCCAAAACAGGCCCAGCAGACGGAGGTTGTGGTTTTCAAAATCAAAAAGGTGCGGTTTATTTTCTATTTACAGTGACAAAAACACAGCAAGGCAAAAAAAACATAAACAAAATAAATCCTGGTCAACTTGACCTCTGACTAAACTTACAGGTTTCCTAACTAACGACTGGGATCAGCCTAGTGCTGTCCTAGTCCCTGGTTTTAAATGTCCAAGCAAAATATAGCCACACAGGCTTTCTCTCACCGCACAGGGGTTCACTCTCCCTAGACAGTCCACACAGGTCTGCTTCCAGGCATCAGCTAACATCTAATGAATCTGGGAGTTTTTTATAGAGGCCTAAATGAGCTGACAAGCTTCAGCTGGCCTCATCAACTCCCTGTCTGCACGACGCCCAGCCCTCTCCCTAGAGGTATGAGTCATCAATGAGCCCACTAGTCTCAGCTGGGCTTATACAACTCTCCACCTAGCTGTATAAGTCAGCGTAAAGCCTGAATCTGGGCGAAATATATCTACCCCCCTGGATGCAACCAGGTGACTTTACCTTCCTGCTGTCACACTACCTAAACTCTATATTACAATAAAGTCACTATAAAAATTGCCATAGCAACACACCAACCAGTGGCCCTCTGATGTGGCCTGCAACCTCCTGCTCTGGGATGGAATAGAATAGAATACTGTTATTAAAGGTAAGTTTATTACTAAAATCACAGTGTGTATATATGGGCATATCTGTTCTGCAGTGGTTACTGGGCTGCTTTCAAACTGATCTGCAGGCTACCTGCACTGAGCCATGGACTTCTATTATCTGCGAGTTTGGCGTGCTTTCTGAAAGTACACCACACCTACAGGATATAATAGAAGTCTATGGCAAAGTGCAGCTAACCTGCAGGAAAGCCACAGGTGAACTGTGCTGCACACGCGGTGTGGGTAAACAACAGTGCATCAGTGTGAAAGCAGCCTTAGGCCACTTTAACACGGTCAGTCTGACCCGATCGGACCCTTTATTCACCTCTAAGGAGTGGCAGATGTAAATGGACTTGTGTCCATTTACAAACGCCTACCTCCAATCCGATCCGCTAAAAAAAGAGTAGAGTGGGCTGCCATCCA
Source organism: Rana muscosa (assembly GCA_029206835.1). Classification (NCBI taxonomy): domain Eukaryota; kingdom Metazoa; phylum Chordata; class Amphibia; order Anura; family Ranidae; genus Rana; species Rana muscosa. Next base: position 390,571,139 of record CM055127.1, read on the forward strand.
CCCGCTCCGCTCATTGTGGCCCGCGACCGGTTACCAAGTCACTTAAGTGGCCCACGCTCTTCAAAAGGTTGGGCACTCCTGCCCTAAACAATCCTAAAAGCCTATGTGTACATGGACACAGGCTTTTATGGAGTTGAGTTTAGGAGCTTTGGCAAAAAACGCCAAAAGCTCCTAGGCTTCATGTACACTACAGCTCCTAAACGTAAGTTTTTAAGAGCTGAGAAAGTTGTGAATTGGCTCCCTTTTTAAGAGCTAGTTCTGGCCAGCTCAATAGATGGTTTTTCTAAATGCACAAAATATAACTGGGTACTAACATTTATAGGTAATAACAAAGTGCTGGTTCAAGGAATGTCTGATTTGCCTCCTGGGGGAATCGGGAAGGAATTTTTTCTTCTGCTGGAGCAAATTGGACCATTCCTTTATAGGGTTTTTGGTGCCAACCTCTGAATCAAATGAGGGTATAGGATATGGGTTGTGTGTGTGTGTGTGTGTGTGTGTGTGTGTGTGTGTGTGTGTGCGCGCGTATATATACAGTGGGTAAAATGGGTATTGAACACGTCACCATTGTTCTAGGTAAATATATTTCTAAATGCACTATTGACATGAAATTTCACCACATGTCGGTAACAACCCATGCAATCCCTACATACAAATAAGTTCAGAAATTAAGTAAAAAAAAAAAAGTATTGAACACGCTAACTGAAATGCATTTAATTCTTTGTACAAAATCCTCTGTTGGTAATGACAGCTTCAAGATGCCTCCTGTATGGAGAAACTAGTTGCATTGCTGAGGTGTGATTTTGGCCCATTCTTTCACACAAACAGTCTTTTTAAATCTTGAAGTTTTCGTGGGCCTCTTCTATGAACTCTGATCTTTAGTTCTTTGCATAGATTTTGTTGGTTTCAAGTCGGCTGATTGGCTGGCTGGACCATTCTAGCAGCTTTATTTTCTTTCTTTAAAACCAAATGAGAGTTGCCTTGGCTTTTGTGTTTGGGATCATTGTCTTGCTGAAATGTTCACCCTCGTTTCATCTTCATCATCCTGGTAGATGGCAGCAGATTTTAGGAATGTCTTGGTACATTTTTCAATTCATCATCATTTGTTCAATGACATGAAGTTTGCCACAATTTGTACCTGCTAATTCCATGTCTTTTTTGAAGCTCTCCACAAGTGATCCTTGGCTCTTGGGCAACTCTTCTGGTAATTCTTTTCACTCCTCTGTCAGAAATCTTGCAAGGAGCACCTGGTCGTGGCCGGCTTATGGTGAAATTATTATGTTCTTTCCACTTCTGGATTATGGCACCAACGGTGCTCACTGGAGCATTCAGAAGTTTAGAAATCCTTCTGTAACCAATGCCATCAGTATGTTTTGCAAGAATAAGGTGGCAAAGGTCTTGAGAGAGCTCTTTGCTTTTACCTATCATGAGATGTTTTTTTATGAGACACCTTATTATAGGCCATCAGTTGAGACTGAACCAGCTGATATTAATTTGTGCTGACAAGGGGCAGGATTGCTTTCTAATTACTGATTTCAGCTTTTGTCTTGGCTTTCCATGCATTTTTTGCAACTCCCTTCCTTCACCATCTCATTCCATTTTATTACACCTAATTTCTGAGCTTGTTTGTTTTGATTTCTTAGTATGTATTGCATGGTTTGTTACTGACGTGGTAAAAATGTCATGCCAATAGCAATGGTGACGTGTTCAATACTTAGGTTACCCGCTGTAAAAAGCTGAATGTCGCATCATAAAATACCTTTTAGGCTTCATGCCCACAGACATTTTTAACAGCTGCGTTTTTTACAGCTTAAAAACGCCTGTCCTTGTTATTGTCAATTTAAAAAAAAAACGCTTGCGTTTTTTTCTGCCTAACTCTGACGCTGAGGAACGCACTGGTCCTGTTTTTTTTTTACAGCTTAAAAACGTCTATGCTATTTGCAGCTCAAAAACGTCTAGGTGGGCATGAAGCTATAGACTAACATGGACAGGCGTTTTTAAGCTGTAAAAAACGCTCAAAAACGCGGCTGTAAAAACGTCCGTGGGCATAGGCCTTATGGTAAAAAGATCAAAATATGGGCTTGCTGAAAATCCACTATACTTGCTCTGTAGTAAACACTACATTTCTTCCCCTTTAAATAAATGTTTATTCTCCACACTTCCTCTTCAGATCCTTCTGTCTAAGTGGTGTGAATATTAGATGCCTTTGACAATTGAAATGACATGTGCAGGCCTTTTTTATGCAGTGTGAGGCACAGCAGGTTTAAAATGCAGCCCTGCATTAGGTGATGCGTACATGGTAGCAAAATAACAATGAGATTGGACAAATGTGGGATTTATTTGTCGTGATTCATGTTCTGTGCATCATCATCTGTGCAGGCCACACTAGACCAGCTTTCATGCTTATTTTTTTTTACTAAAGGCTGACAGTAGGGTGTAGGCAATGTTTCAACTACCCATTTCTGAATTGTCAAAGTCACCTACTGTGTGGTCTTTTGACAGCTCCATGTAAACCTGTCCTGTGACAGATGAGTCACCATATAATCACAAGCATGGTGGCAGATTAATCATGAGTGTTACAATAACCTTTTAAGGTTACATGTTTTGATGTTTCCATTCTTTTTGTAAAAAAAAAAAAGTGTGAATAAAGTTTTATACTGAGATCAAGGGCTGGAAACAGAAATTAACCACTTCCCGACCGCGTCATGTACAAAAGACGTCCACAGCGCGGTCGAGTTATCCTGAGTGGACGTCCCAGGGACGTCCTCACAGAATCTTGCTCCCGCACGCCCCCTGGGGTGCGCTCCAGGATATGTCCGTGACCGCCGGGTCCGGAAGACCCGGCGCATCACGGATCACGGTAGATGGCCGCTAATCGCGGCCGTTTACCACGTGATCGCTCCGTCAAATGACGGAGCGATCACTTGTAAACAGACCGGCGTCATTTGATGACGCCGGTTCCTCCCTCCTGTCCGCTCCCTCCCCCATGTCAGCTGTGGGCTGGATCTGTGACAATTGCAGTCACAGATCCAGCCATCCATCCATCCCTGCTCAGCCATCCCTGTGCAATACTCTGCAATACACCCTGTGCAATACTCTGCAATACACCCTGTGCAATACTCTGCAATACACCCTGTGCAATACTCTGCAATACACCCTGCCAATACTCTGCAATACACCCTGCCAATACTCTGCAATACCCTGTGCAATACCCTGCCCATACTCTGCCCATACTCTGCAATACCCTGTGCAATACCCTGCCCATACTGTGCAATACCCTGCCCATACTGTGCAATACCCTGCCCATACCCTGCCATACTCCGCAATACTCCACAATACACGGCAATACTCCACAATACCCAGCAATACTCCACAATACCCAGCAATACTCCACAATACCCGGCAATACTCCACAATACCCGGCAATACTCCACAATACCCGGCAATACTCCACAATACCCGGCAATACTCCACAATACCCGGCAATACTCTGCAATAACCACTTCCCGCCCGCCGGCCGTCATATGACGTCCTTGACTTTGTGCGGAGATATCTGAATGATGCCTGCAGCTACAGGCATCATTCAGATATTCGCTTTTTTAGCTGGCGATTCCCTACACCATAAGAACAATCATAGCGGCTGTTCCACCGCTTGATCGCTCTTACGGAAGGTGAGAGGGGATGCCCCCCCTCCCGCTGCCCTCCGGTGCTTCTACTGACTCACCGCTACGATCAAAGCCAAGATTGTTTTTTTTTTTGTTTTTTTTTCAGGCTTCCCAGCCTAGAGGTGAGATGTGGGGTCTTATTGATATATACATGCCATATTTCTGTTACAAGGGATGTTTACATTCCTTGTAATAGGAATAAAAGTGATCAAAAAAAAATTTGGGGCGGAAAAACATGTCAAACTAAAATAAATAAAGTAAAATGAACAATAAAATATATATATTTTTTTTAAGCGCCCCTGCCCCCGCGAGCTCGCATGCAGAAGTGAACGCATACGTAAGCCCCGCCCACATATGAAAACGGTGTTCAAACCACACATGTGAGGTATCATTGCGAACGTTAGAGCGAGAGCAATAATTTTGGCCCTAGACCTCCTCTGTAACTCAAAACATGTAACCAGTAAAAATATTTAAAGCGTTGCCTATGGGGATTTTTAAGTAGCGAAGTTTGGCGCCATTCCACGAGCGTGTGCAATTTTGAAGGGTGACATGTTAGGTATCTATTTACTCGGCGTAACTTCATCTTTCACATTATGCAAAAACATTGGGCTAACTTTACTGTTTTTTTTTCTTTTAGGCACAAAACAGTTTTTTTTCTGTAAAAAACGCGTTAGAAAAATTTCTGCACAAATACCGTGCAAGATAAAAAGTTGCAATGACCACCATTATATTCTTTAAGGTCTTTGCTAAAAAAACATATATAATGTTTTGGGGTTCTATGTAATTTTATAGCAAATTAATGATGATTTTTACATGTAGGAGAGAAATGTCAGAATTGGCCTGGGTTCTCCAGAACGCCTGAAGGTGCTCCCTGCATGTTGGGCCTCTCTATGTGGCCACGCTGTGTAAAAGTCTCACACATGTGGTATCGCCATACTCGGGAGGAATAGCAGAATGTGTTTTGGGGTGTAATTTGTGGTATGCATATGCTGTGTGTGAGAAATAACTAGGGTTGTCCCGATACCACTTTTTTAAGACCGAGTACAAGTACCGATACTTTTTTCCAAGTACTCGCCGATACCGATTACCGATACTTTTTTTTCAATGTCATGTGACAGTTTGAAAGATGGGGACTGATAGGTGGGACTGACAGGTGGCACTTATGGGCACTGACTGGTGACTGGCGCTGATGGGCACTGATAGGTGGCTGGCACTGAAATGCTGCAAAAAATGACACAGGATTTATAAAAAAAAAAAAAAACTGCTGCAACGTCCATCTTGGTACACTCTGCACTCGGCTGCAGTAAGCAGCAGCGGACATCTTGTTACACCCAGCCCATATAGCTCGGGCTGGGTGTAACAAGATGTCTGCTGCTGCTTACTGCAGCCGAGTGCAGGGTGTATCAAGATGGACGTTCAGCCGCTGACGGTGACCGAATGTGACAGCACCGGTCACCGATCCTGAGGCGACTACGCCCTGCACCCCTGCCAGCTTACCACGTTCAACTTCAGGTGAGGGACTCGCTCTCCCCCCGCCGACTCGGTCCACTGACTCCGCCCGCCCCAGCCAGACTCCGCCCGCATTTCCTTCAAAGACTCTGCCCGCCCCATCTCCAGCCAAACTCCGCCTGCACTCTCCGTCCACAGGCTCTGTCCGCCCTCTCCAGCCAGACTCCGCCCGCACTCCCCAGCCCTCCCCAGCCACTGACTCCTCCCGCCCTGTCCGGCCACTCTACACTGAAAGAAAAAAAAAAGTATCGGGTGAAGCATCGGGAGCATTTGCGCGAGTACAAGTACTCACGCAAATGCTCGGTATCGGTCCCGATACCGATACTAGTATCGGTATCGGGACAACCCTAGAAATAACCTGCTAATATGACAATTTTGTGGAAAAAAAAAAAAAGAAAAAAAAATCTTGATTTTTGCAAAGAATTGTGGGAAAAAATGACAACTTCAAAAAACTCACAATGACTCTTTCTAAATACCTTGGAATGTCTTCTTTCCAAAAAGGGGTCATTTGGGGAGTATTTGTACTTTTCTGGCATGTTAGGGTCTCAAGAAATGAGATGGGCCGTCAGTACTTCAGGTGTGATCAATTTTCAGATATTGGCACCATAGCTTGTGGACTCTATAACTTTCACAAAGACCAAAAAATATCCACCAATTTGTACTTATTTTTACCAAAGATATGTAGCAGTATAAATTTTGGCCAAAATGTATGAAGAAAAAATACTAATTTGCAAAATTTTATAACGGAAACAAAGAAAAATTCATTTTTTTACAAAATTTTCAGTCTTTTTTCTCTTATAGCGCAAAAAATAAAAAACCCAACAGTGATTAAATACCACCAAAAGAAAGCTCTATTTGTGTGAAAAAAAGGACAAAAATTTCATATGGGTACAGTGTTGTATGACTGAGTAATTGTCATTCAAAATGTGAGAGCACCGAAAGCTGAAAATTCGTCTGGTTAGGAAGGGGGTTTAAGTGCCCAGTTGTCAAGTGGTTAAAAATAGATGGCAGCAGAAGATGCCCAATTCCATCTTCATTCATTTTTATGACTATCCTGTGAGCCGATTAAAGTGTTTGTAAACCACTGGGCGATGGTTTTTTTTTTTCCTTACCTGCAAGGTAAAGGCATAATGTGCATAATGCATCACATACTAGCACATTATGTGAACCTTACCTGAAAACTAAGCATTCCAGCGATGTGCTGTCATCACTGGAGGCCGCTTCCACCTTCATCTGTCTTCCTTCCAGGTCTGCGGACTCCTGCTGTGTGGCTGGCCAGAGTCGCAATGATGTCACTCCCGCACATGCTCGTGGGAGCCACCGTTTACAGCACAGGGCTCTAAACGAATGGCCTGGTGGTCGTTTTTTCAGAGCGCATGCGCTGATGACATCAGTTGCATATATAGTAAATATCTCCCTAGATGGTGCACGTTTAGGAGATATTTACAATACCTATAGGTAGGCTTACATATAGGTATAAATCAGAGATGGAAGTTTACTTCCACTTTAATCCAAGGAGATCAATAGGATGTTTACCTTCCAGCCCCAAGTCGAAGCCTAACCACACCTACCCATCATCAAATATCCATTTAATGAAAGCTACATACCGTATTTATCGGCGTATAACACGCACAGGCGTATAACACGCACTCTAACTTTAAGAGGGAAGTTTCAGGAAATAAACTTTATACGCAGGCACAGTTTACCTTCTATTTTCAGGGTAAAAAAGTGAGTGTTATACGCCAATAAATACAGTATTTTAAAGTATTGAAATGTGGGCTTTTGTCATGACCGGATCACAAGATAATATTTTAGAGAAAGCTACATATTTAAACAACTTTCAAATTTGTTTAAAATTTAGTCCGTGTAGAGTATGTATGTATGTATGTATGTATGTATGTATGTATGTATGTGTATGTTTGGAGGTTCTAACTAGAGGTCGACCGATATATCGGCCGGCCGATTTTTGGCACTTTTTAATTAATCGGCATCGGCCGATAGTGCTGAAAAAAAAGCAGATTTAAAAAAACTTCAGCGCAACTTGCAAATAACTTCTTTCATAGAAGTCCATGCAAGTTCCCTGAAGTTTCCGTCTCTGGGCAGCCTGCCAAGTGAGAGAAAAGAGTTACAATGTTTCTTCTTATCAATGAACTGAGCTCCTTGTGTAGAAGAAGTTATCAGTTTAACCATTTAAAGACAAAATCTTTTCTGACACTTGTAGCTTACAAGTAAAAATCCTGTATTTTTTTGCTAGAAAATCACTTGGAACCCCCAAACATTATATATATATTTTTTTTTAGCAGAGATCCTAGGGAATAAAATGGCGGTTGTTGCAATATTTTATGTCACACGGTATTTGCACAGCGGTCTTTCAAACGCATTTTTTGGGGAAAAAATACACTTTTTAATGAATTTTAAATAAATAAAAACGGCTAACTTTACTGTTTAGTTTTATTTTTTTCATCTAAAAATTTTGATTACCTGTTTTTGTGCCTGCTTTCTGATTCCCTTACCGAAGATGGCGGCGGCAGCACCCGAGAGCCGAGGGAGAGATCGGCTTCGTGTGCCGACATCGCGGGCGCCCAGGACAGGTAAGTGTCCATATAATAGTCAGCAGCTGCAGTATTTGTAGCTGCTGACTTTTAATATTTTTTTTTTCGGCGGAACTCTGCTTTTACACTGGAGCGGGTAGGCGTTGACGGTAAAACGCTGCTAGTTTTAGCGGCGCTTTACCATCATTTTAGCGGCGCTATTCGGCTGCTAGCGGGGCGCTTATAACCCAGCTAGCGGCCGATGAAGAGGTTAAATGCACCCGTGTAGCACCGCTGCAGAAGCGCTTTGTAGGTGCTTCGGCAGCAGTGCCCATTCATTTCAATGGGCAGGATTGGTGGAGGAGTGGTATGCACCGCTCCAAAGATGCTGCTTGCAGTACTTTTTTTAACGTCCTGCCAGCGCACCGCCTCAGTATGAGACTGCAGGGGAGCTGTTTTGCAGCCACTTTTACAGATGCTATTTTTAGCCCAAAAGTGCCTGAAAAACACCACAGTGTGAAAGGGGTCCAACTGTTAGATTTTATGAGATGAAGGGAAAAAAAAAAAAAAATCGGCCTAACATATCGGCCCAAAAAAATCGGCATCATATATCGGCTATCGGCCGCCGCGATTTCTAAATATCGGCCAGAGAAAAACCCATATCGGTCGACCTCTAGTTCTAACAAATTTTCTAGCAAAACAAAGATATTCACATGTAAACAAAAAGTGCTAGAAAATGCCTGGTCTTCAACTGGTTAATGGTAAGGCCCCATGCACACAGGGCGTTTTTACAGCCGCGTTTTTTACAGCTTAAAAACGCCTGTCCATGTTTTGTAAACATTTTTTGACCTTTTTAAAAAAAATAAAAAATCCCGGAGCTCAAAAATGCAAATCGCGGCGGTTTTGCGCGTTTTCGCTGCGTTTTTTGCGCGTTTTTTGCGCGTTTAATAGCGTCGGGCGTTTTTGCAGCTCAAACCTGGATCTCCAGAATGCACTGGAATTGTTTTTTTTTTTGCAGCTGGAAAACGCCTATGCCACTTGGAGCTCATAAAAGCTCTATGTGTGCATGACACAATAGAATAACATGGATGGGCGTTTTGCAGCTGTAAAAAAAAAATGTCTAACGCTGCTGTTAGCAGCTGCAAAAACGCCCTGTGTGCATGGGGCCTAAAGCAGAGAGAATGGCAGGGATTTCACGCAAAGGAAGCAATACAAAGAGAACAGGATATTTTTTAATACAAGTACAGCAAGCACATATCAGAAATATGAAAGTTGGGTAGCAAACGCTTTAGTTTGAACCCCAGGAATTACCTGTATTGCACCAATTTAGTTTCATTTGGCACAATGTAAGTGTGCATACCTGATGGGCTGCTGGGGAAGCTGGAAATCACTGTAGTAGTCAATGCTGGGTTTTATGCTGCCCCACTCTGCACACTGACCGCAAGAGTGCTCACTTGGCACTGCTGCTATTCATAGAACGCCTATTATTTCAGTAAATGCAAGGCATTTTCTGACTGGACAAGGTGGATAGGAGTGGTGGTGATGTCGTCATCCCCCTCATTGTCCATTTAGGGTGGCGGCACCAAGTGATATGTTTTTGCAAACCTATCCAAAAACAATTTGAAAGTTATCACACTACTGACGCCTACCCTGGGCTTTCTCCCTCCTGCACCCAAGTACTTTTTTCTTCAGATCCTCACTGTAGCGCAAGCATTTCCACTACAAGCCTCATTTCCAAATTCAACCAGTATGCAGCACCTCGGTATTAAGAGGCAAATGCACTAACTGAACTGGAAAAAAATATTTGAAATACCTTTTAAAGTAATAAACATTTAAATAAAGTACAAAGTGCAGTATCCGCCAATTAGAATTTATCTTTCATTGGCTTGCCAACAGTAAGCTGTAATGTTATTAGTTGCTATGGTGATTGCACTTTGGCTTTAGTTTTCTAACAGATGTATTAAATTGGGTGGAAGGAGTTTTTTCCGGTTTCATTGATATTAATTTTTATTGTCAGACGGAATTGTCTGACAATACTATTATCCTAATTACAGATAATGAGACACGCCAGTCATAGAAACAAAACCTCTTTACAAGCAGTTGATATGGCCACAGCCTTCCCATAAAATCTTCTTTTCCTGTACAACCAGTATTACACCAGTTTTCACCATGTAATATTGCTGTTTTTTTTCCTAGACCTCAGTTTTAAAGTGATGACGTCTTCTTGTCAGCTGTGCTGATTGGCACTTGTCTGCACCCACGTTCAGTTTCCTAAAGAGAAGGTGTGGTGTTTTTAAAGTGCACAATAGCTGGCGGCCATTTATTAAATAATTTGCAACGCTTTTCTGGCATTATATACTACCAGCAGTTTCTGATGTTCATAAAGGTGATGCAAACTAGTGGTATGAAATTGATGACATAGACTTAACAGGGAGCTAAAGTATGCTTATAAGTTATAATGAATGGTTATTCCATACCATACCAAAAATAGAAAGGGGGATCATGAATAGTCAAACAAACATTAACCCAAATGGCTATAAAGGAACCCTAGCTGGCAGTCCTTACATAGAGCTGTTGCAGGGAGATCACACCTGGAGTGTACCTACTGCACATAAGAAGCATGCCAATGTTTTTATGTATACTGGGAAAGGACAAAAGGGGGGGGGGAGGCAAGCTAAGGAAAGAAGAGGTGAGGTGGGGGGGGGGGGGGTAATGTTGGTATGTCCCAGGGTCCGGCACAAGTGGTCTCCATCAAACAGCAGAACCAACATCAGAGAGTTTTGCCCTCCTCAGAATAGACCACAAAGTCCAACTTTTCGAGTACACCTCTTTTTTTTATGTTTCAACTTCAACATCAGTACCAGATCTTCAATCAGGTTCAATTCCTCAACCTTCTTGAGCCATAGCCCAATGAACTGTGGCTGTGTCATTTTCCAGGTAAGAGGAATGCATGATTTGATGGCGGGATGACGGAAGTACAGGTTTCTTATAAACGTTGGCGGGTATATTGGAGACATGGATGGTAAATTTTTGGGTAATCCTTCTTTCCAGAAATCGTTGAGTTTGGGGCAAGGCCAAAAGACGTCTAACAATGTTCCCTGGCATCTCCAGCATCGACCAGTGGTATTCGGGAAGTACTTATGTAAAAAAGGTTGGGGTATGGCACCACCCAGTGAGAATCTTGCACTCTCTCATACAGAGTGAAGACTTTAAGGCAAACTGTACAACTTTGGTCAGCTGATCCGCAGTAAATGTCCTACCCAGGTCTGACTCCCATTTTGCAAGAAAGGGCAGTTGGAAGTTGTTGGGGGGAGGGGCGACCAGCAAGGAGTACATCTTTAAAAGTGTGTAAGATAATGTACCTTTTTTGGTCAGAACAATATTCTTTTTAGTGTAGTCAAGTGGCTGCCATAATTACACGAAGAAGATAACCAGCTCAAAAAATTATGTAACTGCATGGCTCCCCAAAAAGAGCCAGCTACATCTTTCATGGCCTGTAACGTGTGCAAAGCATCTGCTACTAAGAAATGAGGCTCCGACTCGAGTAGCGAGTAGAAAGCCCCTTCCTGAAGACCCGGGGCAAAATGTGGGTTTCCCAGAATGGGAAACGAGGAGTCCATGAAGGACAACCTGGTAGTAGAAAAGAGTTTGAAGCACCCAATGAGCTGGTGAAATTTGAGAGGGGAGGATAAATCCACATGACACAACGAAGATCTATACAGCGGCATCCTGCGGCCACAGTCGACCAGGCAGGTCTATGCAGCGGCATCCTGGTCTATGCAGTCGACACCACGACTGCATCCTGCGGCCGCACTCGACCAGGCAGCCCAAGTGGGCTGCCTGGTAATATTTATGAAGGCCCGGAACGACCAATCCCCAAATTGTTTAGGGAGTGTTAACTGTTTTCCCCGAAGCCTTGGTCTTTTATGTGCCCAAATAAAGTCTGTGAACAGGTAATGCACTTGTTTGAAATGGCTTGTAGGGATAGCAATGGGTGAAGCCTGAAAAAGAAAAAGATACTTTTGACAAAATGCTAGTTTTATTAATGTTACAGAAACAACCCCAGAGCTATGTCTCCCAAGAGCCCCTTCCCTATACAGGGAATGGGCAGGCTCTTGGAAAATCAGTGCAGCAATGTATGCATGTGTCACAATCAGGGGTCAGGTTCGACGATCAGTTGCTATAGCAGTAGTGGAACTACCACCAACCAGCAGGATAGGTACACAAGCAAATCACCCTGGTGAATGATGCAGGCTCATCTGAGGTGGGGAGTCTAAGTACTAACCGGTGTTCACCAGAGCTCCTGATGGTGGAGAGGAATTTGGTTTGTGTTCGTACCAGGTCACAGTCCTCAGGATCGACTGACCAGGAGGGGAGCAAACCAGGGTACAGTAGCAGGTAGGGTTCAATCTGACGCGTAGTCGGTAAACAAGCCAAAGGTTGTTAACGAGTAGTTGCCGGTTGGGATCAGGCAGAAGAATAGTTGAGGAACCAGCCCAGGGTCGATAACTAACAAGTGGTAACAAAATATGGAAGGCAGCAGGGAAGACGAGAGCGAGATACTGCCTAGAAAGAGCACAATTCTCTGGCAAACATGAAGTGCAGAGACGTGGCTTAAATCAGATGGCATCATTCAAGGAATTGTCCAGGGAACTGTCCACCATTCCAGGTAGCCCAGCAAGAAAAGCCAGTGCCTGACACAACAGAGGTTCCAGTTTCAAATCCAGGCCCTAACAGCATGTGGAGTGGGACAGAGAGCGTCTTACAAGCTATGTTGGCATTTTTGTATAGAGAAAAAAAACAGTTGTTAACCCAAAAGTTGTTCGTTTTTGCTTCTATTCCTTTTTGGTTATTGTATTAAATGTTGAGATTTGGGGATTAACCACTAGATACAGGTTTAGGTAACCTATTTATCTATTTCTAGTACTGTCTAACTATTTAACAACTGTTCATACAAAATAGGGAGCTTTTTTCTTTCTTTCAGTGAACTTTTGCCTGGATTTGCGTTTATGGAAGGAGCAGTACAGTACAACCACTGTGCGGTACTGCAGAGTCTTGGAAGTAAGCAGTGTCTGCATATGTAGTGAGCATATTTAATTGCCCCTCATGTACATATATAATTACACTAAAGCCCCTTGCACATGGGGTCATCCAGCTGCAGTGTGTCCCTCCTGGCACCCTGTGCATTCAGGGACAACAACGTTTTGCATTAACAAACATTGATGTGATTATTCATATCAAACTGATTTACTTTGTACAAGTATATCTATTAAAATCCTTGCTCTACATACCCCTTAATGCGGAACTCTGGTCATACAGCTAAAAAAGGAAAATATATTTTGTAACTGAAACAAAAGTGTTTGAAATTGCTCAAGTTACCATAATGCGACCACCTTTAGTAACCTTCATGACCTGTTCAGTGCTAGGGTGCTATGAATGGGGAGGCAATTTGGTATGGAAATATCAAAAGCTTCCCTGGTGTAAAGTTTGCCTGGCCCGGTCCAGTCCCCCTACTTAAGCCCCACTATTGAGCCAGCCTTGTGATAGGCAGCCATATTAGCCAGTAGTGATTGTTTGGATGGAGCTGGGCCAGAGTTTTCACTAGAGCAACAGATTGATATTTGCAAACCATGGCATCCCCTGGCAATGAGCAGAAAAACCTGACTTGTCCAGGCTCCTATAGGTGCCTTCTATGTGCTACCATAAGTGGTAGCATTATGCCATGATTCTCCTAATAAGATTTGTAAATGTATTAATCACAGACCTGAGATGCTAACAAAAGCACCCTTCATTTCCTCAGCCAGGCCAGGCCTTTGACATTGGTTCTGTTGTTCCTGGCATGGTCAGGAAAGCTGAGCATATGCTAAAATCTGGACCCCTTGCCTATCCCTGTTGGCTCATCGCGTTATCAAAAAGGGTAATAGGTTATGGGAGTTTAACTTCAATTCGTTTTCTCTACTACACAACCAAGTACATCTTTCACACATGCAGTATCTCACAAAAGTGAGTACACCCCTCACATTTTTGTAAATATTTTATTATACCTTTTTCATGTGACAACACTGAAGAAATTACACTTTGCTACAATGTAAAGTAGTGAGTGTACAGCTATAAATTTGTAAATTTGCTGTCCCCTCAACTCAAAACACAGCCATTATGTCTAAAGCGCTGGCTACAAAAGTGAGTACACCCCTCATTAGTGTTACAAGGTCTCAGGTATGAATGAGGAGCAGGTGTGTTAAATTTGGTGTTATCGCTCTCACTCGCTCTCATACTCGTCACTGGAAATTCAACATGGCACCTCATGGCAAAGAACTCTCTGAGGATCTGAAAATAATTGTTCCTTTTCATAAAGCTGGCCTAGGCTATAAGAAGATTGACAAGACCCTGAAACTGAGCTGCAGAATGGTGGCTAAGACCATACAGCGGTTTAACAGGACAGGTTCCACGCAGAACAGGCCTCGCCATGGTCGACCAATGAAGTTGAGTGCACATGCTCAGCGTCGTGTCCGGAGGTTGTCTTTGGGAAATAGATGTATGAGTGAGTCCTGCCAGCATTGCTGCAGAAGTTGAAGAGGTGGGGGGTCAGCCTGTCAGTGCTCAGACCATACGCCGCACACTGCATCAAATTGGTCTGGCTGTCGTCCCAGAAGGGAAACCTCTTCTAAAGATGATGCAAAAGAAAGACCGCAAACCGTTTGCTGATGACAAGCAGACTAAGTACATGGATTACTAGAACCATGTCCTGTGGTCTGATGAGACCATGATGAACTTATTTGGTTCAGATGGTGTCAAGCGTGTGTGGCGGCAACCAGGTAAGGAGTACAAAGACAAGTGTGTCTTGTCTACAGTAAAGCATGGTGGTGGGAGTGTCGGTCTGGGGCTGCACGAGTGCTGCCGGTACTGGGGAGCTACAGTTCATCGAAGTAACCATGAATGCCACCATGTACTGTGACATACTGAAGCGGAGCATAATCCCCTCCCTTTGGAGACTGGGCCACAGGGCAGTATAACAACATAACAACCCCATACACACCTCCAAGACGACCACTGCCTTGCTAAAGAAGCTGATGGTAAAGATGATGAACTGGCCAAGCATGTCTCCAGACCTAAACCCTATTGAGCATCTGTGGGGCATCCTCAAATGGAAGGTGGAGGAGTGCAAGGTCTCTAACATCCACCAGCTCTGTGATGTCACGGAAGAGGACTCCAGTGGCAACCTGTGAAGCTCTGGTCAACTCCATGCCCAAGAGGGTTAAGGCAGTGCTGGAAAATGGTGGCCACACAATATTGACACTTTGGGTCCAATTTGGACATTTTTACTTAGGGGTGTACTCACTTTTGTTGCCAGTGCTTTAGATACGAATGGATGTGTCTCAGTTATTTTGAGGGGACAGCAAATTGACACTGTTATACAAGCTGTACACTCACTACTTTGTAGCAAAGTGTAATTTCTTCAGTGTTGTCACATGAAAAGATATAATAAAATAATTACAAAAATGTGCAGGGTGTACTCAATTTTGTGAGATGCTGTACCTGAGTCACAGTGCTGACAAGATGGTGACTCAATTATTACCTGTGTTGGCTTTACAGTTTCTTATATCTGACTTCTCCCTAGACTATGCAACGAAAAGCCTCACACTACTGATTTACTGACCGATGAGCATGCAAAGCTGAAAAGCACTGTGTACAGTGCCTTGAAAAAGTATTCATACCCCTTGTAATTTTCCAAATTTTGTCATGTTGCAACCAAAACCGTAAATGTATTGGGATTTTATATGATCGACCAACACAACGTGGCACACAATTGTAAAGTAGAAGGAAAATGATAAATGGTTTTCAGACTTTTTTTTACAAATATGTGAAAAGCATGGGGTGCACATGTATTCAGCCCCCCTGAGTCAATACTTAGTAGAATCGCCTTTCCCTGCAATTACAGCTGCAAGTCTTTTTGGGAATGTCTCTATCGGCTGTGCACATCTAGCGAGTGACATTTTTGCCCATTCTGCTTTACAAATTAGCTCAAGCTCTGTTAGATTGGATGGAGAGTGTCTTTGAACAGCAATTTTCAAGTCTTGCCACAGAGTCTCAATTGGATTTAGGTGTGGACTTTGACTGGGCCATTCGAGCACAAGAATATACTTTTGCTCTAAACCATTCTATTGCAGCTCTGGCTGTATGGTTAGGGTTGTTGTCCTGCTGGAAGGTGAACCTCTGCCCCAGTCAAGTCTTTTTACAGAATCTAACAGGTTTTCTCTTCCGTTCATGGACGGACACAGCAGCATCTTGACATTAGGGTATTATCCTCCTGTTAGGAGATTGACTAGGCAGAAAAACAGCATGTTAAGTGTTAAAACGCATCACACAGTACAGTACCGCCAAGGGGGCGGTCCCCCTGGGTACATCCCCTCTCCCTGCATCTTGCAGCTCAGTTTTTTTTCTGCCTAGCATAGGAGAATGACATGGCTCCCTGTGGGCCCATGTGGCCTGGGGATTTTTTTTGTATCTTCTTTTTTTTTGATCCTGAGATCTACTATCAACTGCCGACTGGGTGACAGGCTGGATCCTCAATCCTTGTAGTCTCCCCAGTTCGGCCACTGAGCGTGTGCCGGCCTTTTAGCTACGCGCTGGGCCATCCACGACATGCCCTGTTGCTCCAGGGGTGGCCGGTGAGCTATATGCTTCGGGGCACACATATGACCGGGCTTTATGTCAGTGTGCCTGGCCGACAGCCATGCCGTAACCACGCGGACGTTGAGTCTGCCTGGAATGCCTTCAGCTGGTCCTCGCAGGATGGTTAAGTAGCAGTTCCCCTGCTCCGGCAGGGCGATACGGCTGGGCGTTCCTGGGGAGGTCGATGGGTTCTACCCTTCCTTTCCTCTCTCCCTTCCTCCCCTCCTCCCTAGGCTCTGGGAAGCTAGGATGGCTGCAATACGGGGGTCCACCTGGGGGGGCTCCATCTTAGGGCTGGGGGCTGATCGGCGTAACCGCTCTCCGGGGGGTGCTGTCTGGGTGCCGTGTGTGGGGGGTTCCCGGTGTTCGCTGCCATTATGTGCTGTTTGTGCATGTTTTTACTTTCACTCGCGGCCGCCATTTTGGCTGCGCCCAGCGCTACTATACATCGTCGGCCAGTTTCTTGTAGCCTGCGCACTCTGCTTACAGAGCGGCGGGTCGGCGGCCTTTTTGGGTGGTGTTTTGGCCTCTAGTGGCCAGATTCTCGACGCGAACGATTCCAGCACAATTCCTGAGGGACGGCATGGGGGACATCAGCTTAGGAGGCTTAGGCGGAAGGCAACTGTGCGGTACCTGCTCCGGGTGGTGAGTCCTCTGCGGTGGTCCCTCGTCTCTCTGCGGCAGCTAGGAGGGTGGTCCGTGTGTCTTGCCTTATGTCCCTAGGGGTGTCAGGCGGGGGGGTCAGCATGGCGTCAGAAGCGGACGCCTCTTCCCCAGACATATCCGAATTGGCAACTGGTGCCCCTGCACCTGCTTTTTCTGTGGACGCTATGTCGGCGGTCCTGGAGGCCTTTGTTGCCAGGGTGGAAGCGACGTGTGGGGAAAAAGGGGGGGAAAAACGCCCCCTCCCCTCGCCATCTTCTGGGGATACTTCTGACGCAGAATCGGGCCCAGCTACTGCTCCAGGCCCTAGTTCTGATGTGTCAGAGGCTGCGGACCTCGACCGTGTGGACAGTGAGGATGACTCTGGCTCAGGGTCAGCGCATGATAGGGAGCTTGTAGAAGCACTTATCACCGCGGTACGAGATACCCTGAAAATGGTGGATACGGCAGAGGCAACAGATGTCGGTCCCTTTTTGGGTTCCGTAGGCCGGCCCGCACTGCTAAGGTGTTCCCTTGTGTACCTTATCTGGATAAACTTTTGTACACGGAATGTGATCGGCCGCAAAAAGTTTTTTGAGCCCCAAAATGTTTAGCGGTCCGTTCTCCTTTTTGAGGAGAAATTCCTGAAAAAATTTACTTTTCCCCTGACCGTGGACCCCCTGTGTCCAGACTGAACAAAGTGACCACAATACCTGTGGAAGGGGCTCCTTCTTTCAAGGACCCCGCAGACAGGAGGGCTGAGGCAGTGGTACGCTCCCTGTTCACAGTGGTGGGACCGGTCGTGGCCGGGGCTCTAGTGTCTCAGACACTTACTGAATGGGCAAAACTGTTGCTGCAGGGGTTGGAGGAGCATCAGGCTCACAGTTGGTGCAGGGCCTTAAATTTGTTTGCGAGTCAGCCCTGGATACGTTGCCCTTGCTCTCCAGAGCCTCGGTCTATGCGGTGGTGTTACGCTGCCTGGTCTGGCTGAAGTGTTGGTCCGTGGACCAGTCTTCTAAGAAGGCCTTGGTGGAATTACCCTTTAAGGGTGAAAGACTTTTTGGGACCTCTCTGGATGACATTATAAAGGATACCACAGGATGTAAGAGCACTCTGCTCCCACAATCCAGTAAGGGTAAGGAGCCTCGCCATAGGCAAGGGCCCTCATTTACCGCCCACAAGTGTTTTTTTTCGTCCGCCCGGTGCTGCAGGTAAGCGCTCCAAAAACGCTAAGGCGCCTGCTGAAGGGTTCCGCAAGCCCAGCAAGCCTGCGGGACAAGTCTGCATCCGCATGAAGGTCTGCCCCCGCCCGACACTCGGGTGGGGGCCATCTTTGCAAATTCGCGGCTCGGTGGACATCTCTGCTCTCTGACCGGTGGGTTTGCGAACTATTTCCTCGGGGTACAAAATAGTTTCTCTCTTGCCCAACGAACAGATTTTTTCCATCCAACCTCCCAGCTTCCGAGTTGTCAGGAGGCCCTGTTTGGGGCAGTTCAGGATTCGCTGGTGCTGGGGGTGATCATCCCTGTCCCCTTACAGGAACGGTTTCAGGGGTTTTACTCCAATCTGTTTGTGGTCCCCAAGAAGGAAGGGGTCCATCCAATCCTGGATCTCAAGGCCCTCAATTGCTTTGTGAAAGTGCAAAGATTCAGGATGGAATCAGTCCGCTCTGTCGTCGCTGCTCTCCACCTGGGGGATTTTCTGGCATCCTTGGACATCAAGGACGCATACTTGCATGTCCCCAAATGCTCCAGGCATCCGAGATTTCTGCGCTTTGTGGTCAGGGAAGACCACTATCAATTTGTGGCTCTCCTCTTCGGTCTGGCTTCGGCGCCGAGGGTATTCACCAAGGTGCTCGCCCCAATTCTGGCCTTGCTGAGGCAGTGTGGAATCGCTATTGTAGGTTACCTGGATGACCTTCTTCTGAGAGCCTCTTCTTCAAGCTCAGAATTGGAGGAAGATGTGTCTATCACCTGCCGGACCCTTCGAGAATTCGGTTGGGTGCTAAACATTCAGAAATCGGTGTTGGTGCCGCCTCAGCGCCTAGAATACCTAGGGCTGGTCCTGGATTCCTCCAGAGGCGAGAGTTTTTCTTCCCAGGGAGAAGCTGCAAACTCTGCGGTGCACCGGTTGACATCCCAAAAATGGTTGTCGTTCCGCTTTTGCATGCGAGCCCTGGGTCTCATGGTAGCCTCCTTCGAGGCGGTGCCGTATACTCAATTTCACACTCGAGTGTTACAGAGAGAAATTCTGTCGCGTTGGGACAAATGCCCATCGTCGCTGGATTGTCAAATCCGGGTGAGAAACCTGGTCAGGACCTCCCTGGTGTGGTGGCTGACGTCTCCGACTCTTCAGGCCGGGAAGTCGTTCCTTCCGTTTCACTGGACGGTGATCACGACAGATGCCAGCCTCTCAGGCTGGGGGGGGGGGGGAGTATGGGGAGTTCAGTCGGCCCAGGGGTGCTGGACTCAGGAAGAATCCCGCCTGCCGATCAATGTCCTGGAACTTCGGGCGATCAGGCTGTGCCTCTTCGAGTGGTCTCAGACTACAAGGACGTCCGGTCAGGATCCAGTCGGACAACGCCACAGTAGTTGCGTATGTCAATCATCAGGGAGGAACAAGAAGCTCGGCGGCAGCCACTCACATCCTGAGGTGGGCAGAACGGAGCGTGCTGGCTCTATCAGCCGTGTACGTTCCGGGCGTACAGAACTGGCAAGCGGACTACCTAAGTTGCCAGACGCTGGACCAAGGAGAATGGTCGCTACACCTGGACGTGTTTCAGCTTCTGTGTCTGAAATGGGGCACGCCAGACGTGTGGATCTCCTGGTGTCACGACTCAATTGGAAGGTGTTGAGGTTCGTGGCCAGGTCAAAAGACCTGTGGGCGGATCCATCAGACGCGTTGGTGGCGCCGTGGGGTCAGTATCGGCTACTTTATGCCTTCCCTCCTCTGAAGCTTCTTCCCCGAGTGGAGGCTGAAGGGATTCCGACGATCCTAATTGCTCCAGATTGGCCTCGTCGTCCCTGGTACGCCGACCTAGTATGTCTGGTAGCAGATGTTCTTTGACGCCTGTCACTGCGAGAGGACCTTCTGTCGCAAGGTCCCATATTTCATCCTGCTTTACAGTCGTTGGCTTTAACGGTATGGCTATTGAAAGCCAGGTGCTAAGGGACCGAGGTCTGTCGGACTCTGTGATCTCTACCATGATCTGGGCACGGACGTCAACCTCCCGGAAGATTTACCATCGTACGTGGAAGGCTTGCATCTCTGTGTGAGGAGATGAGGTGGCATCAGCGTGCATATTTGATTTCCAGGGTCCTGCTGTTTTTACAGCGTGGAGTGGACCAGAAACTCGCCTTAAGTACTATTAAGGGGCAGATTTCGGCCTTGGCTGTGTTCTTTCAGCGACCCTTGGCGATGCATTCTCTAGTGCGTACGTTTGTGCAGGGGCTTCGACATGTGGCCCCTCCGGTACGTCCTCCACCACCTCCGTGGGACTTGAATCTGGTCCTCTCTGTACTTCAGAAACCACCGTTTTGAGAACATTAGGGAGATTCCCTTGTTGACTCTCTCCCAGAAGATGGCCTTTTTGGTGGCGATTACATCAGTCAGACGGGTTTCTGAATTGGGGGCCTTGTCATGCAAGGCTCCCTATTTGATCTTCCACAGGGATAAGGTGGTGCTACGTCCACAGCTGTCGTTCCTTCCTAAGGTTTTTTCAGCCTTTCAGCTTAAGGAGGACATTGTTCTTCCGTCTTTGTGTCCTCGGCCAGCGCATCCCACAGAGTCTGCGTTGCATTCCTTGGACGTTGTCCGAGCTCTGCGGGTGTACCTGTCTGCGACTGCTCCGTTCCGGAGATCAGATTCACTGTTCGTGTCAGTGGCTGGTCCTAAGAAGGGTCTGGCGGTCTCTTCGGCCACCATCTCTAGGTGGATCAGACAGGTCGTGATTCAGGCCTATGCTCTAAAAGGGCGGGCGCCTCCTTTCCCAGTTACGGCGCATTCGACCAGGGCAATAGGTGCCTCTTGGGCTTTCCGACATCAAGCGTCTGTTTCCCAGGTGTGTAAGGTGGCGACCTGGTCGTCCGTTCACACCTTCTCAAAATTTTACAAGGTTGATGTGAGTGCATCTTCGGATGCTTCCTTCGGCTGCAAAGTTTTACAGGCGGCTGTTTAAGGTTGCAACTCCTCCGTTGAGGAGCTCTGGTTTGTTTGGGGTGAAGTTTTTGTTTTGTGCTGTTTTCCCACCCCTCATTTTTTTGACACTGCTTGGGGACGTCCCTAATGTCAAGATGCTGTTGTGTCCGTCCATGAATGGAAGAGAAAAAAGGATTTTTGTTCTCACTGTAAAATCCATTTCTCTGAGTTCATGGACGGACACAGCACCCACTCCTCCTTCTTTTTTTTTTTTATGTTTGTACTGCTTTTTAACGAACTGAGCTGCAAGATGCAGGGAGAGGGGATGTACCCAGGGGGACCACCCACTGGGCGGTACTGTACTGTGTGATGTGTTTTAACACTTAACATGCTGTTTTTCTGCCTAGTCAATCTCCTAACAGGCGGATAATACCCTAATATCGAGATGCTGCTGTGTCCGTCCATGAAATCAGAGAAATTGATTTTACGGTGAGTACAAAAATCCTATTTTCTTCTAAGATTGTCCTGTATTTGGCTCCATCCATCTTCCCATCAACTCTGATCAGCTTCCCTGTCCCTGCTGAAGAAAAGCACCCAATAATATGAAGTTGCCACCACCACCATGTTTCATGGTGGGGATGGTGTGTTCAGGGTGACGTGCAGTGTTAGTTTTCCGCCACACAGCGTTTTGCTTTTAGGCCAAAAAGTTCACTTTTGGGCTCATCTGACCAGAGCACCTTCTTCCATGTTTGCTGTGTCCCCCACATGGTTTCTCGCTTCTTATGACTTTATTAAAACAATGGCTTTCTTCTTGCCACTCTCTTGACCATAAAGGCCAGATTTGTGGAGTGAACTCACATCTGCTTGCTGTCATTCCTGAACAAGCTCTGCACTGGAGGTGCCCCAATCCTGCAGCTGAATCAACTGTAGGAGAAGGTCCTGTCGCTTGTTGGACTTTCTTGGGCGCTGTAAAGAGCCCCTTGCTCGCTCGGTTCCACTCTCCCGACACTCCTCTGCTACTATTGGATCATATTGCAGATCGCAACGTCTGATGGTTCGGTCATCCGATGCTCCAGGATTCAAACTACAGCTATGTGCCATTCTAATCCATTTGTGATAGCTCAGAACAAACACCAGGCAGGCTGTATGTAAGTTCAAACAGGAATCTCATTTTATTGGATGCACACACACACTTTTATACAGCAGTTTGAACACCCTGCCCCCAACAACCACTTTCCTATTGGTCAATTGTAAAGTACATTGTAGTTCTCAATTAGGTTCTCTTGGCCATGCAAATGAGGACTTGAAACAGGGTCAGCAGGGATTGGTCCGATAGCTTGAATAGGAGAACTGACATGTGTATTGACACAGAAGCCCCAGGGGGTAATTTAAAGTACATAAACAGTCAAACACAGAACAATGCTTTTCTTCCAGACCATGAAGTCGTCTGGAGGGGGGGGGGGGGGGTTAGCCTTAAGACAGGGCAGAAATCCCACCACTGTGTAATAGATTCAAAGGAGAAATATTTCAGTATTCCAAGGTTCATGACAATACTCCCTCCTGGGAAATAGTCCAACAGCCACAGTGGGACCCCGAACGGGTCAACTCGAGGATGTTGGAAAAGTAGTCTTAAGGTTCCAGGTCTGTCTGTCGGGATAACCCATCCACATTCCTGTCTTGAGGCCCTGGCCCATAATCGGAAGGCAGGAGGCTAGCATTCAGTCCTCTCCAAAAGCCTCTGTCCCAGCTAGGTCTGTCACACATCTCCCCTTTTGGCAGGAGACTAACACAGGAGACCCCAGACGGGTTGACTCTGAAGTTAGTCCATAGTTGCATTCCCCCAATGCCGGTGTCATGGAGATCCTGCCAGAAACAGGCGCCCCGGACTTCCTGGTCTCCGTTCGCGCGTGCGTCCAGCGGGTGGCGCCAGAGAGACTATTTAAACCTGTCATTTACAGACAGTCCCTGCTGTCTGCTCTACAGCGTTGTGTGCTAAACCCTGATCTGAGACCATACCTGTGCTAAAAGACCCGGCTTACCTTGACCAACCTGTTATCTGCCTGCACCCGACCCCGGCTTGTTGTGACTACCCTTTGCCTGCATCCTGTACTTCTGCTGCCCGCCTGATATCTGACCCGGCCTGTTTACTACCCTGTTCCTGGTTCCGATCCAGTTTGCTAAACCGATCCAGTCTGCTGAGCTGTCCCAGATCCAGCCTGCTAAGCTAAACCTGCCTGCTAGCTGATCCTGTCTGCTGTGCTTCTTCCGATCCAGTCTGCGAGACCGATCCAGTCTGCTGAGCTGTCCCAGATCCAGCCTGCTAAGCTGAACCTGCCTGCTAGCTGATCCTGTCTGCTGTGCTTCTTCCGATCCAGTCTGCGAGACCGATCCAGTCTGCTGTGCTACTTCCGATCCAGCCTGCTAGCCGTTCCAGTTCCGGTATTCTGCAAGGAAGCTTCCGGGTGTTTGAATCGCCACCTCACCACAGTTGATCCTGCCAGGCACCCGTGCCACTCCTTACTCCTGTGCCAACTGTTACCTTACCAGGGGGCCCGGGAGTGGGAGCCGTAAGGGAGGCCGTCCCCTGCAATTCGGGCTCACTACCATCAGGTACGTGACAGCCGGTATCCAAACGGTACCCCAAACAAATTGTTCCAAACAGAGCATTACTCACCCAGCCAACCTCTGCCTCTCTCAGAGAACATACCCGCCGCTGGGGAGAGGCCTGGACTGGCCCTTCTCCCTGGAGTCCTTTCAGCCGCCGGAGAGAAGACAGGGTGACTGGGCTCAGTCCGTCATGCTGTTGGGGATCTGGGCCAACTGCCCAGCATCCCTGGAGTGTACAAGTGGAGACTGACGTCCCATCCACTTGTGGTCGTAGGTGAAAATCCCCTAGTGCTTGCAAAGCAAGGTTGACATCCTCCTGTCTCAGTGTCACACCATTTTCTGGGGTTGTGTCAGTGAAGACCGAAGTCCCATCCACTACCACAGGAACTCCCTCTTCTGTTAGTTGAGAGCAGAGGCCAGTAGAACTCTGCCCTGCTGCCAGTGATTCAGCTGGGAGTAAAAGCTTTACTACCTCAGCTTGTTGCTGGAGAGAGGGGCCAACTTCCCCGGCTCCCTGGAACTCCACAGTTGTTGCCTGTGCTGGGCAGAGGTTGGTAGCACTCTGCCCTGTTGCCAGCACTTCTGCTGGAAACCCCACACCATCTGCTCCGGCTAACTGTTGGGGAGGGAAAATGGCTGCTTCTCCTCCCTGCATCTCTGAAATCCACTGGGAAAGAGGAACCATCACCTTCTCAACTCGGGCCTCCAAAACTGCCACGGGTGTAGAGCAGGGTCTGCAGTACTTTGTCCTGCTGCCAGTACTTGAGCAGGCGATGCATAATCCATAACATCCTCTGAACAGTCCCTTAAGTCCATACCTTCTGTAATCTGTGGCTGGGGAGATGAGCCAACTGCCCTAGCTCCCTGGAACTCCACATCATCCACTTCGGCTTTAGGGATAACAATCTTCAGATTTTCCACTGCCGATTCTTCAGCCAGGATTTCAGAGTTGTCCACTGGTATTTCCTGATAGTCCCAGGCAAAGGTAGCACCAGCCTACTTATGAGCAGATTCTAGCAGCTGTCTGTAGGCGATCTCCGATTGCCGTATTTCCGCCATTCTCCCCTCATGTCGCTCTAGTTCTCTCTTTTGTCGCTCTCGTTCTCTCTCTTGTCGCTCTAGTTCTCTCTTTTGTCGCGCATCCTGCAGCTGGATGCCTCTAATGGCTTCCTGTATGGCGGTCTCTGATGGGTTAGCACCATATAATGCCAAGCGCTGTCGAACTCGTTGCTGAAACAAGTCTTCAATTGACCGGGGTCCTGCATCACCATCCCTCTGATCCATCTCGGCTAGCTCACTGATCAAGGTGGCCTTGTTCTTTGTCCCACTGGTCCCTCCACGGCTCTCAAGCAAGTCTTTCAGCGTGGCTTTCCTGCAGGCTGCATAGCTGGTCATTCACTGTGGTGGTTTGGAGTGTCCCAGGAACTGGAGGGAAAATCCCACCGCTGCCACCAATGTAACGACACCCCCAAATATGAAAGGGGTTAACGCCGTTTAGATATCTTCCCTCTCCTGGACACACATTCGCTGCCGATCCTCCACACTCAGACGACCACTTCCCATAGGAATTAATCCTTCCGAAAGAAAGAGACGCACTCTGTATCTTTCCAACATGAACTCCTTTTATTATGAGAAAACGCAGGTCTTTTTATACACTCAACGAATACTGCATTAATCTACATGAACAATGGTCTAACTCCACCCACAACATAACGCCCAATACACATTATTTTGACACCTCCTAGAAGACAACAGGTTAGCTTTTGTCTCCCAATACCCATCTGACCAGACCCAATTTACATGAGTCAATTAGCTACAGCTGCTGTCTCAGACCCATGACCTCTAGACTAGCCTTACTGTCTCCCATCTATCAAAAGACTTCACACAATATTTGCATAACGAACTTTCAATACACATCTTACAATGAAAGGATCTGTAGCCTTTTTGTCTGCTAGTTCCACAACCTATAATTACAGACTTAATTACCACAAGCCACACTAGACAGTAGAATGTAAATCACCCCCCACCTCATCACAGCAATGATTACACAACCCCCACACACAGTATACATCCAATATATGCCCTGTATATACCGTATTGGATATGGCTATCACAGATCATGGTGGGGTTCTCATTCACCCTGTGCCCCTAAGTGAGACACAGGGTGGTTTACACATAAGAGGCATTGGGGAAGCTGAAGCAAAGGTATCTCATACTGTCTAAGAGATTCTGGGTTCCCCGGGCCTTCCCGTTACAGGCGCCTTGAAGCCTTATTCACAAATGCAGTGGAAATGTTTTTATGGGGGTTAAGTTCACTTTCATGGGATGGGAGGCTGTCTGCGGAAGGTTAGACTATCAATGGCTGTTATCTGCAGCCTGAAATCGGGATGTTCTATTAGGATGGCGGGGGCTTGGCCTCTAACACACTCACACTTTATACTGATCTGTAGAGGCCCCTTGAAGGAGACCTGCTCCTTGTCATTAGGCTTCAGGCTCGATTCACACCTATGCATGTTGCTTTTGAGCGTTTTTGCCTTGCTTTTTGCGGTGCTTGCTGCGTTTTTCAACATGCGTTTTTACCGCGATTTGAGTTTTGCGGCAAAAACTTGCGTTTTGGATGCAGGTCCATTGACTTCTATTACATGCAAAACGCTGCTTTTTGCTGGAAAAAAAGTCCCCGACCCTTTCCAAAAACGCAGAGGCACAAAATGCATTGATGTGAACATGTTCCATAGGAACCCATGTTAAAAAATTTCCATGCATTTCTGCAAAATGCACCAAAAAACGCATTAGTGTGAATCAAGCCTCACAGCTTGTCCACTACAGGAGCGCAGCACACAGGGCCGGATTTCCCACAAGGCCACCGAGGCCAGGCCTCGGGGCGGCAGTTGATACAGGGGCGGCGGCGCCGCTCCTGCGGCGACTTCTCGGCTTTCGCTATCATAGCCCCCTGTGGGCGGCGGCGCCGGCACTTGCTACTTTGCCTAAGCTGTGTGGAGGCGGCCGTGAGTGACAGGCGCGCGCACGGAGGCGTGCGTGGCGGCGTGAGGCGGCGCTCACGGAGGCGTGCATGGTGGCCTGAGGCGGCGTGAGGTGGCGCGCGGTAAGGACACCAAGAGAAATTAGAGGACTTTGAAGGCTGCCGCAGGTGTGTACACGCATCTCAATGGGACTTTTTTTATACCGGTTAGCAACATATTTTTTTTATCTTGTTTTTTCATTCAAAGTGAAAGACCACTTTAATATCGATTTTCGTGCTTGTTCTTGCAATTATATTTGTATGTGGGAGGCAGCAATATTTACTCTTTATTTGCTGTAAGCATACTTTGCTTCCTGCCTAGCAGTGGTGCACAATTCTTGTGCCTACCATTTGGTACATCCATCTATCAGGCCTGGCTGTCTGGAAACAAAATACGCTCCATGTGGCATATACCTTATCTCAGCAGTTTCTAATAAGCGAGTGATTGCAGTGAGGGCCCATTTGCACTGTACTTTGCAATGCTGCAGTACTAGAAGATACAATTCAATAGACTTGAATGAGGGATTGCAAGAAAAAAGACAAATAAAGTGTAATAAAGTTATTTGTGCAACAGGCTGTTGCACAAATCACTTTATTACACTTTATTTATGATATCTATGGCTGCTAGTGCTATGCATATTTATATAATCCATATTGAGCACTATATTTGGCTGCTTCTGCTTGGCACACACGCACAGTCGCACATGATGATGAATTTAAGTCGTCCTCATCATGTGCGATTGTACGTGTGTGCCAGGCCCAAGCAGAAGCAAGCAGCCAGTTAAATATTATAGTGCTAAATATGGATTATATAAATATGCATAGCAGCCATAGATATCATAAATAAAGTGTAATAAAGTGATCTGTGCAACAGGCTCATTAAAGGGGTTGTAAAGGCAATTTTTTTTCTTTTTAAAAAAATAACAAACATGTTATACTTAACTCCACTGTGCAGCTCGTTTTGCACAGAGTGGCCCCGAACCTGATCTTCTGTGGTCCCTCGGCGGCTCCTCCCAGCAAGAACTAACCCCCTTCATGCGAGCTCTCTCGCATATGGGAAAGTTCTTGCGGTCGCGCTCCCGTGATACAGCCGGTCCCCGTGTGTGTGTGGGGGGGGGGGGGGCGGCATTGAAGGACCCGGCCTTGGGGCGGCAAAGGGAGTAAATCCGGGCCTGGCAGCACACTATCTGATCTCTGCAGGATTTACCCTTTTGCTGCCAGAGCTGTTTTTGCACCCATGTTTAAAGAATCAATTCAGGCCTTAAGATTACATAAACACCCCCGTCCCCCCCAAATATATATTTTCTTAAAGCAGACAAGTTCATGTAAATGTGCATGGCATGATGGCATCATCACGAAAAGAGGTTGTTTTTTTTTGTTTTGTTTTTTAGTTTAACGTTGCACTTCTGTCAAAGGAATATTCATGTAACGAAACTTGGTTTACCTTAACCACTAAGAGCCCATTCACACGGTCGTTGCGCGATTTTATGAGGCAACTCAGACACGACTTGAGTATGAATCACAGTGTGACCTGGAGCTACTTACAAGGCAACTTCAAGTTGCCTGCAGGACAGGAGACATTCCAGTGGCCAATCAAACAAGAATCAGCTCTGGGGGAGGGAGAGGTTTGCCTGAGAAATTTATTTTCTCTTCCTGGAGAGTTGCTCCTATTGAGACAGTGATCCGAATTCAGAGGCAACTCCCATTGAAATCAATGGGTACAAGTCGCCTAGAAGTCGGATTGAAGTAGTACAGGGACCTTTTTTGAAGTCGGAGCGACTGCAGTAGTGTGCATTAAGACGGCTCCATTAACTTGCATTGATTTCCTCAGCCAGCGCGACTTGAGGCAACTAGGGGCGACCTGGGGCGATTTGAAGTCGGATCCAAAGTTGCCCCTGTGTGAATGGGCTCTTAAGCCCCGGACCAATACGCAGCATAAAGACCAGAGGTGATTTTACAATTTGGCACTGCGCTGCTTTAACTGGAAATTGTGCGGACATGCAATGTTGTACCCAAAACGAAATTTGCGTCCTTTTCTTCCCACGAATAGAACTTTCTTTTAATGGTATTTGATTGCCTCTGCGATTTTTTATTTTTTTTTGTGATATAAGTGAAGTCAGACCAGACGAAACCGGCAAAGTGCATAAGCTGAATGTCACAAACACTTCCAGAATCTGTCAGCATTTGTCTCTTACATGCCTGTTTGATACAGCTTAAATGTGAGTAATATTGCTATAAGTTCAATAAAAGTGTTTTTTATTACGGAATTTCACTATTTGGGATTCCTTCCTTTCCCTCTTACTCTGAGATAACACTGGGATTACCACAAAAGGACCAGGGAGACGAGACACCGCCAGAGTGCTGCACAGTGCCATATACTGTGAAAGTTTTTCACCCCAAGAGGGGGTGAACATCTGGTGAGTGCGGTCTTTATTGGAGCACGTTCTGCTGTGGGCACCAGTCTTGAAGATTAAAAAAGGTCACATCACCAGGCACTGGGCACCTAGCATCTGAAAAAACTACAAAATCATTGGACAATCATATTGCTCAATCGAATCGCATGAGGTTGCATTTGCACCTTATTGCATAGTCGCTCAACCAAATCGCATGAGGTTGCATTCATATTGCTCAATCGAATCGCATGAGGTTGCATTTGCACCTTATTGCATGGTCGCTTAACCAAATCGCATAGTCGCAAGATTTTTTGCCTAGCAAAGTTGCTGGGCATCTAGCATCAAATCATTGGACAATCACATCAATTTGCACAATTCTGCATTTTTTTTTTTTTGCACTTTATCGCTAGTCGCAGGACATTTTTGCATGCATCATTAATTTATTATTATCACGGTTTTATACATTGGTTTAATTTTTTTCACTGTTATCACCTTTTAATTGTTCACAATATTTTATTCATTTCATTATTTTATTTTTTATATATAATTTTATGCTCATTATTTATATCCGCATCAATCTATATTTATCACATATTCATATATATTAGTGAAGCATTTGGCACCAATGACACTAGTATAATACAGGGGTATTTATGTATCTATTTATATATAAAATATTCACTTGCACTCTAGAGCAAGGAAGTCCTTGAATTGTAATTAGTGCCAATTCTACACCTCCCTTCAGTCTACCCATATGTGGAATTGCACCCCAAAATACATTTTGCTGCTTCTCCTGAGTACGGGGATACCACATGTGTGGGACTTTTTAGGAGCCTAGCCGCGTACGGGATCCCGAAAACCAAGCACCGCCTTCAGGATTTCTAAGGGCGCAAATTTTTTATTTCACTCCTCACTACCTATCACAGTTTCGAAGGCCATAAAATGCCAAAATAGCACAAAACCAACCCCCAAATGACCCCATTTTGGAAAGTAGACACCCCAAGCTATTTGCTGAGAGGCATAGTGAGTATTTTACAGCTCTCATTTGTTTTTGAAAATTAAGAAAGAAAATAATTTTTTTTTTTCTTTTTTACATTTTCAAAACTTTGTGACAAAAAGCGAGATCTGCAAAATACTCACCATACCTCTCAGCAAATAGCTTGGGGTGTCTACTTTCCAAAATGGGGTCATTTGGGGGGGTTTTGTGCCATCTGGGCATTCCATGGCCTCTGAAACTGTGATAGGCAGTGAGGAGTGAAATCAAAAATTTACACCCTTAGAAAGCCTGAAGGCGGCGCTTGGTTTTTGGGGTCCTGTACGCGGCTAGGCTCCCAAAAAGTCTCACATGTGGTATCCCCGTACTCAGGAGAAGCAACAGAATGTATTTTGGGGTGTAATTCCACATATGCCCATGGCATGTTTGAGCAATATATCATTTAGTGACAACTTTGTGCAAAAAAAATCAAAATAAAAAAAATATTCTTTTTTTTCCGCAACTTGTGTCAACATATAAAATATTCCATGGACTCAACATGCCTCTCAGCAAATAGCTTGGGGTGTCTACTTTCCAAAATGGGGTCATTTGGGGGGGTTTTGAACTCTCCTGGCCTTTTATACACAACATTAGGAAGCTTATATCACACATCATCCACTCTTCTAACCACTTGAAGACAAAGCCCTTTCTGACACTTTTTGTTTACATGAAGAAAATTTTTTTTTTTTGCAAGAAAATTACGTAGAACCCCCAAACATTATTATATATTTTTTTAAAGCAAAGGCCCTACAGATTAAAATGGTGGGTGTTGCATTTTTTTTTTTCACACCGTATTTGCGCAGCGATTTTTCAAACGATTTTTCAAACGCATTTTTGGGGGAAAAAATACACTTTTTTTTAATGCTTTAAAACACACTATATTGCCCAAATGTTTGATGAAATAAAAAAGATGATCTTAGGCCGAGTACATGGATACCAAACACGACATGCTTTAAAATTTTGCACACATGCGCAGTGGCGACAAACTACATACATTTTAAAAAGCCTTTAAAAGCCTTTACAGCCAGGTTACCACATTATATTTACAGAGGAGGTCTACTGCTAAAATTACTGCCCTCGATCTGACCTTCGCGGTGATACCTCACATGCATGATGCAATTGCTGTTTACATATGACGCCAGACCAACGCTTGCGTTCGCCTTTGCGCAAGAGCAGGGCGGGACAGGGGTGCTTTTTTTTTTTTTTTTTTTTTTTAACTGTTCCATATTTTTTTTTTTTTTTTTATTGTTATATCAGGGAATGTAAATATCCCCTATGATAGCAATAGGTAGTGACAGGTACTTTTTTTTTTTTTTTTTTTAAAACTGGGGTCTATTAGACACTAGATCTTTCCTCTGCCCTCAAAGCATCTGACCACACCAAGATCGATGTGATGACATGCTTTCCCAATGGCGCTTTTTATATCCGGGGGGGGTACATTCCCTCCCACTGCTTGTAAAAGCAGTCCAGAGGCTAATTAGCCACTAGGATTGCTTTTACATGAAAGCCGGCCGCTGGCTGGAAAGAATGATACCAAGATGATACCTAAACCCGCAGGCATCATTCTGGTATAACCATTCAAAGTCCAGCAACATACCAGTACGTTGCTGGTCCTTGTTGGACATGTATTGTAATCCTTTTTTTTCATGCAGCCTGTTGGCTGAACGAAAAAGATTGATCGGTGTGTATGCCCACCATTAGAATACCTCCCTTCATTCATCCACTTCTAATGATGGGCAAACATGCACCATTTCTATATGTCGAAGCATGGGGGCATCCTCCCGCAAAAGTTATGCCGTGTACACACGGTCTGACTTTTCCACGGGCAAGCCTCCGTCGGAATTTCGACCGTATGTACGCGCATTAGGAGCAAAATCGCTCCTCTGCCCCTGCTGCCCCCATGCTTCGGCATATATGCTTTTTTTTTTTTTTTTTACTGTGGTGGTGAAATCACCTCCTACAGCACTGGAGTCGCAGGGATCAGGCCTGTCTCTGCGAACGCTGCAGTTATGTGTGTTGTGTTTTGTAAGTGACAGTGATCAATCGATACTGCACTTGGGTGGCCTGGGCTAGACGGAGGGGCAAAATGTAGGTGCTAGCAGGTATCTGGGCTGATCCCGCTAACACTGCGTTTTTGGGAACCCTAAACTGCTGGGGACGCTAGTATAGATCTGATCAGATCAGATATTGATCTGTTCAGATACTATACCACTAAGGGAGGTGTATGCTTCACACATGGGTGTTAGCGCTACTGGCACTAACCTGATGCTGCCTGGGGTGACGCAGACCCTCTCTGACGCTAAAACCTAATTGATCTCACCCGCCGGGCGATCAGGGGGTTAAACCTTTATTGGGTTATATACGGCGGGTGCCCTGACACTAAAAAAAGCCAACTAACTAACCAGCGTCACCCGTAACACTTATACGGTGATCACTGGTAAAAGGATAAACTAGGGGCAATCGGGGTTAAAACCTTTATTAGGTAATATATGGGGGTACCTGACGCTATATAAAAACCTGACGGGGAACCTAAATGACGAAATAACTAACTGGCTAACCAGTGTCACCAGTGACACTTGTACAGTGATCACTGGTGAAAGGGTTAACTCTAGGGGTAATCAGGGGGTTAAAACCTTTATTAGATAATATATGGGGGTACCTGATGCTATAAAAACCTGGCGGCAAACCTAAAAAAATAACTGACTACCTAGCGCCGACACTAATACAGCGATCAGAAAAACGATTGCTTAGTGACAGTGGTGCTAGGGGGTGAAAGGGTTACCTGGGGGGGCGATCAAGGGGGTTAAACCTTTATTAGGGGGGGTTAGGGGGCTACCCTGGACCTAAAGGGACCTAACACTAACTGCCCTGACACTTTTACAGTTACAAATGTCACTGTTTGCAGTGATCAGTAAATAAATGATCACTGCAATCAGTGACACTGTGACTGGGGGGGGGGGGGGGCGACCGTGTGCCTATGTGTCCTGGTGTCAGTGTATTGTTTGTGCACTTACTTGATGTCTTCTCTCCATGGTGCTCTGGTCTATGTGAACGCCGCATGGAGAGATGACATCACTTCCTCTGCCTGCGTTTACATTACACAGGCAGAGGAAGCATTTGATTCGCCGGGAACGATCGCGAGGGGGTGGCCAGAAACCAATGGCCGCCCCCTCATCACGGATCGCTCCCGGAGCGATACCGACCGCTCACTGTGCCGGAGGGGGGTCCAATCGGACCCCCCACCCATACAAAGGCAGGTACATGATTGTGCCTGTCCGTGCCATTTTGCTGACGTATATATACAGTGAGCGGTCGTTAAGTGGTTAAAGGCCTTATATAATGACTAAATATGTGTCTGTAGTGCATGTTCCAAACTTTTAATATCATAAATATTAACCTATTTGTTTTTTCACTCTGGGAGTATATAAGGAGTTTGGAAACTGTAAAGAAATGCTTAAACAATACATTACAATGCAACTACACCCATTTGATTTTAGACGACTAAAACTAAAACAGAAGACTAAAATGGGACAAAAACTAAAATGCCATTTTAGTCCGAAGACTAAAAATAGATCTAAATTTGCAGGCAAAATTTACACTGCATGCAACCCTGTCACTATGGACAAGGTTACTAATCTTTTTTTCTAACACCCACCTAACCACTGGACACTGTTTTCTCGCAAAAGCTACAGTCACACTCTGGCTCTATCCTACTCTCTCTAACTCACATCTTCAATCTCTACCTCTCCTTGTATTCTTCCCCAACTCTGTAAAGTTCTCACTGGACCCCACCAATCTAAACAACCTTCGCCCCATCTCCTTTGCTCCCCTTTTTATCCAAACTCACAACCGACTAAGCAACCATCTCACTGAAAATAACCTTGATCCCCTTCAGTCTGGATTTTGCCCTCAATACTCCACAAACTGCTCTCCTAAAACTCAATAAAGATCTACCAACGGCTAAATTCATTAGACACAATTTTTTACTCTTTCTGCTGCCTTTGATACAGTTGACCACCTCTCCTCCTCAAAAAAAACTTTGCGCCTTTTTGGTCTCTGTGACTGTAATCTTTGCTGGTTCTCATCCTACTTATCCAATCGCACCTTTTAGCATTTACTTACAATTCTACTTCCTCCTCTCCTTTTTTCTTTTTCTCTTGAGGTCTCCCAAGGTTTTGTTCTGGGACCTCTCCTATTCTCAATCTACACCTCCTCCCTGGGTCACTGATGGCCTCCCATGGTTTCCATCTTTATGCTGACGACACCCACATTTATATCTCTACCCCTCAGCTCATTCCTTCAGTCTCCTCACGTATTACTAATTTACTAACT
Organism: Rana muscosa; assembly: GCA_029206835.1. Classification (NCBI taxonomy): domain Eukaryota; kingdom Metazoa; phylum Chordata; class Amphibia; order Anura; family Ranidae; genus Rana; species Rana muscosa. The sequence continues at coordinate 390,605,677 of CM055127.1, forward strand.
AACACTTCCTCAGACTAAATCCATCTAAAACCAAGCTCATATTTCCTTCCCCAGGTGCCTCTTCCCCTGATTTCCTTACCCAGGTTGCTGGCACAACGATCAACCCATTCAAGGTTCTAGGTGTAATCCTGGACTCTGAACACACCTTTTCGGCCCCACATTCAATCACTGTCCTAATCTTGCTGCCTCAACCTATGCAACATCTCCAAAAAACACCCCTTCCTAACCATTGACACCACAAAGCTCCTAATCCACTTCCTGATCATTTCCCGCCTTGACTACTGCAACTCCCTCCTCACTGGATTACCTTTACATAGGCCATCCCCTCTTCAGTCCATGAATGCTGCTGTCAGACTCCTCCACCTTGCCCAACTGTTCAGTGTCTGCTACTCCTCTCTATCAATCCCTCCACTGGCTTCCACTCACCCAACCAAATTAGTTCAAAGTACTAACAACAACTTACAAAGCCATTCACAACTCTGCCCCCAGCTACATCACTAACCTTGTCTCCAAAATACCAACCTGATCGTTCTCTTCATTCCTCCCAAGACCACCTGCTCTCTAGCTCCCTCCTCACTTCCTCCTATACTTGCCTTTTAGGACTTTCCCGAACCTCTCCCATCCTATGGAACTCCCTACCCCAATCTGTCCGACTATCCCCAACACTGTTTACCTTTTTAAACAATCCCTGAAACCCCTTCTTTTCAGAGAAGCTTATTTTACCCCCACCTAACAACTATAATTTTACTTTCTCCATCTTTACATCCCCCACAGCTATTGCCTTTTGTATCACTTGACCCTTTCTCCTAGATTGTAAGCTTTAACGAGCAGGGTAATCAGATTCCTATTGTATCTGTACTGTTTGCCCTCATGTTGTAAAGCGCTGTGCAAATTGTTGGTGCTAAATAAATCCTGTATAATAATAATAGATAGTTGCAGTGTGCTATATAGGTCCAGGGCCATGGTTTATTCCTCTGGGTGCCTTCTGAGGGTATGCACACTGTAACAGGCAAAGCCTTGTCCCTGGATGGGACCAGAGACATGGAAAAGTTGACAAGGTTTCCCTGTACTGCTTTTCATGTCTTGATGTATCTGTAGTATACACTACATCCTTATCCTAAAAGACATACTACAGTACTATTGTTACGGACCTATTCCTACCTCGCTTAAATGCTTAAAATAAGAGATCAAAACCTTTTGTCTGTATAAAATGAAATCAAACGATAGCGATGCCAAGAGAGAAAACAATTCCATTTATTTATAAAGAAACGATACTGGTATTAATCTGATAACATAAATGATATCACCTTTAAAACAAAGATGATACCGGTAATACAAATAGGAACATTGCCATAACATAAATGATACACAATAATACCAATAAGAACAAGAGAGCAAAAGAGGAGTAAGATTAATCTTCTTAAAAATGGGAGAGAGAGAGAGAGAGACCGGGGGAGAGAGAGGGAGAGGGAGAGGGAGACGGAGAGAGCTTACTACGTCACCATGTCGTCTGCGTCAAGACCTCATTCGCAAGGAGAGCTAATCATGGCTCTGGCTGACTAATATATACCCCCTCTATGCCTACCCCCCCATCAACCAGGATGCAAAATCCCGTGGTCTCATTGGTTTAAAGCTGACCACCTGATTGGTTGAAATCTCAAGCCTCTTTACTTAGCCTTCCAAATCTAAACCAGAAATACTTGCTGCTTTTATCAGATAGAGGTGTGTTCCTTTGATGCTCAGTTCAACCAGTTCTCACAATATATGCTAAGGGCCCCTGCGGTGACTGGCCCTTTCAAGACAAAGGATATTTAACCATATTTAAGTATCCCCTGAAACCTAATTTGGGTTCTCAACTGGGAGATGATCAGACCTTTGAAAACAATATGAGGGGGGGCTCTCCCTCAAAGATAATATATATTTCAGTAAACTCATAAACAGATTTTACCAGTCCACCTACATATATATATATATATATACACACATGCAGCGCCCTGTTCCCAATGTCTAAATTCAGTGAAACCAACAGCTCCTACAGGGGGTAGTGCTACATAGATACATATATACAGGTGTCCGTTGGGGGCATGGTGGGTTATTTAGAGTCCACGATATGAAATATTCAAAATATCCACCACACTATGCACATAAGCGACTCATAGGTAGGGCACAAATGTACAGAGACTTACATTTCTAGTAGTTTTTCCTAACGTTATTGTCTCTCACAATTCATCTTAATGGGTTTGTTCTTTTAATGTTTTAGCTATTCGTATTTGGCCTTTTTATTTCCATCTCTCAACTGGATGTTTCTCTCAGGCTAGTAATGTAGTGCTTATACGAATGCTAGCTGCTCATGCACGAAACAGACAGCAGTGATTTCAAGGTAGATCCCTGATGATACTTCAAGTTCCTATCAAGTTTATAGTGGATCCCATTAATATGCCTTTTTGTCTACAGTTTTAGACCTTTACTGGAAAATGTGTGTGTGTAGCATTTTTGCTGCACATAAACAGTAGAGAAGAACATTAAAAGTTGAAGCACCATTTATAGCAGTAAAATGCCAAGGCTTCTCAGTGCTGAAGCTGGTGGTAAAGATTAGACCCTCACACCATAGGATCGAACAAGAGAGAACCATCCAGAAATACAGAGAGAAGCTCCTCCAGAAGGAATCTGTGATTTTCTGCTGACTTTGAAAGACTAGCCTCTTCAACTTGGCATTGTAAAGGAGGAGCAACAAATGTTACTAGAGAATGGCACGCACAGATCTATAACTTCATTAACTTTCATATGTTAAACTAATGAGTAGCTTTTTACACTGAACTGGGCTTCTTTAGGGAAACCATTCATAAACCTATATTTGATAAGGTAACCATCCCACCAGATACTAGGCAACATTTAGGAAAAGTATCCTTGTCTGCAGAAAAAACTTGTTTCTGGTATAAGGAGTGTTTAAGCACACAATCACACTATACTGGAACACCCAATCACCAGATGTAAGCATTTTTACAGGGGGGGGGGGGGAGGGGCACTGCAGATATTTTTTGGGAACTTCTGAGGAAAAGATCCAGCAGGGTTGTGTAGAGGGGAACATTTCTTGTCCCTTATGTTGTCTACTATTTAGGAAGAAGGTTAGTTTGTCAGATTTTATCACAGGGTCAGTATGACATCCAGGGTTCTAGTGTTTCCAGGAAGAGATTAGCAATAGCAGACTCTGTATTTCTCTCGAGATCTGATTCCTTGAATCACAGAGGGTTGTTTCAGACAGACAGAATTAAACACCCTGCTAGTGACCTGACAGCAGGGTTACTGGGAGGGGGGTGCATTTTTCTACTGTGTTTTTAGGAAACACAAACCTTTTAGCTTCATCAAGAGCATGCCAGCAAGACATAACGGATTCTGTCTCTGTTTTGCTTGTGGATTTTCTAATGGGGGGGAAAAACCTTCAGACAAATACTGTGTATCTTTTAGGTAATATGCTTTCTTTTCCACAAATTTCTTTTCTATAATATTCTAGATCTAAAAAATTTATGTATGTATATACCGTATTTATCGGCGTATAACATGCACAGGCGTATAACACGCACCCTAACTTTAAGAGGGAAGTTTCAGGGAAAAAACTTTCCACAGCCCCCTGCGTATAACACGCAGGCACAGGTTACCCTCTATTTTCATGGTAAAAAAGTGAGTGTTATACGCCAATAAATACAGTATATATTATTTTTTAACTATTACACTTTGTTCGAAAATAGATCTCAAGCTTGCTTTGCAAAGCCGAGATCTGTAAGCAGTTGAAAGGGAGGAGAAAGCTTATCTAGCTATATTAAACATAGACCGCAAACCAAAATCAATTGTATAGCAGAGTCCAAAATAAAACATGGAGGCGTGACTATTCTTCCGTCACATGTAAATACCAGGCGCTGGGCTAAAAAATACTCACTTGCTGGTATATGGTTCCCTTGTTGCTCTGGAAACTATACCTGGGCACCTCGAATGTCTGATGGGTGATGCTGGGAGGAGAAGGGAACTTTCCTTTATATTTTCTGGACTGGAAAAAAGCTGGATAGCTTATAGTCTCAGGTGTGGGACCATATCAAAAAACATACTGACTTTGGTAGGGACCTGGCCAGGTACCTGCTTTTTCTCTTCGATCTCCCTAGATGAAAATTTAAACAATCTATGGTGATCCACCTGTTTGCCTCTAGGGTAGTGGTTCTCAACCTGGGGGTCAGGACCCCTCGGGGGTCGAATGATGATTTGCCAGGGGTCACGAATCCTGGGCTGTTCCTGAAGCCTGCACCGCTCGCCCAGCCTTTTTGCGGCCATCCAGCAGGGCTGTTCCTGGAGCCTGTGGCCGCCCACTCGGCATCTTCGCTAGAGGTCAGCTGACTGGTGAGGAATGTGAAGTGGGAGTTGCTGGAGGAGACACCTATCTCCCGATTTTGGCATAGGTGTCACTGCTACGAGACACCACAAAGTCTGAGACACAGTGAAGCGGAAGACACAGTGCGTAACACTACCTGTGATTATAGTTGCCATTAAAAGTCCCCACTACAGTTCTCAGATCAGCAGATGATCTTGATCAAGAGCACCTAAATTGTCTGATCAGCACTGCCACTGATCCAATCCCCCCCCACCAAGAAGTAAGAGAAGGAATAAAAATAGAGAAAACATGGAAGGGAGAGGAAAACAGGGGGATGAACAAAGAAAAAGGGAGAGCAAGGAATAAGAGAACAAGAAATATGTCTATAGAGAGGGATGGGGGGAAAAAAACAAGAAATTAGGATAGAGTGAGATAAAAGGGAAAGAAAGGAGAACAAAGAGAGTGGTACATCCTAAAATGTACCAGAAGGGGTTTTAATACTGTACAAGTGGAAGGGTCTCAGGGAGCGCTAAATGTCTGCGGGTTAGGGGTGCAAACTACATGTCTTGCCTTGGGTGCTGACAACCCACGCTACGAAAATAATTTTACTGTTAGGGGTCCCCACAACTTGGGGAATTTTATCAAGGGGTCACAGCACTAGAAAGGTTGAGAACCACTACTCTAGGGCATCCCAGTGCTCTGGAAGCAAGAGTTTCCCCAATGCTTTTGCAGTGCTTTGCGAGAATAGCCAATATTAATTCCATGGAAAGCCTGCATGTATCCCTGTACTGTGTTTTTATGGCCTGTTTCTGTTGTAATAAGGTTTTCAATAGGCTTTAGACTAGATATTTTGGATATGATTGCATTTCTTTGTTGCAATAACAAAAAACTGACTACCTCAATGACTACATTGACACTGGATGTTTACGTACGCTCTTCTTGGGCTTGTCGGTTTACTGATTTGTTGTCTCAACCAGTCTGCATTCCTGCTTTTTGAAAAATACTATATATAATTATATTGTGTGTGTGTGTGTGTGTGTGTGTGTGTGTGTGTATGTATGTGTAATATGTGTGTGTGTGTGTGTGTGTATGTATATATATATTTATTAATGACCCCCGAAGGAGCTGCTGATTAATTTTGGGTCATGCAAACTACCTCCATGGCTTCCGTTGTCAGGGTAAAGTGTTTTAAGAAAAGTCAATGTCCACACAGATGTAAAACCTCAACAGTCAAGCCTCGTACACACGAACGAGTTTCTCAGCAAAAACCAGCAAGAAACTTGCTGGCATAGATTTTTTGCCGAGAAATTTGTTCGTGTGTATGGTTTCTCGTCAAGAAAAGCGACAAGAATCTCGACGAGAAAATAGAGAACCTGCCGGGAAGCCCGCGCATGCTCGAAATGACTTTGACGCATGCGCGGTAGCTTCCTAGGCATAGGTAGGGTGAACCAAGATGGCGGCGACGGCATCGAATGTGACGAGCGCATGCTCGTCATATTCGATGACGTCACTGCGTTTGCTCCATTCAAAGAACCGCGGGTTCTTTGAAAGGAGCGTGTGTACACTCGGCCGGGACAAGTTTCTTGTCCAAGAATCTCGTCGAAAAAAATGACATGTTTTTTTCGACGAGAGTCTCGGCCGTGTGTACGAGGCTTTAGTCTTTATTTTCTTTTGCTGTAGAACTTGAGAGAAAGTGGGAAACGAGAAGTAGGGGAAGGTTCAGGCACGCGGTACAAAAGATGCAAACAGTAAGTTTGCATCTGAGTGGGTATTGCTCACCCGGATAGTCCCCTCACGGTCCTAGCAGCCGGAATGATGCAATGATCAAACTTTAGACAGTTTAGGCCACAAACTATCGGTCAACGAAGGTCTCGGACACAGACCTGGTGAACTTTAGGATGCGTCTGGGAATCCTCTGCCACAGGATTTTAAACATCCCGAACCTCCAGCCGAGCCTTTAAGCCAGACCGGCGTATTACAGGGCTTTAGTATAGAGTATATCCCTCCTTGAATGGGTTGCCAGGCCTCTCCGAGACATCGGCGCCTTGCCAGTCTCCTCAGGGGCAGGTCCTCCCCCCGGCTCTCCTCCTCAAGGGCTTCCTTCCCACGGATGGACAGCCTGGGATAACTTTCAGAAATGTAGGCCCAAACCGGCAGAGCTGGGCCTAGTGAGCAGAGATGTAGCCTTGGGCTGAAGGTGCCCGGGGCTAGAACACACACACGCACCCCGTGCCATGAGGGCCACGAGGTGCACCAGGAAGAAAACCCCCACTTCAATGGCGTCTGCCCCTTATGTACCCCTCCCCAGCATGCACAGCAGGCTAACCACGCCCACTGCACGGCTGCCGAGAAGGGACACCCCATACAGCTGTGATACGCCTGTATTCCAACATGGGCCAGCGGTGGCAGTGCCACCTACGGGCGATCAGGGAAAATAACTGCCAGGCAGTATCACAACCAGAGCAGAAGCAAAATTCAAAGAAATCGGCAAGTCTGGGCCCAACGATTGGCTCAGACTAGCCCCTAAATTTAAACATAGCGTGGACCATTTTGGGCGGGCTATATATATATATATATATAGAGAGAGAGAGAGAGAGAGAGAGAGAGAGAGAGAGAGAGAGAGAGAGAGAGAGAGAGAGAGATTCTAATTAGGGATGCAATGAAATTTCGGCTGCCGAAACATATTGTCCGGGAAAAAAAAAGCAGATACCGTATATACTCGAGTATAAGCCGAGTTTTTCAGCACATTTTTTTGTGCTGAAAATGCCCCCCTCGGCTTATACTCAAGTCGCCTTTTTTGATCTCCCTGACTTTGGGGACCTGGTACCGGCCGGCCGTAGATCCCCCTGGACCCCAAACTTGGCACACATGTAGCCCCACTCTTCCTCTATAAGTGTGCAAAGTTTGTTGTCTGGGGGACCTACTGCCGGGGAGCACCAATTTTTCAAAGCCGGCACCCCTTCCTTAGACTCCCATGTTAAACGTCAGTCTAGTCATGGGCACAGTGAGGCATGGACACAGTGAGGCATGCACATGGACACAGTGAGGCACAGCGAGGCATGCAGATGGACACCCTAGGCTTATACTCAAGTCAATACATTTTCCCAGTTTTTTGTGGTAAAATTAGGTGCCTCGGCTTATATTCGGGTTGGCTTATACTCGCGTATATACGGTAATGGAGACGAAAATGGGGTGGAAATATCTGCTAGAGGTGCACCGCATGGAAATTTTGCTAACACTATGAGCAATGTGTTATATAAAAATGTATATATTATATTTAAAATATATAAAAAAAATTATATTTTTCAAAAACATTCATTTTTGGTATCGGTTTCGGCACCACTTAAAAAGATGAGGGAGGCCTGTAATTGTCATCATAGGTATACCTCAACTATGAGAGACAAAATGTGGAAACAAATCCAGACAATCACATTTGTCTGATTTTTGAAAGAATTTATTTGCAAATTATGGTGGAAAATAAGTATTTGTCACCTACAAACAAGCAAGATTTCTGTCTCTCACTGACCTGTATCTTCTTCTTTAAGAGGCTCCTCTGTCCTCCACTCATTACTTGTATTAATGGCACCTATTTGAACTTATCAGTATAAAAGACACCTGTCCACAACCTCAAACAGTCACACTCAACTCCACTATGGTGAAGACCAAAGAGCTGTCGAAGGACACCAGAAACAAAATTGTAGACCTGCACCAGGCTGGGAAGACTGAATCTGCAATAGGTAAGCAGCTTGATGTGAAGAAATCAACTGTGGTAGTAATAATTAGAAAATGGAAGACATACAAGACCACTGATAATCTCCCTCGATCTGGGGCTCCATGCAAGATCTCACCCCGTGGGGTCAAAATGATCACAAGAACGGTGAGCAAAAATCCCAGAACCACACGGGGGGACCTAGTGAATGACCTGCAGAGAGCTGGGACCAACGCAACAAAGGCTACCATCAGTAACACACTATGCCGCCAGGGACTCAGATCCTGCAGTGCCAGACGTGTCCCCCTGCTTAAGCCAGTACATGTCCGGGCCCGTCTGAGGTTTGCTAGAGAGCATTTGGATGATCCAGAAGAGGATTGGGAGAATTTCATATGGTCAGATGAAACCAAAGTAAAACTGTATGGTAGAAACACAACTCGTCTTGTTTGGAGGAGAGAGAATGCTGAGTTGCAACCAAAGAACACCATACCTACTGTGAAGCATGGGGGTGGCAACATCATGCTTTGGGGCTGTTTCTCTGCAAAGGGAACAGGACGACTGATCCGTGTATATGAAAGAATGAATGGGGCCATGTACCGTGAGATTTTGAGTGCAAACCTCCTCCCATCAGCAAGGGCATTGAAGATGAAATGTGGCTGGGTCTTTCAGCATGACAATGATCCCAAACACCACCCGGGCAACGAAGGAGTGGCTTCGTAAGAAGCATTTCAAGGTCCTGGAGTGGCCTAGCCAGTCTCCAGATCTCAACCCCATAGAAAACCTTTGGAGGGAGTTGAAAGTCCATGTTGCCCAGCGACAGCCCCAAAACATCACTGCTCTAGAGGAGATCTGCATGGAAGAATGGGCCAACATACCAGTAACAGTGTGTGACAACCTTGTGAAGACTTGCAGAAAACGTTTGACCTCTGTCATTGCCAACAAAGGATATATAACAAAGTATTGAGATGAACTTTTGATATTGACCAAATACTTATTTTCCACCATAATTTGCAAAAAAAAATCTTTACAAATCAGACAATGTCTGGATGTGTGTATGTATATGTGTATTATATTTATATATATATATATATACAGTATCTTACAACTGAGTACACCCCTTACATTTTTGTAAATATTTGATTATATCTTTTCATGTGACAACACTGCAGAAATGACACTTTGCTACAATGTAAAGTAGTGAGTGTACATCTTGTATAACAGTGTAAATTTGATGTCCCCTCAAAATAACTCCATACACAGCCATTAATGTCTAAACCGTTGGCAACAAAAGTGAGTACACCCCTTAGTGAAATTGTCCAAATTGGGCCCAATTTTTCCACCCTGGTGTCATGTGACTCGTTAGTGTTACAAGGTCTCAGGTGTGAATGGGGAGCAGTTTTTTTAAATTTGGGGCGATCGCTCTCTATCGCATACTGGTCACTGGAAGTTCAACATGGCACCTCATGTCAAAGAACTCTCTGAGGATCTGAAAAAAACAATGTTTACTCTACATAAAGATGGCCTAGGCTATAAGAAGATTGCCAAGACTCTGAAACTGAGCTGCAGCATGGTGGCCAAGACCATACAGCGGTTTAACAGAACAGGTTCCACTGAGAACAGGCCCTGCCATGGTTGACCAAAGAAGTTGAGTGCATGTGTTCAGCGTCATATCCAAAGGTTGTCTTTGGGAAATAGATGAACGAGTGCTGCCAGCATTGCTGCAGAGGTTGAAGGGGTGGGTGGTCAGCCTGTCAGTGCTCACACTGCATCGAATTGATCTGCATGGCTGTCGTCCCAGAAGGAAGCCTCTTCTAAAGATGATTCACAAGAAAACCCACAGACAGTTTGAAGACAAGCAGACTAAGGACATAGATTACTGGAACCATGTCCTTTGGTCTGATGGGATCAAGCTAATTTTATTTGATTCAGATGGTGTCAAGCGTGTGTCGTGGGAACCAGGTGAGGAGTACAGACAAGTGTGTCTTGCCTACAGTCAAGCATGGTGGTGGGGGTGTCATGGTCTGGGGCTGCATGAGTTCTGCCGGCACTGGGGAGCTACAGTTCATTGAGGGAACCATGAATACTAACATGTACTGTGACATACTGAAGCAGAGTATGAGCCCCTCCTTTTTGAAACTGGGCAACCGGGCAGTATTCCAACATGATGATAATGACCCCAAACACACCTCCAAGACAACCACTGCCTTGCTAAAGAAGCTGAGGGTAAAGGTGATGGATTGGCCAAGCATGTCTCCAGACCTAAACCCTATTGAGCACCTGTGGGGCATCCTCGAATGGAAGGTGAAGGAGCACAAGGTCTCTAACATCCACCAGCTCTGTGATGTTGTCATGGAGTGGAAGGGGACTCCAGTGTCAACCTGTGAAGCTCTGGTGAACGCTATGCCCAAGAGGGTTAAGGCAGTGCTAGAAAATAATGGTGGCCACACAAATATTGACAATTTGGGCCCAATTTGGACATTTTCACTTTTTGTTTTGTTGCCTGCAGGTTAAGACCTTAATGGCTGTGTGTTGTGTTATTTTGAGGGGACAGCAAATTGACACTGTTATACAATCTGTACACTCACTACTTTACATTGTAGCAAAGTGTAATTTCTTCAGTGTTGTCACATGAAAAGTTTTATAATAAAATATTTACAAAAATGTGAGGGGTGTACTCACTTTTGTGAGATACTGTATATCTCCAAATAATTTAACTATACATTTACTAATTAAAAATAATTGAATGTACTGTACTTAAAAATAATTTAGTGTAGTGTAAGTACCCGAATGTAAAGTTTTTATTACCCTTTTTGTAATCTTTGCTGCAGCAGAACTCATACAGACCAAGATGTATTGCTTAATTGCAGTAGAGAAAGGCTGGTTCACCAACTTGGCTATGTTGTCTAATAAGGCTCTGTAAATCTCAGGACTGATTAGATAAATGCAAATCCATTAGCAGGTAAAAGGCTGCTATATATGTATTGATCTGTGTATTTAACATCTGGACTGGAATTCAGCTTTAACCCATATAATGTTATATATTGTTTTATTCAGTTCTGTGAGACCACGATTTTTCTTCTTTTATTTTTTATTTTTTCTCACAAATACATTTAGTTGCTGGTTACATGTTTTATTTGAGCATAATGATTCTTAATAAGTAACATTAAAGGGGTTGTAAAGGTTAGTTTTTTATTTTCTAAATAGGTTCCTTTTAAGCTAGTGCATTGTTGGTTCACTTACCTTTTCCTTCCATTTCCCTTCTAAATGTTTTTTTTCTTTGTCTGAATTTCTCACTTCCTGTTTCTCCTCACTAAACTTCACACCATCATCCGAGTGGTGTGGAGTCAGCCAGAACAACTTACTGAACAGCTTACTGAGGAGAAACAGGAAGTGAGAAATTCAGACAAAGAAAACAAAGAAAAAAAATATTTAGAAGGGAAATCTAAGGAAAAGGTAAGTGAACCAACAATGCACTAGCTTAAAGGAACCTATTTAGAAAATAATTGAACCTTTACAACCCCTTTTAAATTGAAACTTCCACATTACATTGTTCTAAATTAAACCCTTAAATGTTCTTGCTTTGACAGAATTTCAATCTCTAGACGGCTCATTTTCAGTTGTATTTTTGATAAGGTTCGGTAAAAAAGCACAGCAGGAAGCTGTCCCACAGACAAAATTTAACATCTCTGTGCCAAGAATATGATTTCACTTGTATTTAGTTCTGTAAAGCTAGCCTGCTCTGTGATGGCGGAGCGATTGGGCATCACCTGTGTGTAATCCTACAGTGAACAAAGCAATTGTATTACTGATATGCTTTGTGTTGCTATGGAAACTTACCTGTATTTTTTATCATTATCCTACCACATTGCTACAGTATTTCCTAAAACTTGTGATATGGCAGTGATATAAAAAAGGGGAAAACTAGGCACTATTAAGTTATAAAATAAAAATTTAAATAAAGTATGAAAAATGAATCTTGAAACTTGCATAATTGACAGGGACTCGGAGTACTTGCAAATCATTCATCTATCTGGGGGTTCTTTTTAGTTTTGGTTTCCGCTGGGGTGCTTCCTTCCTAGTCCCCCCCAAGTCCCACTGCATTTAAGCTATGCAGTGGAATAACATCCCTACAGGATGTCTCTAACCTCAATGCGCTATTTAATTGGGCAAATAAGTTATGAGCAACTGCTGTTTCCCCGAAAATAATACCCCGAAAATAAGACCTACCCCAATTTTCAGGAAGGGCTGCAATATATGCCCTACCCCGAAAATAAGCCCTAGTTTTAAAGTGCTGGTGAAATACTAGAGTCCACTCCATTAGTGTTATATAGTGCAGAGTGTGTGTGTGTGTGTGTGTGTGTGTTTATGTGATCTAGTTGTGCCAAATACCTTGGGTAAAGCGCTGACCTCCCGCTGCTCTCCTCTGCTCTCAGCTGATGTCACGCTGCTCTCCTCTCCTCTTCTCCTCTCCTCCCAGCTGTTAGCGGGGTATCTCGGGCCCCCCCTCCCTCTGCAGTGCTCAGAGCTGGGAAGAGGCCTCCGGCGGGCCAAGGAAGTGCCGAGCGGCGCTCAGCTGATGTCACGCTGCTCTGCTCTTCTGCAAGCTGTCAGTGGGAGATCTCGGGCCCCCCTCCCTCTGCAGTGCTCGAAGAGGGGAAGAGAGCTCCAGCAGGTTAGATGCACCCAGCACTATAAGAAGGTATGTGGCACAATTGGATTGCAGAGACATACACATTTTGCAATATGTGGTGCTGTGGATTTTAGGATTTTACAAGCACTTTTACACGGTTCCACAGGGGATTTCTGACAGGCAGGGGGGAGAGAAGACAGCACAAGGCATGAGGAGACCTACTCCGAAAATAAGCCCTAGTGTGTTTTTGGTTGCCAAGATGAATATAAGACCCAGGCTTTTTTTTCGGGGAAACATGGTATGTGGCAAAACTTGATAAAAGTAAGGTTAAAAACCATGCATGCATCATGCATTCTAAGAGAACAGCTGGGAAGTCAGTGGTTAAGAAGGATCTGGGTGTTCTGGTAGATCATAAATTTAATAATGGCTTGCAATGCCAAACTGCAGTTTCTAAACCTAGCAAAATACTTTCTTGTATTAAAAGAGGTGTAGACTTTAGAGAGAGAGAGAGAGAGACGCCCATAATTTTGCCTCCGTATAAGTCATTGTGTGATATACAGTTGAGTTTTGGGCCCCAGTTCACAAAAAAAGATATTGGAAAACTGGAGAAAGTGCAGAGAAGAGCTACCAGCCTGATGAGAGGAACGGAGGAGAAAAGATTAACTGAATTAAATGTATTCAGTTTTGAGAAGAGGCGGTTAAGGGGGGGTGTGTGTATGTGATTCCCATGTATAAATAAATATATGAGTGGTCCTTAACCACTTAACGACCGCTCACTGTATATATACGTCGGCACAATGGCACCGACAGGCACAATCACGTACAGTGTACGTGATTGCCTTTGTACAGTTGGGGTGTCCAATCGGACCCCCCTTCTGTACAGTGAGCGGTCGGAATTCGTCTGGGAGCGATCCGAGATGGGGGGGCGACCGTTCGATTCCGGCCACCACCCCCACGATCGCTTCCGGCGAATGAGAATGCCCCCTCTGCCTGTGTAATGTAAACACAGGCAGAGGAAGCAGGAGGAAGTGATGTCATCTCTTGTGCGGCGCTCACATATACCGAGCGCCGTACAAGAGAAGACATCAAGGTTCGTGCACAAACACTACACTAACACCAGCACACATAGGCACATAAATCGCCCCCCCAGATCACCCCCCAGCCCCCAGTCACAGTGTCACTGATTGCAGTGACCATTTATTTACTGATCACTGCAATCAGTGACATTTGTGACTGTAAAAGTGTCACTACAGTTTAGTTTTAGGTCCAGTGTAGCCCCCTAACCCCCCCTAATAAAGGTTTAATCCCTTGATCACCCCCCAGATAACCCTTTCACCCCCTAGCACCGCTGTCGCTAAGCGATCATTTTTCTGATCGCTGTCTTAGCGTCGGTGAGGCAGATCGGTAGCCAGTAATTTTTTTTAGGTTCGCCGCAGGTTTTTATGGCGTCAGGTACCCCCATATATTATCTAATAAAGGTTTTAACCCCCTAATTGCCCCTAGTTAACCCTTTCACCAGTGATCATCATATAAGTGTTACGGGTGACGCTGGTTAGTTAGTTTGCTTTTTATAGTGTCAGGGCACCCGCCGTATATAACCCAATAAAGGTTTAACCCCCTGATCGCCCGGCGGGTGATATCAATTAGGTTTTAGCGTCAGAGAGGGTCTGCGTCACACCCCAGGCAGCGTCAGGTTAGTGCCAGTAACGCTAACACCCACGCGTGAAGCATACACCCTCCTTAGTGGTATAGTATCTGAACAGATCAATATCTGATCTGATCAGATCTATACTAGCGTCCCCAGCAGTTTAGGGTTCCCAAAAACGCAGTGTTAGCGGGATCAGCCCAGATACCTGCTAGCACCTGCGTTTTGCCCCTCCGTCCAGCCCAGGCCACCCAAGTGCAGTATCGATCGATCACTGTCACTTGCAAAACACATAACTGCAGCGTTCGCAGAGACAGGCCTGATCCCTGCGACTCCAGTGCTGTAGGAGGTGATTTCACCACCACAGTTAAAAAAAAAAGCAAATATGCCGAAGCATTGGGGCAGCAGGGGCGGAGGAGTGATTTTGCTCCTAATGCCACGTACATACGGTCGAAATTCCGACGGAGGCTTGCCCGTGGAAAAGTCCGACCATGTGTGTGCGGCATAACTTTTTTGCGGGAGGATGCCCCCATGCTTCGGCATATATAAATGGTGCATGTATGCCCATCATTAGAAGTGGGTGGATGAAGGGCGGTATTCTAATGGTGGGCATACCCACCCGATCAATCTTTTTTCATTCAGCCAACTGGCTGCATGAAAAAAAAAAGATTACAATACATGTCCAACAAGGACCAGCAACGTACTGGTATGTTGCTGGACTTTGAATGGTTATACCAGATTGATGCCTGCGGGTTTAGGTATCATCTTGGTATCATTCTTTTCAGCCAGCGGCCGGCTTTCATGTAAAAGCAATCCTAGTGGCTAATTAGCCTCTGGACTGCTTTTACAAGCAGTGGGAGGGAATGTCCCCCCCCCCCGGATATAAAAAGCGCCATTGGGAAATTGGGAAAGCATTTTATCACACCGATCTTGGTGTGGTCAGATGCTTTGAGGGCAGAGGAAAGATCTAGGGTCTAGACCCCAGTTTTTTCAAAAAGAGTACCTGTCACTACCTATTGCTATCATAGGGGATATTTACATTCCCTGAGATAACAATAAAAATTATTAAAAAAAAAATATATATGGAAGGAACAATTTTAAAAATAAAATAAAAAAGCAAAATTAATAATAAAAAAAAATTAAAAAAAAAAAAGCACCCCTGTCCTGCTCTGCTCTTGCCCAATGGTGAACGCAAGCGTCGGTCTGGCGTCATATGTAAACAGCAATTGCACCATGCATGTGAGGTATCACCGCGAAGGTCAGATCGAGAGCAGTAATTTTAGCAGTAGACCTCCTCTGTAAATCTAACGGGGTAACCTGTAAAGGCTTTTAAAGGCTTTTAAAAATGTATGTAGTTTGTCGCCAATGCGCGTTTGTGCGAAATTTTAAAGCATGTCGTGTTTGGTATCTATGTACTCGGCCTAAGATCATCTTTTTATTTCATCAAACATTTGGGCAACAAGTGTGTTTTAGTGCATTAAAATTAAAAAAGTGTATTTTTTCCCAAAAAAATGCGTTTGAAAAATCGCTGCACAAATACTGTGTAGAAAAAAAAAATGCAACACCCACCATTTTATTCTGTAGGGCCTTTGCTTTAAAAATATATATAATGTTTGGGGGTTCAACATAATTTTCTTGCAAAAAAAAATATGTTTTCATGTAAACAAGTGTCAAAAAAGGGCTTTGTCTTCAAGTGGTTAGAAGAGTGGATGTAAGCTTCCTAATGTTGTGTATAAAATGCCAGAACAGTTCAAAACCCCCCCAAATGACCCCATTTTGGAAAGTAGACACCCCAAGCTATATACTGAGAGGCATGTCGAGTCCATGGAATATTTTATATGTTGACACAAGTTGCGGAAAAAAGACAATTTTTTTTTTTTTGCACAAAGTTGTCACTAAATGATATGTTGCTCAAACATGCCATGGGCATATGTGGAATTACACCCCAAAATACATTCTGTTGCTTCTCCTGAGTACGGGGATACCACATGTGTGAGACTTTTTGGGAGCCTAGCCGCGTACGGGACCCCAAAAACCAATCACCGCCTTCAGGCTTTCTAAGGGTGTACATTTTTGATTTCACTTCTCACTGCCTATCACAGTTTCGGAGGCCATGGAATGCCCAGATGGCACAAAACCCCCCCAAATGACCCCATTTTGGAAAGTAGACACCCCAAGCTATTTGCTGAGCGGTATTGTGA
This sequence comes from Rana muscosa, assembly GCA_029206835.1. Classification (NCBI taxonomy): domain Eukaryota; kingdom Metazoa; phylum Chordata; class Amphibia; order Anura; family Ranidae; genus Rana; species Rana muscosa. The sequence goes on from CM055127.1 coordinate 390,622,219, forward strand.
GTATTTTGCAGATCTCGCTTTTTGTCACAAAGTTTTGAAAATTGAAAAAAAAAATATATATTTTCTTTCTTCATTTTCAAAAACAAATGAGCTGTAAAATACTCACCATACCTCTCAGCAAACAGCTTGGGGAGTCTACTTTCCAAAATGGGGTCATTTGGGGGGGTTTTGTGCTATTTTGGCATTTTATGGCCTTCGAAACTGTGATAGGTAGTGAGGAGTCAAATCAAAAATTTGTGCCTAGAAATCCTGAAGGCGGTGCTTGGTTTTCGGGGTCCCGTACGCAGCTAGGCTCCTAAAAAGTCCCACACATGTGGTATCCCCGTACTCAGGAGAAGCAGCAAAATGTATTTTGGGGTGCAATTCCACATATAACCATGGCATGTGTGAGCAATATATCATTTAGTGACAACTTTTTGTAAATTTTTTTTTTGTCATTATTCAATCACTTGGGACAAAAAAAAAAAATATTCAATGGGCTCAACATGCCTCTCAGCAATTTCCTTGGGGTGTCTATTTTCCAAAATGGGGTCATTTGGGGGGGGTTTTGTACTGCCCTGCCATTTTAGCACCTCAAGAAATGAGATAGGCAGTCATAAATTTAAAGCTGTGTAAATTTCAGAAAATGTACCCTAGTTTGTAGACGCTATAACTTTTGCGCAAACCAATAAATATACGCTTATTGACATTTTTTTTACTAAAGACATGTGGTTAAATACATTTTGGCCTAAATGTATGACTAAAATTGAGTTTATTCGATTTTTCTTATAACAAAAAGTAGAAAATATCATTTTTTTTTTTTTTTTAATTCGGTCTTTTTCCGTTTATATCGCAAAAAATAAAAATCGCAGAGGCAATCAAATACCATTAAAAGAAAGTTCTATTTGTGGGAAGAAAAGGACGCAAATTTCGTTTGGGTACAACATTGCATGTCCGCACAATTTACAGTTAAAGCAGCACAGTGCAAAATTCTGAAATCACCTCTGGTCCTTTAGCTACCAAATGGTCCGGGGCTTAAGTGGTTAAAGTGAACTTGGTGTTGAGTTATTCACTTTCAGGTCTTTACAGGGGACAAGAACCTACTCTTTACACCTGGAGGAAAAGAGATTTAACCTCGACGTACAGAAAGGCTTCTTCACAGTAAGAGCTGTGAAAATGTGGAATAGATTCCCTCAAGAACTAGTTCTGGCCAGTTCAGTAGACTGCTTAAACAAAGAACTGGAGGCATTCCGAAATGTAGAAAATATAACTGGATACTAACATTTATAACAACAGAGTAGTGGAGCAAATTAGATCATGCTTTATTTGGAGTTTTTTGCCATCCTATGGATCAACTGTGGGTATAGGATTGTGTACTAGGAGGTGTAATATATATATATTTTTTTCTGTTGGTAAAACTAGATGCTAGTGGCTGTACCTAACAACATTATACATAAAAATACAAAAAATACAATTAACTCTGCAAAATTACATTTAATTTGTATGGACACTGATTTTGAGAATCACCGGCCAGCTTATACCTGTATCTGTGGAAATCTCATTGCGTATCCCTTAAATCTATAATATGTAAACAGTAGTACTAGAAAGAATTAAGTGCTCTTCAGCCCAACAACTCGGGTGACCCTTTTTTCTTGCTCATTTGTTCTCACAGTATTATACATTGCCAACTAAGTATAAGGTGGGTAGCAGCAGAGCGCAAAAAAATACGTAGATGAGTAAAATTAAACAGTTGCTATGATTTTCACTTTTTGGCTATGTTTGCTGTCATTACAACATTTTAAAACATATTAACCACTTCCCACCCAACAAACTTTGAGTGGGGATATCTGAATGATGCCTGCAGTTACAGTCATCATTTAGATATCTTCTTTTAGAGCCGGCGATTTCCTGCACCATAAGAACAATCATAGCAGCTGATCATTTTTACAGGCAGCTGGAGGGGATGTCCCCCTCCCGCCGCCCTCCGCTTCTCCCGGCTCGCCTGTACGATTGGCGAGAGGGAGAAGGAATCAGTTCATGCCGCAAGTTTACCATAGAGAATCCGGGGGGCCAGATGGCCCCTGCACATCTCTATGATCTTTCGGAGGCCATAACAGCACGCCCGGCCTCTGCATTTGAAAAAATGGCGCCGCCTCAGCTGGGAAGCCAGTATCGTGTGTGTGTGTGTTGTTGTTTTTTTTTTTTTCCCCCAGGCTTCCCAACCTAGAGGCGAGATGTGGAGACTTTTTGACCCCCAGAGCTTACTATAAAGGGGACCTGTCAAGCACTATTCCTATTGCAAGGGATTTTTACATTCCTTGTAATGGGAATAAAAGTGATAAATAAAATAAAATAAAACAAATTGACAAAAGTAAAATAAAGAATAGAAAAAAATGTTTTAAAGCGCCCCCGTCCCTGCGTACTCGTGCGCAGAAGCGAAAGCATACGTAGGTCGCGCCCAGATATGTAAATGACGTTCAAACCACACATGTGAAGTATCCGCCGCAAACGTTGGAGCGAGAGCAAGAATTCTAGCGCTAGACCCCCCCCCTCTTTAACTGTAACCTGTAAATTTTGAGGACTTTTAAGTACCGAAGTTTGGCGCCATTCCACGAGTGTGCGCTATTAAATAGCATGACATGTTGGTTATGTTTTTATTCGGCATAACATCATCTTTCACAAAAAACACGCATTTAAAAATGACTGCACAAATACCCTGCAAGAAAAAAAGTTGCAACGACCAGTTTTATTCACTTGGGTCTATGCTAAAAAACATAAATAATGTTTGGGGGTTCTGAGTAATTTTATACAAAAAAAAATTATGATTTTTACATGTCGGAGCGAAGTGTCAAAATTGGTTAGTGTCAGTGGTTAGTTTAGGCAGTACAAACAGCCATAGTTATGTTTAAAACTCAAGTCAAAGAAAATAGTTGCATATCTCTGTTTACTGAGCCACTTTAGTTATTAGATGACTTCTGAATGGTTAGTTTTCGCTACTGCAGTTGCCCTTCTGAATTAGCTTATACGAGTCTGATTGCTTAAACGGTTATTACTACTAATACAACCCACAGAGGGGTATGCCTGATTTAGACAGGTAGGCCAAAGATGTTAACGGCAGCATACCAGATGGGAGACAAAGTCAAGTCCATGGCAAGTAGCTATGTGCACTGCTGAAAAATGTGTTTCTTTTAGTTTTTTTTTTCAGGTTTTTTTTTTTTTCATTTTTTTTTGGCTCATTCGCTATGATCACAATTCATAAATTCGAAAGAATAACTAACTAATAACTATTAAATTATAGGTATTTGAATTTCCTTTTAAATTTGGCTGTTGGTGAATATAACGAATACAAATTAATCCGAAGTTACAAATTATCCAAAATAACGAATGCCGCATTTAAACAAATGGAACGGAACAAATGAATAATTAATAATAAAAGGTTTTTATTAATAATAATAATGCTATTAAGAATTTGTTACATTCCATTTGATTCAATATGGTATTCGTTATTTAGGATAATTCATAACTTCGGATAAATTCGTATTAGTTACATTCACCAACAGCCAAATTTAAAAGGAAATACCTTTAATTTAATAATAATCGTTAGTGGTTGTAAACCCACTTTGACAACTTGCACCTACAGGTAAGCCTAGATTAAGGCTTACCTGTAGGTGCATGAAATATCTCCTTAACCTACACGGTAAAGGAGATATTTGCAGAAAACACTGCACTGACGTCTACAGCGCATGCGCGCCGTAGACAACGGCGCAGGCACACTGAGCATCCCGGCATAATGAATGGGACATGCCGGGATCGCAGGTGTTATGAATGGGCGAATGCCGGCCCCGCGCGCATGCGTGTGACGTCATCGCTGCTCCGGCCAACCGGAGCGGCGATACCGGGAAGAAGCTCCGAGGGTACATGGCGGCGGAGGGGAACAAGGAGGACTTCGGAGGCTTCGATTTCAGGTAAGTGCCACATAATGAGCTAGTATGCTATGCATACTAGCTCATTATGCCTTTCTCTTGCAGGGTCTTATTTTATCCAGTTTTTTTTTTTTGGGGGGGGGGGTTACTTCCTCTTTAAGTTATTAGTTATTTCTGATTTTCGAATTTGAAAATTTGGAAATTCTAAATTTAACAATTTACGAATATTCAAATTTATTTATATTCAGAAAAATTTGTTAAATGGGTTTTCGTTTGTTCGGATATTTCCAAATTGACTAATTTGTCAAAATTAGTTAAACAACGATTTTGGAGCAAAACTAATTGCTCATGTCTAATGGCAAGCTCATCAGCAGGTCATTTCAGAAGCGGTACCAAAAGCTTAAATAGGAGCATTAAGACTGAGGTCAGTTAAGGAAAATCCTAAATTGAGTCAATTCAGGTCATATCCAAAGGCGTTAGATCTGATCAAGAACACAGGGGCTTCAATACTATTACTAAACTCCCCAACATGACCCTCTGCATTAGGCAGAGAATTCTCTACTATTGAACTTGAATTAAAGTCACTTGAGTTTAGTGGCTGAACTCCTATGAAAAGCTTTTGTTTTTTAATACCAAATGACCAATCTGAAAGGACGATCATGAACTAATCGGCATCTATTTTCAGCTTCTTCAGTTAAAGCGGAACTTTACCCATAACAAATTGATAAAATATAATGTTATTTAGAACGGAACACATTAATAATTATGCTACCAAATTTAGTTTGTGCTGTAAACTGCTTCCAGCATTGCTGTTTCTGCTCGCTGGAGACCACTGTTTTTGCTGAAGCCCAGAGCCCCTGAACAGCAGGAAATCATGAAGTGGAACTAAAACCATCGGTTTTAACGTTTCATTAAAAACATTTGCATTCATAGAATGCCAGGATTGCTAACTTTCTCATTTGCTTGTATCCTCAACCAAACTGTCAAACCATCAAATGGCCGGAGTCATAACTGATCACATGGTGTAGCACCATGGCAGTTGCAGATCAAACAGAAGCAGCTTCCTTGGCTGTAAAGGATAGGAGGGTTTAATTTCGCTTTAACCACTTCCCTACCCAGCCATAGTAATATGACGGCCGCAGGAACACTCTGTCCCGCCGGGCACACGCGATTGCCTGTCACACAGCAGGGATGTGGATCTGTGTGTGTGTGTGTGTGTGTGTGTGTGTGTGTGTAAACACACAGATCCACGTCATGTCACGGAAGAGGAGACGGATTATGTGTTCCATTTATAAAGTTATCCAGTGCATTTTTATAGTCCTGATCGCTGTATAAATGTGAATGGTCCCAAAATAGTGTCAAAAGTGTCCGATATGTCTGCCGCAATGTCAGTCACAATAAAAATCTCAGATCGCCGCCATTACAAGTAAAAAAAAATAATAATAAAAATGAAATAAATCTATCCCCTATTTTGTAGGCACTATAATTTTTGTGCAAACCAATCATTTATTTATTTTCAAAAATATGTAGAATACATATCGGCCTAAACTGAGGAAGACATTTTAAATATTTTTTTTTAAATTGGGATATTTATTATAGCAAAAAGTTAAAATTATTGTGTTTTTTTTTTTTTTTTTTTTTTTTTTTTTTTCTTTTTTCAAAATTGTCGCTCTTTTTTTGTTTATAGTGCAAAAAATTAAAACTGCAGAAAACGTGTGGCTTTTTCGACCATGCAGTCCATCTTTCTTCAAGTGCCTCCTTATTGTGCGTCTTAAAACAGCCACACCACATGTTTTCAGAGTTCTGGATTTCACCTGAAGTTATTTTTCGGTTTTTCTTTGCATCTCAAACTATTTTCCTGGCAGTTGTGGCTAAAATTTTAGTTGGTCTAGCTGACCGTGGTTTGGTTTCAACAGAACCCTCATTTTCCACTTCTTGATTAGTTTGAACACTGCTGATTGGCATTCTCAATTCCTTGGATATCTTTATATCCCTTTCCTGTTTTATACAATTCAACTACCTTTTCCCGCAGATCCTTTGACAATACTTTTGCTTTCCCCATGACTCAGAATCCAGAAATGTCAGTGCAGCACTGGATGAAAGATGCAAGGGTCTGTCAGGAGTCCAGAAACTCATTGACCTTTTATACACACACACTAATTACAAGCAAACAGATCACAGGTGAGGATGGTTACCTTTTTTAATAGCCATTCAAACCCCTTTGTGTAAACTTGTGTGCATGTTATCAGGGCAAAATCACCAGGGTATATAAACTTTTGATCAGGGCCATTTATGTAGTTTCTGTTGTGATTATGATTTAACCTCCCTAGCGGTAATCCCGAGCGTGACTCGGGGTTGTTTTTTTATGCTAGGATCGGTAACCCCGAGTCACGCTCGGGGTAGACATTGCAGAGCCCACAGCGGAGTTTCCTTACCTTCTCCTGGCGATCCAGCGATGATGTCCTTTGCTGTGATCGCCAGCGAGATCTCCGGCGAGTGTCGGCACTTTCCGACCCCATCTGACTTCCTAGTTCCGTTCCCTGCGAGCCGCAGCGGCGCATGGGAGCGGAACTGGGCGGCAAATTCAAAAAGGTAAACACATAGTATACATACAGTATACTGTAATCTTACAGATTACAGTACTGTATGTAATAATTACACACCCCCTTGGTCCCTAGTGGTCTGTCCAGTGTCCTGCATGCACTTTTATATAATAAAAATCGTTCTTTCTGCCTGTAAACTGGGGATTGTCCATAGCAACCAAAAAGTGTCCCTTTATGTCAAAAGTGGTTTTAGACCAACTAGAAAGCAGCGATAATAAATTAGAATCACTCGCAGAATTGAGCGATAGCGATTTGTGGGGAAATTCGTCATCAAACACTAAATCTAATGACAGCGACAATTCTGCAACTGAGCAAATTTCAGTGTTTTTGATTTGATTACATTATTGAATAATTTTTATTATAATTAGATTACTATTTTTTATAATTATTTATAGTTATTTATTATATTATAATTTATAATTTTGTGTTTCATATTTATCATACCCGGGATGTTTACTAGACTCTGGTTTGCTTAGGTTTAAGTAAGTAATTACTAAGAATCGCAGGCCTATAATACATAACACCAAATTTTCATGCAAAATAATTGTACCGCTTTTGGTACATAATTCCAGAAAGAATCATACCGCCAGGGAGGTTAAAAAGACAGTTGATTGATAATAAATGGCTTCAGCCAAACACTAACCACGAGTGAAAGGTTTTTGTGTTTATCATTCATATTCTCTGAAAAATGGCCAAGAAATCATAAATTCTGCCAGGGAATGTAAACTTCTGAGTGTATGTATGTGTGTGTATGTGTGTGTGTGTGTGTGTGTGTGTGTGTATATATATATATATATATATATATATATATATGTGTGTGTGTGTGTGTGTGTGTGTGTGTGTGTGTGTATGTATGTATGTGTGTATATATGTATATATATATATATATATATATATATATATATAGTGAAGGACTAGCATCAAAGGTAGAGCTTGAAGGACACCGCCACTCGCTGGGTCTTCTTTTTTAGGGCTTTATTTGCCCATTTTTATTAAAAGAAGTTAAAAAAAAATCAAAGGTTTCCCTCGCAGGGGTTTCAACACTCCTTTTCATCAATAACATGACATTCAGCCTCCTGGCTTATACATACAGCAGTGTTGCTCAGGCCTTCCACTATAGGCTCTTGTCTGTCTCCTACAGACTATTCCATTGGCAACACCGTCCATTTAGATAGCAGCCCCTCGCTGCTCTGAGCCTCAGACTTGGGTCCACTGCTCTGACCCTCAGACCTGGGTCTCTGGCTTCCACTGTGCACACAAGCACTCTCTGGCTTCTCCAGTGCACACCTGCACTCTATGGCTTCCCCAGTGCACACCTGCACTCGTCGGGAGGGTGGAGCCCAGAATGCTGGTCCTGACTCTACTATCAGGCCCACATGCACCTGAACAATCAGTGTGCCGGTTTACTCTGATCCAGGACTGGGGATTTCATCCCACCCGGATCTCTAAGAAATCTCCAGGTCCCAAAGTGGACTTTAGTAAATCATGAGGAAACTGAAAAGCCAGTTTGCTCCAAAACAAGCAAATACCCTGGAGCCCCTCAACCTGCCTGGTTGAGAATCCTGTATTCTTCCACTGATGGGGTACCACAAAATATATATATATATATATATATAAAATTACAATGGTACAGTATCTGCACATTAACCCATGTTTTGTTTCTAAAGATGCAGGAACAGGAAAATACCTGTTGATCCTGCACAGTAGGAATGGTAGTAGATGATAGCAGCAGCTTTGCATGCCATTGCCGAGCCTAACAAAGCAAACAGAATATTGGCATGCATTAAAAAGGGGATAACCTCCAGAGATAAAATAATTCTCCCGGTCTACAAAACTCTGGTCCAGCAGCACCTGGAGTATGCCGTCAAGTTCTGGGCACCAGTCCTCAGGAAGGATGTACTGGAAATGTAGTGAGTACAGAGAAGGGCAACAAAGTTAAAGGGTCTGGAGGATATTGGTTATGAGGAAAGGTTGCGATCACTGAACTTATTCTCTCTGGAGAAGAGATGCTTAAGAGGGGATATGATTTCAATTTATAAATACTGTACTGGTGACCCCACAATAGGATAAAACTTTTTCGTGGAATGGAGTTTGACAAGACACGTGGCCGCTCATTAAAATTAGAAGAAAAGAGGTTTAACCTTTAAACTACGTAGAGGGTTCTTTACCGTAAGAGCGGCAAGGATGTGGAATTCCCTTCCACAGGTGTTGGTTTCAGTGGGGGGGGGGGGGCATCGATGGTTTAAATAAACTATTAGATAAGCACCTTAACGACCAGAACTTACAGGGATATACAATGTAATACTGACATATAATCACACACATAGGTTGGACTTTGTCTTTTTTCAGCCTCACCTACTATGGAACTATGCCTGAATTCCAGTGGGCTCCTAAATTTCAATTGTGTGCCAACACTGCCAATACTGTTTGGACATCCCAAGTTTGAGATAATGAGATATTTGTTAAAGTGGAAGTAAACTGCATTTTTTATTTTTTTTGTTTTTTACACCTGCAAGGCAATGTCATAATGTGCTACTATCCACATGTGTGGCACTCACCGCTGAAGGCGTTTCCATCTTCTCCCAGTTTTCCTTCTGGTTTTGCGGACTCTGGTTGTGTAACTGGCTGGAACCGTGATGATGTCACTCCCACGCATGCATGCGGGAGCCGCAGTTTACGGCACAGTTATGCCATTCCTTTAAAGCGCATGCGCTGGTGATGTCACCGGCTGCCTGTACAGTACATATCTCCTAAATGGTGCACGTTTAGGAGGTATTTACAGTACCCATCAGTAAGCCTTAAGGTGTTACTAAAGTCAGTGTTTTTTGTTGTTTATTTTATTAAAATAAACATGTTCTACTTACCTTCTCTGTGCAGTGGTATTGCACAGAGTGTCTCCGATCCTCCTCTTCTGGGGTCCCTGACGGCGATCTTGGCTCTGCCTCTTCTTTTTATATTCACTATAGCCAGCCGCTAGCTATGGGGAGAAACGTGGTCTGCGCACTCCCGACCTGTGTGTTTATGGAGCCGCATTTGATTAACAGCAAGAGCCAATGGCTCCTGCTGCTTTTCGAATGCTGTGTAAAGAGGAAGTAAGGGGAGAATAGATGTGACCGTGCACAGCGCTGTTCTCTTCTCCCCTCTCTTACTCTTCACACATGGGAAGGGGGGCATAGGGAAATTGAAACCGGCTTTTACCTTAATGCAAATGTAGCGACCTCACCCCCCGTTCCCTTTTAGTAAATAAAATGGCTTGCTTGTCTAGGGGTATGCGGGAAGAGGATGAGATTCACTATGGCCCATGTCCTCTAAGGTGTAGAGGTGAAGGCCAACACTATTTTACCTCTGAGTCCTGTGTTCTGGATGGAGCCTCTGGCCCTCCTGCAGAGGGCAAGTTTGACTGTCAGTAATAGAGCCCCACACCATAAAAAGTCCAACACTCCTTTTATTCTTCTTCACATATGAACAGTATCAGTTGAACCTTTAAACGAACAAACAGGGTGTGGATACGAGTAGGGCCAGGCACAATGAACTCTCCTATTCCGTCTTTGGCGAATAGGCTTGGCGCACAGTCGCTGCCACCGACCGTGAGTTTGGTCGCTGCCACCGACCGGGTGAGCTGTTGAGGCCCCTGCCACAGGCCTAATAGCAGGTCCCTACCACCGATCTGAATTGACTAGATGTACTGCTGCCACCAGTCACAGAACATGAATTACCTTCCTGTATGAATAGGCCCTTGTTGGAGAAAGATATCCATCCGAGCGGTCTCCGGAGGTCCACCCGACACTGGCAATATGCTGCACCAGCTTCACGAAGGGTCCCCTCTCCGGTCCCTTACGCTCTGGATTCAGGTGCCTAACACCCAGGGCACCTTAGGACGATCCCTCCCTCGTGGGACCCAGCGGAAGATACTGGGCCCCAGGCCTCCGGCTGAGTACCTCACCCCAGACTGAAGGTGTCTGGGATGGAACACGAACTCCTCGTGTACAGGCCAAGGGCGCCTGTACACCAAACACGGACAGCAGCCCTCAGGCTGAAGGTGCCTGGGACTCTGACCTCTTGGCGAAGATGTCCGCCCCCTTTATACCCTCTCCCAGCAAGCACAGCAGGTTCCCCGCCCCGCAGTACAGCTGCCGCGAGAGGTCACAAAGGGTACGGCACTGCAGTAGTGGTTCAACCCGGCTCAGAGCGATGGCACCTACTGAGCCGCAGGGAACTGGTGCACAACTGATGTCCTCACCCGAACAGAATACAGCCCTATTCTTCCAATCAGTGCATCTGGGTCATGCTACCACCCAGATGCTTCCCCTAAATAGTACATGCCCGCTACACAAACAATACATTAAGGTAAATGTTTTTAGGTTTAGTAACACTTTAATATAGGCTTACCCTATAGCAGGGGTCTGCAAACTTTCTAAACAAAGGACCAGTTTACGGTCCTTCAGACTTTAGGGGGGGGCCAGACTAGGGTCATTGGGAGTAGAAAATGTCCAGTGGGAGTAAATAATACCATATCTTTGGTGTCAGTGGGAGGACTAGTGCCCCATCGTTGGTGTCAATGGAAAGAATTGATGGTGTCAGTTGGAGGAATAGTGCCTCAATGGTGTCGGCAACAAGAATTATACCCCATTGGAGTTGGATGGAATAGTGCCCCAAGGCAAGCAAAGGGCCGCATATGGCCCCAGGGCCGCAGTTTGGAGACCCCTGCCATATAGGTAAAAAGCATGCATGGGAGTTTATTACCACTTTATTGGGGCATAGTTTAGAGACCCAAGTGGCACTGTCTTTAGAAAATATAGAACGTTTTCAGTTTGATTGTGATGGGTGAATATACAGGTATAGGACATTGGTTGTTTAATTGGATTGGAATACAGAGGCTACAAACTGAGAAGTGTTGCACGTTGCTTATAAAAATTTCTCTACTCTCCGTTTTTAATTGCAGAAAACCACAGTGCCATAATGTTTTTCGTACTAATTCCCAAAGCAGTTGAGTGTTGGTTTAAGCAAAATTAAATACAAAAAAGGCGTATATTGCAATGTAGTGACATACAACTGATTTTACCATAAAGTCCTTTAAGCTGCAATGAGCTTTTGGTGGGTTGACAGTCTTGTAATAAACTGGGCAGCCTCGCGGTGGGAGCTGAAGCCAAACTCCAAATATGTAACAAAAGGCAAAGAAAAAGGGCGCCACTTAGTTTAAAACTGTAACACTTTAATGACAAATTGCATCAAATAACTCACTTCTTAAATAGCGGTGTAAGGCATAGATCAGGTCCATGGAACGATCAAACTCCCTAGCATGCAGGTCCTGACGTCACTCCGTCGAACGTTGCGTCCCAGCTGGACTCTGCGTTTTGTGTTCCAGCCCTCTCCCTGGCTCCACACGGCGATCACCCGGAAATCATCCTATACGGACGTATTACTGGATTCTGCTCTACACAACCAGATGTCTGGCTCATGAGACCACTTACCAGCGGAGTTTGATCGTTCCATGGACCTGATCTATGCCTTACACCGCTATTTAAGAAGTGAGTTATTTGATGCAATTTGTCATTAAAGTGTTACAGTTTTAAACTAAGTGGCGCCCTTTTTCTTTGCCCTTTGAGTGTTGGTTTAACCCTTCTGCTGATAGAGAAAATAAGTGTTACATTGAAATTGTAGACTAACACAGCAGTAGAAATTGATCAAAATCCATTTTAGTATCCTGCTAAATATCACCGTAGTGTGGATTTACAGAGACGAGCAAAAAAGGTGGAACAAATACGAAACCTACTAAAAGTAGCCAGATACTTTGTCTCATTTCTTTTAACAAAAGGTTTATTGTCTGCAGTCACATTGTACAGACATGGGTCGCCAACAGAGACCACATAGGATACAGAGAGCAAAATGCAGAAATTGGCTGTAAAGAACAGCAAAACTACAACCAAATGAAGTGCTATTCAACATATACAAAGATAATGCAAAAAACAAAACAAAGCAACAAACAGAAGGCAGTCTTGCGCGTATGTACCAATGTAAGAAACTCACAACATCTCGTAAAATGCCAGTATGCAAATATTATTGAAGCCTCTCTTAAAGAAAAAAGGGAGGCTAGGTTAATTAGGGACTGCCAGTACCAGTTCCTTACCACCAGAAAAAAAAAAAAAAAGATCAAAGGGGTACCGAAGGAAAAAAAAGTGGGCGAAAAGGAATGGAAAAAGTGAGAGTAAAGGAAAGAGGAAGGTCCCAGGGGGTCTTGATTATAAAAAAAAAGTTTTAATAAAACATTTTTTAAAGCGCCCTGTGCTCGCGTGCAGTGGTGAACACATATATAGGTCACACCCCCATATATGTAAATAGTGTTCGCACCGCATATGTGAGCCATCACCTATGGAGAAGTCCTGTAGTTTGGCGTCATTTCACAAGAATGCACAATTTTAAAGCATGACATGTTTGGTATCTTGTGAGAAAAACAATCAGCGCCACAATGCTAATAAATGACTCCTATAATGACGTGAGAAAAAATAAATTTAAAAAAATCAAATATACCCGTCTGAGTGTCTACACAGCTGCTGAACATTACACCACACCTATTGCAATATTAATTTTGTGAAAATAGTGCAGCGCTGTGTAGCTATAAATATTATATAAAAAAATAATTATACATTAAATAAAACAATTTATGAAAAATAAAAAAATCTGTTCTTATGTAAGTTTCCAAAGCTGTCACCGCTGTGTAAAATCCTATTTAAATGGATCCAATATTCAGTGCACACCCCCACCTGCTAAAATGCCTGCTCACCTCAGGGGTGAGTATAAAACTCGGACAGATATCTCTTCGTGTCCACCAAGATCAATCCACTTTACCAATGGTAGTAATTCCTACAGTCCCCAGACTGCAACCCTGTGTGGGTAATCAATGTTTGAATTGTCTCCAAACAACACCTTCCTCCATTCGCTTTTCAATAATCAATTACACTTATATTTCCAGAGGTTAAGGACATGAAACAAAAAACACAAGTACCATAGTGTTCTTTGCTTTTAAATTTATTAAAAAAGCCCCCCTAAAAAGTTACACTTACAAGAAATAACAATAAAAACAGCATTTATCAAATCACCAGCTCATTCACCGCAGATCAAGACTCACGGTGCTTCGCCTGACATCAGATTCGACTCCTTCCCTCTAAACGCGTGTCGGCCTCTCATCTACTGATGAAGGTGATATCATTCATACAGTGTTTTAGTGCCTCAAAGCTAAGGGTAGGAGATTTCCAAACCCTCTTAATTGTTAGTTTGGTGGCAGTAAAAAGGTGCACCGCTAGTTGGCATTCTGAGCACAAGTACTTTGTTTCATTTCAATTGTAACATCTGATTGGCTGATATGGGTAACTACTTCTCTTGCTTTGGTTTCCTTTTGTAGCAAATAGCCCCATTGTATTACTTAAGTGCTATTAAACCCAAAAGAAAATATTTATTATATTACAGCTGTAGATGTGTTCACTGTATTTTTACTTTTGTAATTTCAATCTTTTTATTACATTTTTTCCAGTAGTCGAAGATCTGCAATTCAAGTACAAATAAAATCTCAGATACAAAAACAAGGCATGTTTCATCAGCAACAAGTATAATTGGTACAAGTGTCAAGAATAGTCATAGGCTATGCACACCAATACAGCTACAAAAATGTTTGATCGATTTTTTGCCAGGTAGTTTTTATTTTTTAGGCTTTTTTGCTATATTTTCACCTGGTGATCCAGCCAGTCTGTTTTTCATTAGAACAAGCCTGCTGATGTAGCAGTTAGAGCAGGGGTGTGCTAACATCGGCCCATCCATCTGTTGCGGAACTAGAAGTCCATTGAAGCATTAGCAGATTCTCATTATTTACAAGCATGAGGCAAAGGCATGATGGGACTTCTAGGGCCAGGGTTTTCCCCCGCGTGAGTTTGGCCCTTTTCACACAGGGCTTGTCTGTTTTGATGGACTCAGCAGGGATCGATCTATTGCTCTCTGCTGAGCAGGTGGATTACAGGTCTGTCTCTGCTCACTTTGCAGAGACGAACCTGTCAAAGCCCCGCTCTCCTCTATGGGGACATCAGATGAAAACGGATCCACCTGTTGGTTTTAATCCCATCCAATCCTCCAGACAGATGGAAAATAGAGTATCCGTCCGTCTGGATTTGGCGGATCGGATAGCGGTGTATGTCGGTGAACAAGTCACAGCATCCATAGGTGAATGGAGCGTCCATGTCCACCTGTTCGTTTTTCAGGTGGAACCCAATCGATCGGACAGCATGTGTGAAAGGGGCCTTAGAGGGTTGACATAAACATTTAACACTGACAGAGGTGCTGATCAGCTTTTATTAATTCATGTAAAACCTTTATCCCAAAAGGTATAAATGCCTAAAGTAGAATTCCAGTCATATTCTAACTAAGACTAAATCTACTCCCACCCCCATTCTAAGACTATTATTTCTACCTTGTAGGTCCCTTGTGTCTTTACGTTATGCTGGGAATGCACAGAGGCTTGGAACCACTTTAAGTTCAGCCTGGCCATACTCCTACCTTCCAACTTTTTGAGATGGGAATGAGGGACACCTATTGGCAAAAGTATGTAGGCATTGGACACACCCCCTGCTACGCCCCCTTAACCACTTCCCTACCGCACGCAGTCATATGACGTCGTTGACTTTTAGGGGGGATATCTGAATGATGCCTGCAGCTACAGGCATCATTCAGATATCTTTATTTTCAGGCAGCGATTCTGTACACGATAAGAATGATCATATCGGCAGTTTCGCCACTTGATCGTTTTTACAGGCGACGGGAGGGGACGTCCACCCCCCCCCCCCCGCTGTCATCCGGTGCTTCTCCGGGCTCTACTGTGCCATCGGAGACCCGGAGAAAGAATCGGCCGCCGCCGGATGATGACCTAGAGATTTCTGGTTATCAGATGTTCGCCAGTCATCTCTATGACCGTTGGAGGCTCCGGCACGACGTTATGATGTCACGCCTTGGCCCCGGATGTAAACAAAGCCGCGATCGCAGCTGTTAGCGTGAGATAGGTGAATTTTTTTTTTTACAATCTCATGCTTTCCAGCCTAGAGGAGAGAGTAAAAAAAAAAATGTAAATGCCCCTGTCCCCGGTAGCTCGCGCTCAGAAGCGAACACGCATGTTAGTCCTGCCCACATATGTAAACGCTGTTCAAACCACACATGTGAGGTATCGCCGAGTGCATTAGAGCGTCGCCTATGGAGATTTTTAAGTACCGAAGTTTGGCACCATTCTATGAGTGTGCGCAATTTTAAAGCGTGACATGTTGGATATTGATTTACTCTGCGTAACATCATCTTTCACATTATAGAAAAAAATTGGGCTTACTTTACTGTTTTTGTTATTTTTTAACTACTTGCTTACTGGGCACTTAAACCCCCTTCCTGCCCAGGCCAATTTTCAGCTTTCAGCGCTGTCACGCTTTGAATGACAATTGCGCGGTCGTGCGACGTGGCTCCCAAACAAAATTGGCGTCCTTTTTTTCCCAGAAATAGAGCTTTCTTTTGGTGGTATTTGATCATCTCTGCGGTTTTTATTTTTTGCGCTATAAACAAAAAAATAGCGACGATTTTGAAAAAAACACTTTTTTACTTTTTGCTATAATAAATATCCCAATTTAAAAAAAAAAAAAAAAAAATTTCTCAGTTTGGATCGATACGTATTCTTCTACATATTTTTGGTCAAAAAAATTGCAATAAGCGTTTATTGATTGATTTACGCAAAAGTTATAGCGTCTACAAAATAGGGGATAGTTTTATAGCATTTTTATTAATTTTTTTTACTAGTAATTGCAGCGATCAGCGATTTTTATTGTGACTGCGACATTATGGCGGACACATCGGACACTTTTGACACCATTTTGGGACCATTGTCATTTTTACAGCGACCAGTGCTATAAAAATGCACTGGTTACTGTAAAAATGACACTGGCAGGGAAGGGGTTAACACTAGGGGGCGAGGAAGGGGTTAAATGTGTAACCTGGGAGTGATTATTACTGTGTGGGGGAGGGGACTGACTGGGGGAGGTGGACCGATCTGTGTCCCTATGTACAAGGGACACAGCATCAGTCTCCTCTCCCTGACAGGACGTGGATCTCTGTGTTTACACACAGAGATCCACATCCTTGTCTGTGTACTGGCTAATCGCGGGTACCTGGCGGACATCGCGGCCGCCAGGCACGCGCATCGGCATCTCAGTGATGCGCCGGGCGCTTGCGCGCCCCTCAGTGGCCAGAATAGCCAAGGCCGTCTATTGATGGCCTCCCGGATTTCTAGAGCCACCTTGAGGCCGTCATTTGTACATGGCCCGGCTCTCAAGTGGTTAATTCATAAAATCGTTTTTTTCCCTCAAAAAAAGGCATTTGAAAAATTATTGCGCAAATACTGTGCGAGATAGAAAGTTGCAATGACCGACATTTTATTCCCTAGGGTGTCTGTTAAAAAGACCTATATAATGTTTGGGGGTTCTGAGTAATTTGTTAGCAAAAAAATGATGATTTTTACATGTAGGAGAGGAGTGACCGAATTGGCCTGGCATGGAAGTGGTTAATGAGAATTCTACAAAAAAAATTGGTTAAACCCACAAGTGTTGTTTTTTTTTTTTTGTTTTTTTTTTTTTGTTTTTTTTTACCACTACTGGTCCTTTTTTATATTGGCTTTTGAAATATACAAATGCAGCAATTTAGAAATTGGATGAAAGGTTTAGCGCTGGGAAACACTTTTTGCAAGCTAAATAGTGCATTTTTTTATGCAACTATATACAGTATCTCACAAAAGTGAGTACACCCCTCACATTTTTGTAAATATTTTAATATCTTTGTGTGACAACACTGAAGAAATTACAGTGTACAGCTTGTAGAACAGTGTAAATTTTCTGTCCCCTCAAAATAACTCAACATACAGCCATTAATGTCTAAACCGCTGGCAAGAAAAGTGAGTACACCCCTAAGTGAAAATGTCCAAATTGGGCCCAAAGTGTCAATATTTTGTGTGGCCACCATTATTTTCCAGCACTGCCTTAACCCACTTGGGCATGGAGTTCACCAGAGCTTCACAGGTTGCCACTGGAGTCCTCTTCCACTCCTCCATGACAACATCACAGAGCTGGTGGATGTTGGAGACCTTGCGCTCCTCCACCTTTCGTTTGAGGATGTCCCACAGATGCTCAATAGGGTTTAGGTCTGAAGACATGCTTGGCCAGTCCATCACCTTTACCCTCAGCTTCTTTAGCAAGGCAGTGGTCATCTTGGAGGTGTGTTTGGGGTCGGTGTAGCAAAGTGTAATTTCTTCAGTGTTGTCACATAAAAAGATATAATAAAATATTTACAAAAATGTGAGGGGTGTACTCACTTTTGTGAGATACTGTAGATCAGACCAAAATGAGGCGACAGAGGGACTTTGCTCCAAGTGAGGGACAGCCCCTCGAAATCAGGGACAGTTGAGAGATATGCATACTGACCCATGGGCCTGCTGCTGTGAAACTGAACTTTCCAGTCTTCGAGGAACTCGGTAAGCCATGTGGGGACTTGCGAAAGTGTTGGGCATCACCTCTTTAGCATGTTGAGGGTTACTCAATTGTTTATTAAAGGTAACTATATTGTACATGTCATTGAGCCACACTTCACCAGCTGTAAGATGTGTGGCTCAGTGACATATAAAGAATGGTTACCTTAAATGAACACGGGATCTGCCCTCCTGTGTTTGTTGGTCTTAATAAATTAAGCTGTCCGGAAACAGACCATGAATAGAGCTGTCGATGCCAGAAATAGATCACCTTCTGACCCCTTACAAGCATCTGAAGACACACACAGCATCATATGTCTTCTCTCCGTACAACAGCATTCCTCAAGACATCTGGCTTACTAGTGAGGGGACAGAACAGGTGCTAAACAGAGTCTACAAAATGTTTCTGGCTTAATTGGCTAGGCCATAAAATGTCTGTGCAGCGGAAACTTTATTTCACTGATGAGGTATGAAAAATTGGGCACAAAACCTTTTTTCCAAAAACATTCTTTCCATTTTTTTTTTTTTAGACCCCTTGATTCGCTATGCTAGTTATAAAGAACCAGGATATAAGAATGTATATTAGTCCTAATACACAGGGACAAATATTTGCAAAAATGCCCACTTTGGACTTTTTGTGATCGGGAAACACCACAAGTGATCAGGGCTGAAGCATCATATGTATGCACAATGTAATGGAGTAAGAGTCATTGGGTGAGCCACACTGTGTGTGTCAATGGATGCACACAATGCGGCTCGGGATCGAGTCAAGTAGCTTGCAATGGGTGCACTTAGAAGGCAGGAGGAGCCAAGAGCACCAGCGGGAGACCGGACCCCAGAGTAGGAGGATCGGAGCTGTTCTGTGCAAAACCATTGCACAGAGCAGGGAAGTATAACATAACATAACATGTTTAATAAAAAAATACAAAAACCATTACATTCCCTTTTTAATGCAGGTAGTGCATTAAAGCTGAGCTTAACCCAAAAGTGGAAGTTGCGCCCCCCCCCCCCATTCTCTTCGTGAAATTGCACTTTTTTTGGTGGTTTAGGTATAGGGACCTGGTTTTGACAGGTACCCACTCCCACTTCTGCTTGGATTGCCTAGGCGATCTGAGCGCAAGTTCCCCCCTCCCGCAGTCTTTTGGGACATATAACAGGTCCCAGAAGACTGCAGTACCATTCACAATGCGTGGTTTTCACGTGCACGGTGGGAACTCGGCTGTGAAGCTGGGTGCCCACAGTTCAAGATGCAGGTGCCAGGGACAGAAGACTGATGCTTTTGTTGAGCACAAATATGCCTGGAGCTCCTCTTTTAAGGTAAAAAAATAAAAAAAGAACTTTTGGCTTTAGAACCACAGATATAGACATATAAGCATACATTTTTTTTCTTTATTGCGTGCGCGTGCGTGCGTGCGTGTGTGTGTGTGTGTTAATCAGGAGAACAAGATAACTATTTCCCAGATTGGTCCACAAAAGTAAAGTGTCAAAAAAAGGTCATGTTTTCTCAAAGCTTAAAGCAGTAGCAAAGTCTGCTTTGCAACTTTTACCTACAGGTGAGCTTATAATAAAGCTTACCTGTAGGTAAAATGAATTTCTCCTAAATGTGCATTGTTCCAGTGAGTAGCAGCCAGTGACATCACCCCCGCGCATGCACTCTGAAGGGACAGAATACTCATGCTGTCCTTTCAAGCTCTGTGCCGCACATGCGCGGGAGTGATGTCATCGCAGCTTGACCCTTCAATTGGCTGGAGTCCATGACCCTGGAAGGAAGACCTGGTGAAGATTAAATCCTTGTCAGTGGTGACTGGCAAGCCGCTGGAGAGATCCGTTTTATAGGCAAGTCTGACATTAATGTGCTAGTATTGGGTGCATACTAGCACATTATGGTTTAAATCTACACCTGTTCAGGTTTAAACCCACTTTTAAAACGGTAGTAAACTTAAGAAGAAACTTATTTAGTTTGCTCCCATTTTGGTCTGTTAATATACACTTGAAAGTTTTTTTATTTTATTATATCTGTTCAATAATTGGAAAAAAAAAGTACAGGTTGATCCTGTGGGAAATCCTGTCTGCTGCTAACTTCTGTGTTGCTACACTGAAATCCAATGCAGTTTTATCATTTCTGCTGAGCTTTGAGCTCACCTTTGTGGATTACAGACCCCCCCCCTCCCTCCCTTACGTTATGGAGATGAAAAGAGAGGGCGTGTGCAGTAATCCTAATACTGTCTGTGGTAGAATGACAATGCTGCTCCTCTATGGACACAGTACAGTGACTGAATGTTTTCACCCTAATGCAGGAAGTGTTACTCACTAGATAACTGGGTGAAAATAGGGGGTAAAAGGCTTAAAAAAAATGCAGCCACCGTATCGAATGACTGGTACACACAATGACATTATCGGATGAATGATCGTCCGTTTTTTTTTTTTGGGGGGGGGGTTTGCATGCTAGTCCCATATCGAAAATAAAGAGGTTACTAAAGTTACAAAAATTCTCGTACGTCCTGTATTTTCGTGACAACTGTGCTGATTAAACAAAAATTGTACAATCTGGTATCCTACGTAAAAATGTTTTACGCTTGCTCCATCAGATAATTTTGCATGAATTATCGTGATCGGCTCTCGAAAGCTGTGTGCTATTGGTCAGTTTATCGTACGATCGCTCCAAAAGTGGTATTTTTCGTACGATTTTCTGATCGTGTGTATGGGCATTAAGGCCACACCACCAAGAATCCGTATAATGCTCCTGCAGGGATCACAGGTCTTTGCAATCAGCTGCCACAAGGAAGCCTGTACAAATCAATGATGGGCCCTGTGTCTGCTGGTGTGTACATGGACAAAGTGTTGCAGTATACATCTAGGCCACTTATCGGTCCCTAATTACCTGTTCCTAATATGTATCACCTCAGATGTCCACTGACATGTGAATAGCCAAAGCGTCTGTCAGCCTGTCATTGAGTTGGACAGGATTCCTGGATGCAGTTGATTGCAAATATCAGTGATCCCCGCTGAAGATTCACGCTAATGCATTCTTGGCAGTGTACATCCTTACTTGGTCGTGAAAATTAGGTTTGGACTGGTGATTTTTGCTCTTGGCTTTAGATGCACTTTAAACATGCTATAGAGTAGGAGGCCTGGATTGTGGCTGCAGCTGCTGCAACATAGAAAGACTTGAGCAGCTGACCCCCTTTTATATATATTAACTCATTGCTACTGTTCTGTCATCTTCCCTGCAGATTTCATTCAGTGACACATAGATGCTACGAGTGACTTCAAGTTGAATGACTGACCACCCTGAAGGGAAGAGGAGAGTTGCAGTCCTGAGGCAAGTACAGGTGGTGTGTTCATGGCATTGTGTGTACAAAAAAAGAGAACGTGTTCCCAAAATTTGCAGCACAAGATCTCTGGGCTGGGGGCGAAAGGGAATGGTAAAGTTATCTAAAGACACAGGCCTGGATTTCCTTCACTGGAGTCATTAGACACACAACCTTTGGCACCCAAAGCAACACTCGCTTGAGGATCACTTAATTTACAGAATATTGGATTTTAGAATATTTTGATGATCTGTAAATAAGCCTACATGAGATTTCTGTATTTGGATAAAAGAAAAAAAAATGTAAGGCTGGTAAAAGAAAAAAGCCATGTCTTTTGTGTCAGCTGCCTTTAGGCACAGGCCTACTGTGTCAAATTGTAAATCCAGGCCTGCACTGCCACTAGATGTCTGTCAAAATCATGTGACAAAGTGATGCAACAACAAATGCTGCCAGACATCCCCAGCCAACACAGAGTTTCTTTCAGAATAATCAGCATTGTTTCCCTTTTGAAAAGCTGCACTACGAGTGCATGACAGTGGCTCCTTTTTCCTCCTATGTAGTATAGGGGCCCATTCACACCAGGAGCATTTGGGGGAAAGAGGTAGCCATGCCCATTACTGTCCAAACACGAGACAAATTTTCCCTAATCGCAATCGTCTCAGTTCACACCGCCGCAATGCAGTGCTGTGTGCTGAAAAAAGTACAGCTTGCCATACCGTTCTTTCTTTTTTAGTGCAGCATTGTGTGATGCAATTCACCACACTGCGCTGTGCCTGATAGAACTGAATGAAATATCACTTTGCAACATTTCACTAAAGTTTGGAGAAAAGTTGCAGTTTGCTCTGCTGTTTTCAGCACATCGGCACCGTAGCCTTCTCATCGTAAACCTGCGACTGTATTCAAACACAGTTGCTGGTGTTAATGGGCCCAAAATGTGCATGCTCAGTCGAGCTAAGTAATACATATTACTCTTTCGTCCATGGACCGACACAGCTTCTCTATTGACAAAGTGGGTATTATCCGTTAATTAGGAGTGACTAGGCAGAAAAACTTGTAAAAAGTGTTGCATCACACCTTCTACAGTACCGCCCAGGGGGCGGACCCCCTCTGGGTATAACCTCTCAGTCTGCATCTCGCAGATCAGTTTTTTTCTGTCTAGCAAGGAGTAGGACATGGCTCCCTTTGGTCCGGGGGAAAAAGATATATATATATATATATATATATATATATATATATATATATATATATATATATATATATATATATTTTTTTTTTGCTACATTTTTGTTTCCTGCGATCTTCGATCAACTGCCGACTGGGTGACAGGCTGGATCCTCGATCCTTGTAGTCTCCCCAGTTTCGGCCAGCGAGCGTGTGCCGACCCTAGCTACGCGCTGGGTTTTCCACGACATGCCCGTCGCTCCACGGGTGGCCGGTGAGCCTATGCTCCAGGGCCTGCATCGGACCGCTCAGCTTCGGCTGACCTTACGGCCGAGTCGCAGCAGCCTGGCCGGTGAGCTTATGCTCCAAGGCTTGCATCGGACCGTTCAGCTTCGGCTGACCTTACGGCCGAGTCGCAGCAGCCTGTCCGGTGAGCGTCACGCTCCAGGGCATACATATGATCGTCCCTTTTGGGTCCAATCACAGCATGCCTGGCCAACAGTCACCTTCCGTGCGCGGACGATGATCTGTTTGGAATGTCTTCCAGCATAATACATGCAGGATAGGTAAGTAAAACTCCCCTGCCTCGGCTGGGTTATTTAGCTGGACATTCCTGGAGAGATCAAGTAAGTGGTTGTGGCCCCTTTCTTCCCTCTCTCCCTTCCTTTCCCTCCTCCCTGGTCTTCTAGCTAAACGTTGCTGGGTGCTGGGGGTCACCTAAGGGGTTCCACTGGAGCGGGGCTGGCTGTAACTAACATTTAAAAGAAATGTAATTTCTGCTTACCTGTGTGTGTGTGTGCTTCCTCCTCCATGCTGTCGGCGGCCATTTTGAGGTGGTTCATGCCGAGTTCGGCCTCTTGTGACTGCCCGGCAGCCATCTTCCTGTGGTTCGGCCACACCCACTGACCCCTATCAGCTGATCGGCGGCCATGTTTGTCCACCCTGTATGTAAATATTGCCATTCGGCGGCCATCTTTTTGTGGGCTACGGCTGCTTGACCTCTCTTCGGCTCGGCGGCCATTTTCTTAGAGCCCACATTATCTTCCATACAGACATTTTTGGCAGCCATTTTGCAAGAGCCTCCGGCCTCTACGGTACATTACACTGGCGCGAAAATTCACACAGGAAGTGCTGATAAAAGAAGCAGACTGACACAGCAGCAGTGGGACAGCATCACAGGCGCAGCACACGGCAGCATAGCAGTACTGGTCCAGGGTGGTGAGTCCTCTGGGTAACCGAGCATCTCGGCAGCGCAGGAGGGTGGCCTATTGATATCTTGCCTGGAGCCCTGTGAGTGTCAGCGTGTGGTCAGCATGGCATCTGAGCCAGATGTCTTCTCCCCTGAAACACCAGATTTAGCAGCTGGTGCCCCTGAGGTGTCTATGAACGCTAGAGGCATTTGCTGCCAGGGTGGAAGCAGCACACGGGAATACAGGGGGTAGTAAACGCCCCGTCCCCTGCAAGCTTCTGGGGATAATTCTGATGCAGAACCAGGTCCAGCTACGGCTCCGGGCCCAGATTCTGACGCATCAGAGACTGCAGACCATGACCGGACAGTGAGGATGACTCCAAGTCCAGGTCAGTACGCGAGACGGCTTGGTATCTGACCTTATTACTGCAGTGCGGGATACGCTAAAGTTGGAAAATACTGCAGAAGCAGCAGAGACTCCGGTCCACTTGGGTTTCATAGACCTGCCCGCACTGCTAAGGTGTTCCCTTGTGTGTCTTTTGATAAACTCTTATACAAGGAATGGGAGAACCCACTGAGGGTCTTTACAGCCCCAAAGAGGTTTGTGGTATGGTACCCCTTTGAGGAGAGTTTTCTGAAGAGATGGACCTCTCCCCCTATAGTGGACCCTCCGGTGTCCAAACTTAATAGAGCCACCACAATTCATGTAGAAGGGGCTCCTGTTTTCAAGGACCCTGTGTATAAGAAGGCTGAAGCACTCGCTTGCTACCTATACTCAGTGGTAGGCTCGGCAGTACGCCCGGCATTGGCGGGGGCCCTAGTGTCTCACACACTTACTGAATGGGCAAGATTGCTACTCCAGGGGTTAAGGAGCGAGATGCTCCTCCTGATGAGATAACATTGGCCGACCTGTTGGTCTAGGGCCTTAGGTTGTCTGCGAGTCAGACATGGAGACTATTCCCCTGCTGTCTAAAGCTTCGGTTTATGCAGTAGCAATACGCCGCCTGATCTGGCTAAAAGGCTGGTCTGCGGACCAGACTTCCAAGAAAGCCCTGTTGGATCTGCCTTTTAAGGGCGACAGACTTTTTGGGGCTCTCTGGATGACATCATCAAGGATGCCACAGGTGGTAAAGGCACTTTGCTTCCCCAAATTAGCAAGGGTAAGGGGCCACGCCAAGGGCAAGGGCCCTCCTTTACTGCACGCAAGCGTTTTTTTCGTCCCCCTAGGGCGACAGGGAAAAGACCCCAGGCCGGTAAAGCACCTGCCCAAGGACAGAAGCGTCCTTGGTCCCGCATACCCAATAAGCCTGCGGACAAATTTGCGTCCGCATGAAGGTTTACCCCCACCCAGCTCTCAGGTGGGGGGACGTCTTTGCAAATTCGCGACTCAGTGGACAGCTCTAATCTCCGACAGGTGGGTTTGCGAAGTAATCTCAGGCTACAAGATAGTTTCTCTCTTGTCCACCGGACAGATTCAACACCTCCAATCTCCAGCTACTACCGACCCGTCGGGAGGCCCTGTATGGGGCGGTCCAGGGTCTACTGGAACGCGGGGTAGTTATTCCAGTTCCAGAACTGGAACGTGGTTTTTACTCAAATCTGTTCATTGTGCCGAAGAAGGAGGGGGTTCATCCAAGCTTGGATCTCAGAGCCCTCAATTGCTTTGTGAAAGTACAAAGATTTCGGATGGAGTCGGTTCGATCTGTAGTCACGGCTCTCCATCCGGGGGACTTTCTGGCCTCCTTGGACATCAAGGACGCATACCTGCATGTCCCCATATACTCCAGACACCAGAGGTTTCTGCGATTTGCTATCGGGAAGAACCACTACCAGTTTGTGGCCCTCCCGTTTGGCCTTGCCTCAGCACCCAGGACGTTCACCAAGGTGCTCGCTCCAATTCTGGCACTTCTAAGACAGCGGGGTATCGCTATCATGGGCTACTTGGACGACCTTCTACTGAAGGCGCCTTCAAGCTCAGAATTTAGAAGTAAGTGTGTCCATTACTTGTTAGACTCTTCGAGACTGTGGTTAGATACTAAACACGCAAAGGTCAGTATGGTGCCCACTCAATGCCTAGTGTACCTGGGGTTGATTCTGGATTCCTCAGAGGCAAAGGTATTCCTCCCTGTGGAGAAGTTGCAGACCCTTCGGGGCTGCAGTACGGCAGCTGACTTCCAGGAATTGGTCATCACTCCGTTTTGGCATGCGAGTGTTGGGCCTCATGGTAGCCTCCTTCGAGGCGGTCCCATATGCTCAATACCACACTCGAGTGTTACAGAAGGAAGTTCTGTCCAGATGGAACAGATGCCCTTCATCTCTGGATTATCAAATCCGAGTGAGCCACCTAGTCAGGAGATCCCTGGTATGGTGGCTGACAGTACCGGCTCTAATGGCCGGGAAGTCATTTCTTCCGGTTTACTGGATAGTGATCACGACGGACGCCAGCCTTACAGGTTGGGGGGGGGAGTCTGGGGTGTTCAATCGGCGCAAGGTCGCTGGACCCCAGAGGAAGCCCTCCTGCCGATCAATGTCCTGGAAATCCGGGCGATCAGGCTGTGCCTCTTCAAATGGTCTCAGAGGCTGCAAGGGCGTCCAGTAAGGATCCAGTTAGACAACGCCACAGCAGTGGCATATGTCAATCATCAAGGAGGAACAAGAAGCTCAGCTGCAGCATCGGAGGTCGCTTGCATCCTGAAGTGGGCAGAGAGGAGCGTACCGGCACTGTTGGCCTGGTACATTCCGGGTGTGGAAAACTGGCAGGCGGACTACCTGAGCCGCCAGATGCTGGACCAGGGAGAATGGTCCTTACACCCGGAGGTGTTCCAACTCCTCTGCCAAAGATGGGGCACACCAGACGTAGATCTTCTGGCTTCCTGACTCAATCGGAAGGTATTGAGGTTTGTGGTCCGGTCAAGAGACCCATTGGCAGATGCAACGGACGCGTTGGTGGCATCGTGGGGTCAGTATCGGCTAATCTATGCCTTCCCTCCCTTAAGGCTTCTTCCTCTTCTGCTCCGCAGAGTGAAGGCAGAGGGAATTCCAATGATCCTAATCGCTCCAGATTGGCCTCAGCGTCCTTGGTACGCCGATCTAGTACGTCTGGTAGCAGACGTCCCCTGGCGCCTACCACTACGGAAGGACCTGCTAACGCAAGGTCCCATACTCCATCCTGCTTTTACAGTCATTGGCTTTAACGGCATGGCTGTTGAGAACCAGGTACTGAGACCGGGGCCTATCAGATTCAGTAATCTCTACTATAAGTGCTCGGAAACCGTCCTCTAGGAAGGTTTATCACCGCACTTGGAAGGCCTACATCTCCAGGTGTGAGGAAATTAAATGGCATCCGCGTACTTATTTGGTTTTCAGAATCCTGCTGTTTTTACAGCATGGGGTGGACCAAAGGCTTGCCTTAAGTACGATTAAGGGACAGATATCTGCCCTGGCTCTCTTTTTTCAGCGACCCCTGGCGACTCACTCTCTCGTGAGTACATTTGTGCAGGGGGTTTGACATGTGGCCCCTCCGGTCCATCCCCCGCTACCTCCGTGGGACTTGAACCTGGTCCTCTCAGTGCTTCAGAAGGCACCGTTTGAGAATATTAGAGATATTCCCCTGTTGACACTTTCTGAGAAGGTGGTCTTTTTGGTGGCTGTTACGTCAGTTAGACGGGTCTCTGAGCTGGCAGCCTTGTCCTGCAAGGCTCCCTATTTGGTTTTCCACAAGGATAAGGTGGTGCTGCGGTCACAGCCTTCCTTTCTTCCGAAGGTCGTTTCGGCTTTTCATCTCAACGAAGACATTGTACTTCCATCCTTGTATCCTCATCCGTCGAATCCTAAGGAGTCGGCGTTGCATTCCTTGGACGTTGTCCGAGCTTTGAGAGTATACCTATCTGCTACTTCCCTGTTCCGGAAGTCAGACTCACTGTTTGTTTCGGTGGCTGGTCCCAAGAAGGGCCAAGCAGTCTCGTCGGCCACCATCTCTAGGTGGATCCGACAGATAGTAATCCAGGCTTACGCCTTAAAGGGTCAAGCGCCCCCCTTTCCGGTCACGGCGCATTCGACCAAGGCAAGAGGTGCCTCTTGGGCTTTCCGACATCAATCGTTTGTTTCCCAATTATGTAAAGCGGCGACTTGGTCGTCCGCTCACACTTTCACAAAATTCTACAAAGTTGATGTAGGTGCATCTTCGGATGCCTCTTTCGGCCGCAAGGTTTTACAAGCGGCTGTTTAGAGTTGCAGCTCCTCCGTTGGAGGAGTGCTGTTTTGTGTTTGGGGTGAAGTTTATTTTTATGCTGTTACCACCCCTCGTTTTTTCTCTGACACTGCTTTGGGACGTCCCACTTTGTCAATAGAGAAGCTGTGTCGGTCCATGGACGAAAGAGTAAATAGGATTTTTTACTCACCGTAAAATCCTTTTCTCTGAGTCCATGGACCGACACAGCACCCACCCCATCTTTTTAAGTTTGTACTGCTTTTTGACGAACTGATCTGCGAGATGCAGACTGAGAGGTTATACCCAGAGGGGGTCCGCCCCCTGGGCGGTACTGTAGAAGGTGTGATGCAACACTTTTTACAAGTTTTTCTGCCTAGTCACTCCTAATTAACGGATAATACCCACTTTGTCAATAGAGAAGCTGTGTCGGTCCATGGACTCAGAGAAAAGGATTTTACGGTGAGTAAAAAATCCTATTTTATGGAGCTTTAGGAATTCCTTATTTAACCAGCCTATTCAACACCATTACACTCGTGTCCCCTTGATCCTGAGATTATGACATTCTGAAATTTTTACCAGCTTGTACACCTCCCATTTTATTGACTAAATAGAATAATCCTTCAACAGCCAATGAGATTTTTCAACATGTAGGAGAATGTATATGTAGCAAAGTCTTTAGCCTCTTCCAGTCTAATAAGGACCTCTAAGGTCAAAGATAGCTGACATCCTTCCATATGTAGTGGGTTGTGAGGCATAGTGGGTGCAAAGGTGGCAAGTCATTGGGCGCCAGATACTTCTTGGATGTAAAAGAGGTTTAATTTCTTTTAACAGTCTTTATTGTATTTTTGGGGGAAAGAGTGTTAGGGCCGGGACACCCTTAAAGTGGACCTCTGCCGTTAAAAATATATTAAAAGCCAGCAGCTACACATACTGCAGCTGCTGACTTTTAATATTAGGACACTTGCCTCTCCTGTAGTCCAGTGACGTCTGCAGCAGAAGACAATCAATAGCTCGTCTATCTGCTGCCCCCACCGCCATCCTCGGTGAGGGAATCAGGAAGTGAAGCGTTCTGGCTTCACTGCCCGGTTCCTTATGGCACATGCGTGAGTCGCGCTGCACCGTCCTCACTGGTCACCGTTGTGTTCTGGGAGCAGAATACCTGCAGAGAGGACTCCCGGAAGTGTGTGCAAATACCTGTCTTAGACAGGTATCTGCACCCCCCTCCCCCCTGAAAGGTGCCAAATGTGACACCGGAGGGGGGGAGGATTCCGATGAGCGGAAGTTCCACTTTAGGGTGGAGCTCTGCTTTAAGTAGTTGTAGATTCAATTGGCAGACTCAGAGACTTCAATAGGAGGACAGCCGTGCAGGGAAAGGCTCCAGCAAGGCGCCACATCTGCACATGCAGGAATGCTGTCTCCTCCTATAAGAAACAGTCTTTAACAGTTCCTAACTCAAACGTAACAGTTCCTTCAGCTTCACTACAACTGCTTCTTGTAGTTCAACACTGAGCTCCCTGTCTCTCACTTGACCCTCTGATTCACTGACTCTGAATCTCTTAAGCTCCTCCAATCTTTGCAGTAGTATCTCCCCCAAGCGTCACCCCCGCTTCCTTGCTGGGTCCCTAGCTTGGCACTCCAGATACTTCTCAAGCTTCACCCCTGCTGACCGCCTCGGTTCCTGGCTTGACACACAAGGCTGCTCTGCAAGCGTCGCCTCCACTGGTTGGGTCCCTGACTTGATCACCGCCTGAAGTTTCCCGATTCTCCACCATGCCCGTTCGGTGAGAATACTGCTCCAGTACTTCAATTACTCACTGTGGTCCCTGGTAAAGGTGGTTGGTCCCTTAGTGGCGACAGCTCCCCTTCTACCCCCGACCACAACCGGTTCTCCGGCCGGCAGAATAGTCACTTTTCGTTAGACTGCAAGCCACAATCCCAACCCTGCTCTGCCCTCTTAATTCTGGATAGGCCCTCACACAGCCTGGCAGCCAGATGCCACTGGGATATGCGCAATCTACGGCCTGGGAGCCCGGGGGATATGACACACGTCCACCCAGACAGCCGTCCAGGTGGCACAGATCACCTGACTCCACCCAAATATATAGGTGCTCCCAGCAGGCCAATGGATTCAAGAAAACACCTGCCCATTGGTTGGGATAAGCCTTATACCCATAACCTGACCTTGGGTTGCCCTTCTCACATCTGGAACCACCAAGAACCCGGCCACCTAGTGGTAGAAGAGAAAAGTGCAACAAGGCCAAACTTGGTGAGAAATCAATAGATCTCTATCAATCAACCAGGATTACTACTCCTGGCAGTTAAATTTGTGAGGAGATCCCTGTCTAAGCTACAGGGTGCTACATATACAAGCAGTCTGAAGCACTGTTTACACAAACCCACACTTAATGCAAGAAAAGAAGCCTTAGGCAGCCCTTAAAAGATTTGGTTTTCTTTCCTTCCACCACAGGTGGAAGGATAAGAAATTGCTCAATTTCGCCATCAACACAGTCAGTGCTAGGGGGGGAATTCCTCCCACAGCACTATTGTGTTCTGCTGGCGGGGGCACAGGGAGCCTTCCTGGCCAGCAGAACACAATGATTACTGCTATAACTGCTGGCAGTAAACGTATGTAAAAAAACCTGACAGGCTGATTGTACCAGACTGTCGGATACAATCCGACAGGTGCAATAAGCCTGCCCATACATGGATCAAACCTTGGCCGGTCCCTACTGAACTTGAATTTTGATCCTTGTATGGCCAGTTTTGGATTATCAAGTGAAGCTGGCATCAGCTGTAGAACTCAAGAAAATCTGAGGATGCGTGGCTAACCTTATGCTCAA
Organism: Rana muscosa; assembly: GCA_029206835.1. Lineage (NCBI taxonomy): Eukaryota > Metazoa > Chordata > Amphibia > Anura > Ranidae > Rana > Rana muscosa. The sequence goes on from CM055127.1 coordinate 390,652,968, forward strand.
ATACCACAGAAAAAACACACTGCTCTTGCTAGCAAACCAAAATAATTACATTTGATTTATACAAACATTTAACAGACGCCACAGTAATCTGCATTTGTAAATATTAACATTTTAAACGTCAGGTTGTAAAGTCTATGATATTAAAGTGACACAAAAAAAAAAAAACGATCTAAGTATGTATTAACTCACAAAAGTACCTTCTTTTGCTATTGACCTCTTCTTTTTGTAACTGCTGTGTAGGGATGAGCTCGGTGTTCGAGTCGAACATACGTTCGACTCGAACATCGGCTGTTCGATCGTTCGCCGAACAACGAACGATTTGGGCCGTTCGCGCCTAATTCGCGGCCCACAATGCACTACGCCATCGCAGTGTCATCCAGGCGCTGTGATTGGCCAAGCATGCACTGTGACCCCGCATGCTTGGCCAATCACAGCGCCGGCAGCGAGGAGAGCAATGATTGGCCACAGGCAGGATGCCTGTGGCCAATTATTGCTGAGGGTGTTTAGTACACGCCCCACACTATAAAAGGCCGCCAGCATGGCGGCCTAGTGTAGTGTGTTCCGGAGCAGGGAAAGAGAAGCATAGGCAGGGACAGTGACATTTTTTTTTCTTGCTTAACCTGGATTCCTTTAGTTTAGGGAAAGAGAAGGATAGGTAGGGAGAGTGTCAGTGTGTTTTACTGTGCTAATCCTTGTTTGTAGGGACAGGGAAGGACAGTGAGGGAAATTCTCATTGTGCTATACTGTGCTAAAGCATTCATCATCAACCATCTTTAAAAAAACATTTTTTATAGGGACAGAAAACTATAGGTAGGGAGAGTGTCAGTGTGTTTTACTGTGCTAATCCTTGTTTGTAGGGACAGGGAAGGACAGTGAGGGAAATTCTCATTGTGCTATACTGTGCTAAAGCATTCCTCATCAACCATCTTTGAAATCCTTGTTTCTTTCTCGTACATCACGGGACACAGAGCGACATAGTCATTACTAATGGGTTATATAGATACCGTCAGGTGCTGGCACTGGCAACTTCCAAAACCGGAAGTACCCTCCCCTATATAAGCCCCTCCCATCCGGGAGCACCTCAGTTTTTTTTGCCAGTGTCTAAGGTGTTGGCCAAGAAGAAACATGTGTTTTTCACTGAGCTTGCGTACAGGTTCTTTTGGGCCTCAGTAAGCTATTCCGGATCCGACCAAAAAAGCTTCATAGCTAAACGGTCGGTACCCGGGCCTTGCAGAGAAGAGCAAGGTTTTGCCTGTAATGCTTCTCTTAGGAGAGCTGGACCCTGGGATCCAGAGCTCTGGTCATACCCACGACCAAGATGTTTTCTGTGCAGGGTGCTATACAGGTCCAGGGGAGTGGAATCCTTGGGAACCCGGTCCCTGAAGGTTTGATTACAATGCCTGCCGTGATAGGTGAAGTTTGGGCTTTTGTGGACCAAACAAAGTCCTGCGGCGGGGAACAGGTAAGTGGGGGCCCCCAGGAACTTGGTTCTATTGGGGGACCCCCAAGCCTAATTTGTCTTTCTGTCTGTTACCTAATGGTATTCCCGCAAAATTCTGTGCATGCCTGTAACTACTAAAAAAAAATAAAAAAAAAATTTTTTTATATATATTTAATATATTAGACTGCGGTACCTGTGTTTGTCCACTAGAGGCCGCTGTGGAATGTTTTCTTGTCATGTGGACTAGCTTCTTCTCAGCAGAGCAAAGTCCAGGCAGATGGTGAGTTCTCTTATAGGAAACTGCTTCCTCTGCCATGTTGCAGTGCTCGTCCATCCCCCGGCCTGCGGCAAAGAGGGGCCCTGGCTCCTGTCCCTTGTTACCATATTTGAAATTAGCGCAGAAGGCGCACGTGCCCGCGCGCGTGCACGCGCCTCTATATATATAGAGGTGAGCCGGGAAAGGGGGCGGAGCCTGGGGGATGACGCTCTGTGCGCGCCGCAGCGCTTCTGCGCATGTGCGGGCGTCCCAGCAGTTTAAAAAAACCACAATATTGTAGTGAGCTGGCTATGAAGTACAGAGACAGAGCTGGCAACATTTAAAGGCATACAGCAAGCGGTTGATACAGGCATCCCCTAGAAAGGCACATTAGTAGACACCAACTGTGATATAGCAGCAATTGTGCTAGACTATTCTCAGTAAAAGTGGTGTATTACGGCTGGAATACCTCAGCTTTAGGCTTAGGAATATGCCGTCCAGAAGCTCCGGAACTGAATCTTCCAGGAAGCGAAGGGGGTCTCATCGGGCTCGGAGGATCTTGGGCATACTCCTGCTGCACCAGTCTCCCCTGAAGTTCAGAGGTAAGTGACCGTAGAGACCCCGCAGGGTACTTGGTACTGTGGCTGTCCTCAGTTCACCTGCTCCTGTGTATGTAACAGAGGAGGTTTTTTCCTCAGCTCTGGGAGGATTAGAGAGAGATTGTCAACATTTATCGCTGCCTCCCTGTCAGGGAAAGCACGCCCGATCTCCGTCTCCTCCTTCAGAGTGCCTGTTAGCAGAGCAACAGTCCCATACAGGGATCGACCTGCCTGAAGGGGATCAGGATGAGGTTGATTCTGTTATAGAGGAATCAACAGTGGGGGAACCTTTTCTCAGCATCTTAAGCTGAAAGATTATGGGTTCAGTCTCTGACTAACATGGTCCGATCAGCATTTAAAAATGCACCTTGCGGAACCATCAACCACTACTGTATCCTCGTTGGGGTCGCTAGAAGCCCCCAGACTGTTTGTTCTTTTCCACTTCACCCTTTACTGAAAGGGCTCATTTACCAGGATTGGGAACGTCCTGAGAAAATATTTATTCCCCCAAGAGATTTCCGGTGGTCTATCCCATGGAGGATAAGTTCATCAAAAAAAAAAAGGAAGGTCCCTACAGTGGACGCAGCCATCTCTTGTATGTATAAATCACTGACATGTCCAGTGGATAATGTCCAAATGTTCAAGAACCCAATAGATAAAAGATTGGAGTCCTTATGAAAATCTGCTTGGTGATACAACCAGCAGTAGCAGCTATTGGGGTCTGCTAAGCAGTGAAGGATCAGTTGAAACAGGTCTTGAGGGACTTGACAGATCAGCAGGCTTTGCCCTAGCTGATCTACCTAGAGCCTTAGGCTTTGCGGTTGACGCCATAGAGGATTCAGTCCATCAGGCCTCCCGCCTTACGCTGTCTATAGTACATATGCGTAGGCTCCTATGGCTCAAAAACTGGTCTGCTGAAGCTCCCTGTAAAGAATGGCTGGTTAGCGTCCCATTTCATGGTGAACGCTTATTCAGGGAAAACCTGGACAAATATATCCAGAAAATTTCCAGCGGTAAAAATACGCTCTTGCCGGTTAAAAGCAGAGTTAGAGGTCCCTCTTTAAGAGGCCTGCTTCTCCAGTCCCTGGGGCATCGGCTGTGTAACAGTTCCGACGGCCTCCTCGGTCAAATCCCGGGGGTAAAAAACAGGGACAGTAGCAGGGTAATGAGAAACCCTGGGTCAGGGGAGGTACAAAACCTCCCCCAAAGTTAAATTCATGAAGCCCCCACTCAGTCGGGTGGGGGGAGGACTCCAGTTGTTCGCAAGAGACCTGGCGGGACACGATCAAGACAGATAGGTGCTCTCCGCAGTAGGTTTGGGATACAGTTTGGAGTTAAAAGACTCTCCTCCTTCCCATTTTTGAGGTCAAACGTGCCAAGGGATCCCGGAAGAGAGAGTCCCTCCTGTTGGCACTAGAACAACTATTGCTCCAAGGAGTAATTATGGAGGTTCCCCTGGAAGAATGAGGGTTCGGGTTTTACTCAAACCTCTTTACAGTCCCGAAGCAAACGCGGTCGGGAGGCCCATATTAATTCTAAAAGGGCTATACAAATTCCTGTATATCAGGACTTTCCGATGGAGTCGATCCGATCAGTGGCCACTGCCCTACAAGGGGAGGATTGGTTAGCCACGATCGACATCAAAGATGCTTATTTGCACATTCCCATCTTTCCAGTCCACCAAAAATTTCTACGCTTTGCAGTAGAAGGGCGCCATTTTCAGTTCAGAGCCTTACCCTTCGGTTTGGCCACAGCACCACGAGTGTTTACAAAAATTCTGGCCCTTTATTGGCCAATCTAAGAACACAAGGTGTAATGATAATGGCATATCTGGATGACTTGTTGCTGATAGACCACTCAGTGAAAAAACTAGACGTGGTCGTTCACAAGACGATCAAGTATCTGGAATCTCACGGTTGGATTATCAACCGAGACAAGTCAGCCCTAAAAACCAGTCAAAAGTCTGGAATACTTGGGGCTAAGGTTGGATTCAGGCCAGAGAAAAATATTCTTGCCTCGAGGAAAGGTGTTGTCTTTGAAAGATTTGATCCACTTAGTGGGTACAAAAAAGACAGCCGTCCATACGCCTGTATATGAGGCTGCTGGGAAAAATGGTGGCATCATTCGAAGCAGTACCCTACGGTCAATTCCATTCAAGGAATTTGCAAGGGGCCATACTGTCAGCCTGGAACAAAAAAGTTCAGGCCCTAGACTTACAATGTCCTTGTCCCCTTCCGTTCGCAAGAGCCTCCGTTGGTGGTGGGTTCCCCAGAATCTGGAAAAAAGGAAATCCTTCAGTCCGATTTCTTGGAAGGTGGTCACTACAGATGCCAGCCTTATAGGCTGGGGAGCAGTACTGGAGCAATAGTCTCTCCAGGGCAGATGGTCGGATGCAGAAAAGGCCCTGCCCATCAATCTCTTAGAGATACGAGCAGCCCGGTATGCCCTAGTAGCATGGACATCCAAACTCCAAGGGTCCCCTGTCAGAATTCAATCAGACAATGCCACAGCAGTGGCATATATCAATCATCAGGGGGGCACCAGGAGTCGTGCAGCCCAGAGGGAAGTAAATTACATCCTGAAATGGGCAGGAAAAATATGTCCCAGCCATATCTGCGGTATTCATTCCAGGAGTGGAGAATTGGAGGGCGGACTTTCTAAGTCGCCAGCGATTAGGCCCAGAGGAAGGGTCCCTTCACCCCGAGGTTTTCTGGACAATATGTCAGCGGTGGGGAACATCGGATGTAGATCTTCTAGCATCCAGATTCAACGCAAAGGGGGACAGGTTTGTCTCTCGGACAAGGGATCCCCTAGCTTGCGGCTCGGATGCCCTAGTGTTCCCTGGGGATCAGTTCAAGCTGATATATGCATTCACACCGCCACAATGGTTACCTCGATTACTCCGCAGAATCAGGGTAGAAAAGAAACCAGTGATTCCGGTGGCTCCAGCGTGGCCCCGAAGAGCGTGGTACGCGGAGATTGTAAAATTTCAGTGGGGAGTCCTTGGACTCTCCCACGTCGTCCGGCTTTCGCAAGGACCGATATACCACCCTTCCTTACCAGCCCTAGGTTTGACGGCCTGGCTATTGAAGCCCACATTCTAAAAAAGAGAGGGCTCTCTAATGCTGTGGTATCTACCATGATCAATGCCAGGAAGCCGGTATCCAGGCAGATCTACTATAGAATCTGGAAGGCGTACATCGCGTGGTGTGAGGCCAAGAAATGGCATCCACATAAGTACGTAATAGGTAGGATTCTGGACTTCCTACAGTGGGCTGTAGATAGGAAGCTTGCCTTGAGTACTATCAAGGGTCAGATTTCGGCCTTGTCAATATTTTTTCAAAGGCCCTTGGCTTCGCATTCACTAGTCAAAGCCTTTATACAAGGAGTGATGCGTATTAGGCCTCCGGTTAATATTCCCATATGTCCATGGGATCTAAACTTGGTTCTGTCGGTTCTACAGAAACAACCATTTGAACCATTACAGCATATTTCCTTGGTGCTTCTCACCAGGAAATTGATTTTTCTAGTAGCCATTTGTTCGGCTAAAAGAGTATCGGAATTAGCAGCTATGTCCTGTAAGGAGCCATATCTGGTTATCCATAAGGACAGAGTAGTGTTACGTCCTCATCCAGCCTTTCTTCCTAAGGTGGTATCGAGGTTTCATTTGAACCAAGATGTGGTTCTTCCTTCTTTTTTCCCCAAACCTACTTCGGTAGAGGAAAAGTTATTGCATTCTTTGGATGTAGTAAGAGCAGTTAAAGCTTATCTAAAAGCCACTGCTCAGATTCGCAGAACGGATACTTTGTTTATTGTGCCGGAAGGCCCCAGAAAGGGTCAGGCAGCGTCAAAGTCTACTTTAGCCAAGTGGATTCGACAGGTCATTATGCAAGCTTATGGCTTGAGAAGGAGACCGCCTCCGTTCAAAGTTAGAGCGCACTCCACGAGAGCAGTTGGAACTTCATGGGCAGTGCATCACCAGGCCTCCCTGGCTCAAATCTGTAAGGCCGCAACATGGTCTTCGGTACACACGTTTACTAGGTCCTACCAGGTGGACGTTAGAAGTCAGGAGGATGTCGCCTTTGGGCGCAGTGTGTTGCAGGCCGCAAAAGATCCTCATGTCTGATAGCGCTCAGCTTATATATGGTGTATCCCCCCCCCTCATTTGGCATTGCTTTAGGACATCCCATTAGTAATGACTATGTCGCTCTGTGTCCCGTGATGTACGAGAAAGAAAATAGGATTTTTATAACAGCTTACCTGTAAAATCCTTTTCTTGGAGTACATCACGGGACACAGAGCTCCCGCCCCTCTTTAGGGACACTTATTGCTTTGCTACAAAACTGAGGTGCTCCCGGATGGGAGGGGCTTATATAGGGGAGGGTACTTCCGGTTTTGGAAGTTGCCAGTGCCAGCACCTGACGGTATCTATATAACCCATTAGTAATGACTATGTCGCTCTGTGTCCCGTGATGTACTCCAAGAAAAGGATTTTACAGGTAAGCTGTTATAAAAATCCTATTTTTTTGGACAGTCAGGGAAATTGTCATTGTGCTATTCTGTGCGAAAGCAATCATCCTCAACCATATTTAGAAATCCTTAAGTAAAGGGACAGAGAAGGACACCTGAAGGTAGCCCTTATTGCTTTTTTCCCATCTCCCTGCAGGCCATCCATTAGAATGTCTGGAAGGCAAACAAGGAGAGGCAGACAGTCAGGAGGCAATAAAAGAGGGCAAGCAGGCTCTGTGTCTGGGGGCAACAGTGCTGGTCGTGGACGCGGTGCATTGTCATCAGCACATGGCCATGGGACACGCTTGTCCTTCTTTTCGGCAGCTGGACATGTTGAGCCACATCATGCCGAAGACTTGGTAGAGTGGATGACCAAGCCCTCCTCCTCCTCCTCATCCTCTCTCACCCAGGCTCAGGGTACTGGAAAAGCAGCTGCCAAAGCGTCCTCTTCCCTGGTATCAATGTCAGACTCATCATCAGTCACTCCTTCCCTAGACCCACCATGTCCTCCTCCTGAGGAGTCCCCCGAACTGTTTGAGCACAGTGTTGGGTACATGCTCCAGGAGGATGCCCAGCGTTTCGAAGGGTCTGATGATGAAACCCAGCTAGAGGAAGGCAGTAGCGTGAGAGCAGACAGAGGGGATGCTCAAGAAGGACACCAATCTGGCAGTCATGTTCCAGCAGCTGCAGCATACTGCCAGATTGGCTCCAGTGATGAGGAGGGAGGGGATGATGAGGTCACTGACTCCACGTGGGTGCCTAATAGGAGAGAGGAGGAGGAGGAGGAGGATGAGGAGGAGGCACATCTCCAACGAGGCAGGATGCCCTTTGGTGGCCAGCGTAAGGGCAGTACACCGACGGAATCACACCGCAGAGCTCCGCCTGTGCAGGGCGCTGCCTCTGCCCGTCATTCAAAAAGTTCTTTGGTGTGGGCCTTTTTTGAGGCTAGTGCATCAGATCGCACAGCTGCTGTTTGCAACATATGTCTCAAGCGTATATCGCGTGGCCAAAACATCAGCCGCTTGGGTACCACATGCCTGACCAGACATATGTTGACCTGCCATGCAGCTTGTTGGCAAGCCTACCTCAAAGACCCACACCAAAGAACAAAGCGGACCTCTCCTTGCACCGCATCAGCTGGGATCTCCAACCCCACTATAACTTCAGTCCTCTCTGAAACATGCACTGAGAGGAATGAAGGTGTAGAATTAGGTGTGTCACAGCCAAGTACTTGCGGCCACTCTGCTAGCAGTACACCGACGTCCGATTCTAGCAGGCAAATTTCCCTGCCCCAGCTGCTGGACCGTCGAAAGAAGTTCACTCCCAGCCATCCACATGCCCAGCGGTTGAATGCTAGCTTGGCTAAATTGCTAGCGCTTCAACTGCTGCCTTTTCAGTTGGTAGACTCGGCCCCCTTCCGTGAGTTTGTGCAATGTGCGGTTCCTCAGTGGCAGGTTCCCAAACGCCACTTTTTCTCACGGAAGGCTATTCCGGCTCTCTACCGGCATGTGGAAGGCAATGTCTTGGCCTCGCTGGACAGGGTGGTCAGCGGTAAGGTGCATATTACCGCTGACTCATGGTCCAGCAGGCATGGACAGGGACGTTACCTTTCTTTCACGGCCCATTGGGTCACTCTTTTGGCAGCTGTGGAGGATGGAGGATGGAGGATGGAGGAGGGAGGAGGAAGGAGGAGGAGGAGTTCTTCTTCTTTCGGAACGCACATTCAGTGCTGCTGGAGGATTTGTCACGGATCACAGGGTGCGCCTGTCCACCGACTCGGTTGATCGACTGACTTTCATCAAGATGAACCAGTCTTGGATCACCACCAGCTACCACACACCTGATGCTGATATAACAGACTAATTGATTTTAACATGTCACATCCCTTCAAGACTGATGCTGATGCTGAGTGCCTGTGCTGTTATGTTGACTGGCTATCCTCCTCCTCCGAGTCCTCAATGATACGATTGATGATGATAGCTTGGAAGATCATTTTTGTTTATGGGTGCCGCCACCAGTGCCTAAGGCCCAATTTTTCAGCCCCTGTTTAACAGGGGCGTGTAATTACAATTTTTGAAGCAATACTTTGCAACAGGGCTCATTGCTGTGCTCCAAGTACAGTATCTGTGAGGGGTTGCAGTGTTGTGCCACCAGTGCCTAAGGCCCGATTTTTCAGCCCCTGTTCAACAGGGGCATGTAATTACAATTCTTGATCTAATAATTCACAGCAGGGCCCATTGCTGCACCCACCAAGAGTAACTCTGAGGGCTTACAGTGTTGTGGCAACGCCACCACCACCACCACCACGAAAGGCCCAATTTTTCAGCCCCTGTTCAAAAGGGGCATGTAATTACAATTCTTGATCTAATAATTCACAGCAGGGCCCATTCCTGCACCCACCAAGAGTAACTCTGAGGGCTTACAGTGTTGTGGCAACACCACCACCACCACCACCACCACGAAAGGCCCAATTTTTCAGCCCCTGTTCAACAGGGGCATGCAATTACAATTCTTGATCTAATAATTCACAGCAGGGCCCATTGCTGCACCCACCAAGAGTAACTGTCAGGGCTTACAGTGTTGTGGCACCAGCACCACCATCAAAGGCCCAATTTTTACTACCACTGTTCAACAATTATATGTAATTACAATTCCTGATATAATAGTTGACAGCAGGGCGTTCCAGCACCAACCAAGAGTAACTGTGAGTGCTTACAGTGTTGTGCCAACACCAACAACTAAGGGGCCTATTTCTGCAGAGTATATACGGCAGGTCCCTACTTTCAAACATCCAACTTACAAACGACTCCTACTTGCAAACGCAAGAAGACAACAGGAAGTGAGAGGAAATCTACCCCTAGGAAGGAAAATTCTCTCCTGTAAGAATTAATATGGGAGAAAGGTGTCTCCTCTGTACTGATGCTTTATCAGCAATCCTTGTTTCAAGAAAAACACCACATTTCAAAAACAGTTGTCATTGGGACGGAAAGTGAGGTGAAATGTTCTGAACAGGGGCACAGACAGCAAAACAAATGTTACAGGGGTGATAACCCTTACCTATGTTTTCCAAAAAGTTTAAAAATAGATTTTTGGGCTGGAGCTACACTTAAACAATGTACCTGTTCAAAATTACAAACACATTCTACATAAGAACAAACCTACAGTCCCTGTCTTGTATGCACCGCCTGTATACGGCTGTTCAGAGTATATAGGGCCTTTTTTATTTTGTGTGCGGTGTTCCCCTTAATATCCATACAAGACCCAAAGGGGCTGGTAATGGGCTGGGGTAGGGGGGGGGGGGTCATGGGGTAGCTATGCCATTTTTCTTAAAGATTTTCATCCATATTACCGGGACCAGACATTACATTAAAGCCGCAAGCAGTTTTAAATGGCTTTTTTTTCCTTTAGAAGTGTCATTTTGTGCAGGGACAGTTCTAAACACGGGAAACACGTGGCACTTCACAGGCATACTTTAGACACCCCCCAGGTACGATATTTAAAGGAATATTTGACTTTTTTTTTTTCACTTTATGCATCATTAAAATGACTGCTCCCGAAAAACGACCGTTTTTAAAACTTCTTTTTGCATTGATACATGTCCCCTGGTGCACAACCCGGGTTCCCAAACCCTTTTTAGGACAATAACATGCATAATAGCCGTTATAATTAGCACTTTAGAATTCGAACGTTCGCATCAATTGTATTTAATAGGGTTCTAATGTTCGTACGAACTTTCGGTCCGTTCGCGGGTTCTGGTGCGAACCGAACCCGGGGGTGTTCGGCTCATCACTACTGCTGTGTAGTGTCTTCCTGTTAGAGGGTGGCTAGGTTTCTTCTCCATGGTCCCACTGTATGTAAGACTGTAGCCACTCTACCTTGCTCACTGCCAAGATTTACTAGGTGAAAAATAGACTACAGGGCTATTACATGTTGGATGTGTGTGGATAATGTTTGGAGAATAAGAATATTGTTTAATGTTTACCTAAGCTACACATTCTATTCTCAATCATTTTCAGTGGCCTGCTTTTAATGGACATGATGGAGTTAAATGAAACTGGCTCACCATTCAGATATGATTTCACATATATCTAAGCCGTCTTTCCTTGCTTAGTGTGAATTATAATTTTTGTTCTCGGCAGTGCATTACAGTACAGTTTTTTTTTTTCTCCAGTTGAACCATACGACTCCTATTAACTTCAGGAAACACCTGGCGCCCTTGTTACTTTAGCTTAAGTGGCTGGTGGATTTCCGTCAGGTCTATATTTAAAAAGAGCTACGTAACTTGTATGCCAGCAATAGGTTTTGACAGGTCATTGGACAACCCCTGCTGTGAATAGGACAAGCCCCACCATCGATTGCTCCATCTCCACTCTCCACAGGCACAGTTGTTACTATGATTGACAGGTAAGGTAGGAGGTAACTCTGTCAGTGCAGCTGAATGTAAGCTGAGTATAGTTCAAGTGTATTTTAAAATGAATAGAAGCACTAGCCAGTTTAATCACGTGTTATGTCTGCTAAACTGTTGTGTGTTAGGGGTGCCAGACCTACACCTGGAGCCTGCCATTAATCATGTTTTATTAAGACTAATGAACAAACCTTCCTAATCTTTGGTACATTTAGACAGACAAGGCACTCTCTGCATTTAATAAACTACTGTGGATTTATAGCAAATTATATTCTACGTGGAAATATGGTAAAAGTATTGCTGCTGTCCTTAAAGGGGAACTTCACCCAAAAGGGGAAGTTTTGCTTCTTTGCATCTTCCCCCTCCTCTTGAACCATTGGCACATTTTTAGGGTGGAAGGGGGCATGGGGCATGTACCTGGTTTTGACAGGTACCCACGCCCACGTCCAATTAGATCGCCACAGCGATCCAAGTGAAAGTTCGGCCCCCCTCTCCATCCCCTGCAGGCTTCTGGGACACATCACAGGTCCCAGAAAACGATGGGACTATTCAAAAAACACAGCGCTGCTAGTGCACGCACAATGGGAATCTGGCTGTGAAGCCGCAAGGAGCTCATTTTCAAAGTGTGTGTGTGTGGAAATTCAATTCAATCTTTTAATTTGTTTGGCATTGTCTCTCATTGTATAAAGTTTTCGTAAGCATTTTTCTTTTTTTTTAATCTTTTGTAGACTGTATTCCCTGGAGATCCTGGAAGTAAGAACTGTTTATTTTGCATGCTGACAATGCTAATCACTGCCTGTCAATTAGGAGCAGCATTGTCAGCCTGGCATGTGAGCAACTTTAGTTGGCCTATCCGGTCTATCAGATAAGATTCCCAAAATCTGATTGATGTATGAAATCAGTACAGTGAGACTGTCAAATACACTGAACAAAAAGGTGTAGGCTTTACATGCACTTTTATGGAAACCTGTGCTGGAGAAAAACCGGGAGTCTGTCATTGCTGACCTCCTATAATAGAACTTGCTGATTTAACACATTCAGATCCTGGTCAAACAAGTAGATGAAGTCAGAATTTCAGACCTGAATGTTTTATTGTGAGATATAGTCATGTCCTTAAATGCTGAGAAAGGTTCAAATAAAAACCGTGTGTTGAGTGAGTGTGTAACTAGTATAGCGCTACAAATGCGAACTAAATCGCCTCAAGTGTGGCGGTGTGTTGCGTAAAACATGCACTACCACCATGCACGTTAATGCACAGAACTGGCTGTGGTGCATTGCATTGACTATAGAAAATAAGATATTTTATTGCAGTCTGTATTCACAGTAGTTAAAAAGGAACGTTCTCCTTATCTTAAAAGTTGTTTAGTATTGGCAAACTACAAACCGTTACTTATAGATGCAGAGTTTTTATTCTTTGTGTAGCGGGGTCTCCTTTAAGGTCCCGGGACTACGTTACCCAGAACCCCGTTCGGCACCCAGAGTGCAGTTAGCCACCGCAGAGACTCATGGGAGGGGTTATTTAAGGAGGAGGCGAGGCGGAGCTCGGCCTCTTTGGACACCGCGCTGCAAGCAAGAGTTTCTTCCTGTGCGGATCTGCTGCAGTGCGAGGCCTGAAGCCTGGGCCTTGCGCAACTTCCAAAGAGCCTTCCACCCCACTGCGGAGCCTGGGTGGCATCTGACTTGTCGAGTGAGAACATCAGTTGGATCGGGGACCCGATCGTTGCAGACGCTGTGTGCGGAGACACAGCAGGTGGAAGTCCCGAGCTGGGATTGCGCCCGGAGTGGTGAGCGAGCACTTGCTCAATTCAATAGACTTTACTGATTCTAGGCCTATAGACAGGGCCGGTGCAAGGATTTTTGACACCCTAGGCGAAACCTCATTTTGCCGCCCCCTTGGCTCCACCCCTGACCCCACCCCCTTTTCCCTGCCCATGTAAACCCCACCTTTTTATTGAAACGCCCATCAAATGCAGCCTCACCAGCGCCCATCAAATGCCATCTCACCAGCGCTCATCAAATGCCATCTCACCTGCGCCCATCAAATACACCCTCACCAGCGCTCATCAAATACAGCCTCACCAGCGCTCATCAAATACAGCCTCACCAGCGCTCATCAAATACAGCCTCACCAGCGCTCATCAAATACTCCCTCACCAGCGCTCATCAAATACTCCCTCACCAGCGCTCATCAAATACTCCCTCACCAGCGCTCATCAAATGCCATCTCACCAGCGCTCATCAAATGCCATCTCACCAGCGCTCATCAAATGCCATCTCACCAGCGCTCATCAAATGCCATCTCACCAGCGCTCATCAAATGCCATCTCACCAGCGCTCATCAAATGCCATCTCACCAGCGCTCATCAAATGCCATCTCACCAGCGCTCATCAAATGCCATCTCACCTGCGCTCATCAAATGCCATCTCACCTGCGCTCATCAAATACACCCTCACCAGCGCCCATCAAATGCCATCTCACCAGCGCTCATCAAATGCCATCTCACCTGCGCCCATCAAATACAGCCTCACCAGCGCTCATCAAATGCAGCCTCACCAGCGCTTATCAAATACACCCTCACCAGCGCCCATCAAATACACCCTCACCAGTGCCCATCAAATGCAGCCTCACCAGCGGTCATCAAATGCAGCCTCACCAGCGGTCATCAAATGCCATCTCACCTGCGCCCATCAAATACAGCCTCACCAGCGCTTATCAAATACACCCTCACCAGCGCTTATCAAATACACCCTCACCAGCGCCCATCAAATACACCCTCACCAGCGCCCATCAAATGTCATCTCACCAGCGGTCATCAAATACACCCTCACCAGCGCCCATCAATGCTTCACCAGTGCCAATCAATGTAATCAATCCCTGGGGGGGGGGGGGGCGGGCGGCATTTGGCAGATATTTTAATATACACATACACACACATTTTAAAATTCCATGTCATTGTCATCACATATACAATACACAACAGTTTTTACTCACCACACCAGTGTCACCAGATGACAGTCTTGGGCTCAGCAAACTTCCGACAACGTGGACGGTGACCCTGTGATTGCTGCATGTTCCTGCTCACATCAACTCTGCTGCCTCTGTGTCGGTACCTCTTCCAGCCAGGCTCCACCTGTCCCCAAGCCCGGGGAGCCGCCGCCAGGCGCCATGCTATAATATCACATGATGCATCAATGTCCGCTCCAGTGACACGGCAAGGAGAGCGTGGGGGGGCGCTGTGCTGCTGGACACAGGGAGAGCGGCCTCGGTGCTGAACTCTGTGGACACATGTCACACAGACAGAGAGCGGAGAGGGAGGGGCTGCTGCCTGACTCTGAACACATCTCAGAGCGGAGAGCGTACAGGGAGATGCTGGACACAGTGACACATCAGAGAGCGCCCTGGGGGGTTGCAGCCTGGACACATGATGTGACACTGATGTCAGAGCGCCGGAGCGGAGAGCTCGAGCCGCGCTTTGGGGGGCGGGGGTTGGCGGCACTGCTTGTCAGGGCGCTGGTGGATGGTGCAAGCTGAGGACAGTGAGGGAGTAGAATAACCAGCGGCCGGGCGCCCTTGGCGGCAGTGCGCCCTAGGCGGTCGCCTAATCCGCCTAGTGGCAGCGCCGGCCCTGCCTATAGACTGCAATGGCTCACCGATTTGTTTGCTTGTTGTTCCACTGGGGGGACCGGTATCGGGACAGAGTTGAAGTGTCCCCCCCCATCATAGTGTTCTTAGTGATTGCCAGTTGTGGATTACAAATACCATTCATCAAGTGCAGCACCGAAAGTTTGCATGCGAAGAAATCCCTATAGAAAGGACTGAGATTTATTCTGGGTCAGGCCTGGCCAGGATGGGGAGATAGGGTATTGTTTAGTGCGCCACAGGGCGTGTATACCATAATAGCTACACGTGGTGGATTACCGCGCAGCGCCATTATTGTGTGCTATATTGATTGCTGCAGGACTCTGCAAGTCAGTTGTGTGTATTATATCCTGTTTAAACCTTTTCTTTTACAACCAAAGTAAACTGTTATACTTAATCTTTAACATTGGTGTGTTGTCTTACTGTAAGGAGGGTGCCTTTACCATACCCATTGATTATGATAAAAATATAACCCCTAGACTAGCTGTGCCAGAGTGGGTCGAGCAGATTGCCGGGGGTTGGTGGTGCTGTACACAGGGCCCGAAAACAAATCCAGCGGCTCTCTTAACTGGGGGTAGCGCTACATTTGTATACCTTATTTTTATTTTCCTCCCGTTCTTCTTAAGCTGGCCATACATGATCGAAATATGACTGGTTCAGCAGGGACCGGCTGAGATTCGATCCATCTATGGGCAGGTTGATTGCACCCAAGTTGATCTAGCGATTGACTTGGGTTCAATCAGCCTGTCAGGTTTTCTTGCATGTGTTTACTGCCAGCGGCTATAGCAACTATCATTAATCACTGCGTTCTGCAAGGCTGGGAAGGCTCCTTGCGACCTCATGCTCTAGGATGCCCATCCCAGAGCATCAGAGCACATGGAGCCGATGGCAGAAGATGCAAGCAGAAGCTGCATAAGCCAATGCCTCCTTTGTAGTGCCAGGTCCCAGTCCCAGGCATTATACCAAGTAAAGTCTGCCTGGGACCTTTATAGCAGCCTGGAGAGCAGAAGATGGGAGAGAAAATGGTTAGTTTATTAAACATTGCATAGATCTGCAATGGGCATATTGGCACTTTTAATAAAGTACGTTGGTCTGTGTATGTTAAACTGCAAGAGCGCGCCCGCAGGTCCCACGGATTAGATGTCCGCGGGGACCCGCAATCGCAGGACACAGAGGCAGAAAGGGCATCTGCCTATGTAAATAAGGCGGATCCACGTTCTGTCAGGGAACATCATGGAGATCTGCTGTTCCCAGTGATCGGGAACAGCGATCTCTGTGGTGTTCCAGGCAGCCCATCCCCCCTAGTTAGAACACACCCAGGGAACACATTGAACCCCTTGATCACTCCCTAGTGTTAACCCCTTCCCTGCCAGTGTCATTTATACATTGATCAGTGCATTTTTATAGCACTGATCGATGTAATAATGTCACTGGTCCCCTAAAAGTGTCACTTGGGTTTAGATTTGTCCGCCGCAATGTTGCAGTCCCGCTAAAAATCACAGATCGCCGCCATTGCCAGTAAAAACATAAAAATAAATAAAAGTCCATAAATATATCCCCTATTTTGTAGATGCTATACCTTTTGTGCAAACCAATCAATATACGCTTATTGCGTTTTTTTGTTTTTTTTTACCAAAAATATGTAACAGAATACATATTGGCCTAAACTGATGAATACATTTTTTTTTTTTTAATTACTATAGCAGAAAGTAAAAAATCGTCAATTTAAAAAAAAAAAAGGTATTTTTTTGTTTTATAGTGCAAAAAATAAAAACTACAGTGGTAATCAAATACCACCAAAAGAAAGCTCTATTTGTGGGGGAAAAAAAGGACATACATTTTGTTTGGGTACAACGTCGCACGACCGTGCAATTGTCAGTTTAAGAGACGCAGTGCCATATCTCAAAAAATGGCCTGACCATTAAGGGGGTAAAACCTTTCGGGGCTAAAGTAGTTAGAGTATTATTTTGTGAAAAAAAAAAGTAAAAGTAGTTAGAGTATGCAAACCCTCACCTTGTAAATCGACCCATACAGTTTAAAATATAAATGAAAGGTAAAACATTTGTGTATACTGTACAAGAACAAATATACATTTTTTTTTCACATTCTCTGTTTTCAGCTGCATAGAGAGGTGAGGTAGGAGAAACTGCAGCACACTGATGTTCCCACTGAATGGCTGTGCACAGAGGGTGTGTCGGCACAAGCCTGATCATTGGGGGAGAGCAGGCTGAGTTCCCAGCAAAACTAGAGAACTGACCAGTCTGTGCTCTCATGCCTAGTGTGGTCCGTTTCTTTAAATAGGAAAGCAGTGGGTCTGGCATGAAATTTTGCCTCCTAGACAGCAGCACCAATCCAGAGCAATGACATGCGGCTGATGTTGAAGCAAGTTCATGGAGACAGGAACTGGCTGAAAGAGACTGGAGTGGAAAACCATAGTAGGAAATTGATTTTGAGACACAGTAGGGTTGATTTACTAAAACTGGAGATTGCAAAATCTGGTGCAGCTCTGCATAGTGGCTTAATCCGCTTCCAATTTAAGCTTGTTCAATTAAGCTCTCTCCAAAGGCCTCACATTCTGCCCAACCACCAAACTGGATAATTTACAGTTATTGCCAGATATTAAGGGAATTCTTCAGGAGACTAATGCCTGGTACACACTACTGGCTTTTTCCCGTTCAAGTCAGCGGGTCGAATGAAAAAAAAAACCCGAACCGCTCCAATCGGAGCCGTTGTACTAACTATCCAGCTGTTGTATTCTGACGGGACAGCCCAATCAGAAACGCGAATGAGAAGGTTTTTTTTTTTTTTTTCCCCTACCTCTAAACGTTGATCTCAAAATATGCCTGTAAACGTCCTAATGTGCATGGACACTTAGGATAACATTTAGTTGCTTCTACAGGCAGAACACAACTCCTGTAGAAGCAATGTTTTTTACGCCAGTGTGCATGGAGCTTTACGCATCCAACATTTTTACAGCCCCCTCTGTGACTATCATTCTGCCCCTCACTTTATAGATTACCCTCCGTCTTATCTCATTAACCACTTAACGACCGCCCACCGCCGATTTACGTCGGCAGAATGGCACGGACAGGCAGAATCACGTAGATCTACGTGACTGCCTTTGTACAGTTGGGGGGTCCATCCGGACCCCCCTTCTGTGCCGTGAGCGGTCGTTACTTCACCGGGAGCGATCCCAGATGAGGGGGCGGCCTTTCGATTCCGGCCCCCCCCTCGCGATCGCTCCCGGCGAATGGAAATGCCTCCTCTGTCTGTTTCAGACAGAGGAAGCAGGAGGAAGTGATGTCATCTCTGGTGCGGTGCTCACATATACCGAGCGCCGTACAAGAGAAGACATCAGGTCAGTGAGCACAACACTACACTGACACCAGGACACATAGGAACACTAATCGCCCCCCCCAGGACCCCCAGACCCCCCCAGATCACCCCCCAGATCACCCCCCAGCCCCCAGTCACAGTGTCACTGATTGCAGTGACCATTTATTTAGTGATCACTGCAATCAGTGACATTTGTGACTGTGAAAGTGTCACTAAAGTTTAGTTTTAGGTCCAGTGTAGCCCCCTAACCCCCCCTAATAAAGGTTTAACCCCCTGATCACCCCCCAGATAACCCTTTCACCCCCTATCACCGCTGTCGCTATGCGATCATTTTTCTGATGGCTGTCTTAGCATCAGTGATGGCGATCGGTAGCCAGTAATTTTTTTTAGGTTCGCCGCAGGTTTTTATAGCGTCGGGTACCCCAATATATTATCTAATAAAGGTTCAACCCCCTTGATCGCCCCCCAGGTAACCCTTTCACCCCCTATCACCGCTGTCGCTAATCGATCGTTTTTCTGATGCTGTCTTAGCATCAGTGATGGCGATCGGTAGCCAGTAATTTTTTTTAGGTTCGCCGCAGGTTTTTATAGCGTCAGGTACCCCAATATATTATCTAATAAAGGTTAAACCCCCTTGATCGCCCCCCAGGTAACCCTTTCACCCCCTATCACCGCTGTCGCTATGCGATCATTTTTCTGATGGCTGTCTTAGCATCAGTGATGGCGATCGGTAGCCAGTAATTTTTTTTAGGTTCGCCGCAGGTTTTTATAGCGTCGGGTACCCCAATATATTATCTAATAAAGGTTTAACCCCCTTGATCGCCCCCCAGGTAACCCTTTCACCCCCTATCACCGCTGTCGCTAATCGATCGTTTTTCTGATGCTGTCTTAGCATCAGTGATGGCGATCGGTAGCCAGTAATTTTTTTTAGGTTCGCCGCAGGTTTTTATAGCGTCAGGTACCCCAATATATTATCTAATAAAGGTTAAACCCCCTTGATCGCCCCCCAGGTAACCCTTTCACCCCCTATCACCGCTGTCGCTATGCGATCATTTTTCTGATGGCTGTCTTAGCATCAGTGATGGCGATCGGTAGCCAGTAATTTTTTTTAGGTTCGCCGCAGGTTTTTATAGCGTCGGGTACCCCAATATATTATCTAATAAAGGTTTAACCCCCTTGATCGCCCCCCAGGTAACCCTTTCACCCCCTATCACCACTGTCACTAAGCGATCGTTTTTCTGATCGCTGTCTTCGTGTCGGTGATGCCAATCGGTAGCCAGTCATTTTTTTTAGTTTCGCCGCAGGTTTTTATAGCGTCAGGTACCCCCAAATATGATCTAATAAAGGTTTTAACCCCCTAATTGCCCCTAGTTAACCCTTTCACCAGTAATCACCATATAAGTGTTACGGGTGACGCTGGTTAGTTAGTTTGCTTTTTATAGTGTCAGGGCACCCGCCGTATATAACCCAATAAAGGTTTAACCCCCTGATCGCCCGGTGGGTGATATCAATTAGGTTTTAGCGTCAGAGAGGGTCTGCGTCACACCCCAGGCAGCGTCAGGTTAGTGCCAGTAACGCTAACACCCACGCGTAAAGCATACACCCCCCTTAGTGGTATAGTATCTGAACAGATCAATATCTGATCTGATCAGATCTATACCAGCGGTTTAGGGTTCCCAAAAACGCAGTGTTAGCGGGATCAGCCCAGATACCTGCTAGCACCTGCGTTTTGCCCCTCCGTCCAGCCCAGGCCACCCAAGTGCAGTATCGATCGATCACTGTCACTTCCAAAACACAACACACATAACTGCAGCGTTCGCAGAGACAGGCCTGATCCCTGCGACTCCAGTGCTGTAGGAGGTGATTTCACCACCACAGTTAAAAAAAAAAAAGCATATATGCCGAAGCATGGGGGCAGCAGGGCGGAGGCAATTTTGCTCCTAATGCCGCATACATACGGTCGAAATTCCGACGGAGGCTTGCCCGTGGAAACGTTTGACCATGTGTGTGCGGCATAACTTTTTTGCGGGAGGATGCCCCCATGCTTCGGCATATATAAATGGTGCATGTATGCCCATCATTAGAAGTGGGTGGATGAAGGGCGGTATTCTAATGGTGGGCATACCCACCGATCAATCTCTTTTTTTCGTTCAGCCAACAGGCTGCATGAAAAAAAAAGATTACAATACATGTCCAACAAGGACCAGCAACGTACTGGTATGTTGCTGGACTTTGAATGGTTATACCAGATTGATGCCTGCGGGTTTAGGCATCATCTTGGTATCATTCTTTTCAGCCAGCGGCCGGCTTTCATGTAAAAGCAATCACAGCGGCTAATTAGCCTCTGGACTGCTTTTACAAGCAGTGGGAGGGAATGTCCCCCCCCCGGATATAAAAAGCGCCATTGGGAAATTGGGAAAGCATTTTATCACACCGATCTTGGTGTGGTCAGATGCTTTGAGGGCAGAGGAAAGATCTAGGGTCTAGAAGACCCCAGTTTTTTCAAAAAAAGAGTACCTGTCACTACCTATTGCTATCATAGGGGATATTTACATTCCCTGAGATAACAATAAAAATTATAAAAAAAAAAATATATGTAAGGAACAATTTAAAAATAAAATAAAAAATCAAAATTAATAATAAAAAAAAAAAAAAAAAAAAAAAAGCACCCCTGTCCTGCCCTGCTCTTGCCCAATGGCGAACGCAAGCGTCGGTCTGGCGTCATATGTAAACAGCAATTGCACCATGCATGTGAGGTATCACCGCGAAGGTCAGATCGAGGGCAGTCATTTTAGCAGTAGACCTCCTCTGTAAATCTAACGGGGTAATCTGTAAAGGCTTTTAAAGGCTTTTAAAAATGTATGTAGTTTGTCGCCAATGCGCGTTTGTGCGAAATTTTAAAGCATGTCGTGTTTGGTATCTATGTACTCGGCCTAAGATCATCTTTATTATTTCATCAAACATTTGGGCAATATAGTGTGTTTTAGTGCATTAAAATTAAAAAAAGTGTATTTTTTCCCCAAAAAATGCGTTTGAAAAATCGCTGCGCAAATACTGTGTAGAAAAAAAAAATGCAACACCCACCATTTTAATCTGTAGGGCCTTTGCTTTAAAAATATATATAATGTTTGGGGGTTCAACATAATTTTCTTGCAAAAAAAAAAAATGTTTTCATGTAAACAAAAAGTGTCAAAAAGGGCTTTGTCTTCAAGTGGTTAGAAGAGTGGATGTAAGCTTCCTAATGTTGTGTATAAAATGCCAGAACAGTTCAAAAACCCCCCAAATGACCCCATTTTGGAAAGTAGACACCCCAAGCTATATACTGAGAGGCATGTCGAGTCCATGGAATATTTTATATGTTGACACAAGTTGCGGAAAAAAGACAATTTTTTTTTTTTATTTTTTTTTTGCACAAAGTTGTCACTAAATGATATATTGCTCAAACATGCCATGGGCATATGTGGAATTACACCCCAAAATAAATTCTGTTGCTTCTCCTGAGTACAGGGATACCACATGTGTGAGACTTTTTGGGAGCCTAGCCGCGTACGGGACCCCAAAAACAAAGCACCGCCTTCAGGCTTTCTAAGGGTGTAAATTTTTGATTTTACTTCTCACTGCCTATCACAGTTTCGGAGGCCATGGAATGCCCAGATGGCACAAAACCCCCCCAAATGACCCCATTTTGGAAAGTAGACACCCCAAGCTATTTGCTGAGAGGTATTGTGAGTATTTTGCAGATCTCGCTTTTTGTCACAAAGTTTTGAAAATTGAAAAAAAAAAAAAAAAAAAAAAAAAATTTTCTTTCTTCATTTTCAAAAACAAATGAGAGCTGTAAAATACTCACCATGCCTCCTCAGCAAATAGCTTGGGGTGTCTACTTTCCAAAATGGGGTCATTTGGGGGGGTTTTGTGCTATTTTGGCATTTTATGGCCTTAGAAACTGTGATAGGTAGTGAGGAGTGAAATCAAAAATTTGTGCCTAGAAATCCTGAAGGCGGTGCTTGGTTTTCGGGGTCCCGTACGCGGCTAGGCTCCTAAAAAGTCCCACACATGTGGTATCCCCGTACTCAGGAGAAGCAGCAAAATGTATTTTGGGGTGCAATTCCACATATAACCATGGCATGTGTGAGCAATATATCATTTAGTGACAACTTTTTGTAATTTTTTTTTATTTTTATTTTTTGTCATTATTCAATCACTTGGGACAAAAAAAAAAAATATTCAACGGGCTCAACAGGCCTCTCAGCAATTTCCTTGGGGTGTCTACTTTCTAAAATGGGGTCATTTGGGGGGGTTTTGTGCTATTTTGGCATTTTATGGCCTTCGAAACTGTGATAGGTAGTGAGGAATGAAATCAAAAATTTAAGCCCTTAGAAATCCTGAAGGCGGTGCTTGGTTTCCGGGGTCCCGTACGTGGCCAGGCTCCTAAAAAGTCCCACACATGTGGTATCCCCGTACTCAGGAGAAGCAGCAAAATGTATTTTGGGGTGCAATTCCACATATAACCATGGCATGTGTGAGCAATATATCATTTAGTGACAACTTTTTGTAATTTTTTTTTTTTTTTTTTTTTTTTGTCATTATTCAATCACTTGGGACAAAAAAAAAAAAATATTCAATGGGCTCAACATGCCTCTCAGCAATTTCCTTGGGGTGTCTACTTTCCAAAATGGGGTCATTTGGGGGGGTTTTGTACTGCCCTGCCATTTTAGCACCTCAAGAAATGAGATAGGCAGTCATAAATTTAAAGCTGTGTAAATTTCAGAAAATGTACCCTAGTTTGTAAACGCTATAACTTTTGCGCAAACCAATAAATATACGTTTATTGACATTTTTTTTACTAAAGACATGTGGCTGAATACATTTTGGCCTAAATGTCTGACTAAAATTGAGTTTATTCGATTTTTCTTATAACAAAAAGTAGAAAATATCATTTTTTTTCAAAATTTTCGGTCTTTTTCCGTTTATATCGCAAAAAATAAAAATCGCAGAGGCAATCAAATACCATTAAAAGAAAGCTCTATTTGTGGGAAGAAAAGGACGCAAATTTCATTTGGGTACAACATTGCATGTCCGCACAATTTACAGTTAAAGCAGCGCAGTGCCGAATCCCAAAAACAGGCCTGGTCCTAATGGCCCGAAATGGTCCGGGGCTTAAGTGGTTAACTATGCTAGTTTTATTACCATTGCCTTGTACATTGTGTGTGTGTATGTGTGTGTGTGTGTGTGTGTGTGTGTGTATGTGTGTGTGTTTTTTAGCAGAATGTAAAAAAAAAAAAAAAAAATATTTGGTGAATTATTAGTACTGCTGGGACCTTGAAGAAGGGGACATACCCCGAAAGCTTGTCCTGAAAAATTGTATTTTAGTGCAAATAAAAAAAGTATCACGGACATTACTCAACTGCTTTTATCTGGCCCAGTAATCACTTTGTATAGATAGGGCATGGTCAAGCCACCCAGAACTGATATTTCAGTTTTAAATAAACAACTGGTTGAACCATCCACTGTAATTTCTTTAGAACCTTGGCAGTGGCCTCTGTGTGCTCAGGTTCTCAACTCCACCCTCTTGTACATAATCATGTACAGTTGAAGTTCACGCTTCCTGCTGGAAGTAATTTCCTTGCACTACAGAGAATACAGATGAAGCAGACAGATGAGTGGTTGTGGCAAACCACGGAGGAAGGGGGGACCTTGAACTTAGACAAGATGTCCTTGCTGAAATAGTTCAATGATGTAGGAAGCTGGTGGGTCAGACAATCCACACTGAAATACCATTTTTGGGTGGGCTAAATTACTGTTTTTGCTTTTACATTATTTTTGTCAATCGTTTAAGTGTGCAAATGTGTTATATACTGTATGACAAGTTTCACATAAGAAAATTATTTTACCATAACATATTTGTGCACAATAATTCATTCCAGCTGCTCAATGACATGGGCATTTCCCAATATCCAGTAAACTTCGCAACATATGCTGCTTTAAATTTGCTGTAATTTTGTTAGAAAATTTGATAAATGACCATGTTTTTGCAATGCACACAATACCCTCAGGTAAAATATGTTGGTTTAATGCTAAACTTTAGACCTATATAATAACCTCACCAATTGATGAGGTTATATAATAATTTAAAACAACATGCAGGGTAAAGCAACAAAGATCACGTAACTCCTCCAGTACTACTTGGTTATTCTTTGTGATCATTCTTGGTCATCCCACTGGGATCATGAAAAGAAAGCCCTTTGTAAGCTCCAAGCCAACTTGTCTGAGGGGATCCGTTCACCTGGGCAGGCTAAATGTGATTTTACAGAAACATGACCGCAGCAGTGTGTAGTAATATGGTCGCTGGCCATAGGCGTGCGCACATGGTGTGCCAGGTGTGCCTGGGCACACCCTTATCTCCCAGTGCAGCACAGATGCCCCCTACTGCCCTGGCTCCCCCTGCAGCTCTTCCGGCTTCCTTCCTTTCCTCCTTACTGGCTGCTGCTGCGGGCACACACAGGGGGATGTTTTAGAATGAGTGGGGGAAGGGGATGGTAAATATGTAATTTACCGGCCCCTTCCCTTTCTGAATGAACACCGTTAAATGATCGGTACTATGTGTTTGAGCTTCGGAGTGCACACCCTAATGCAATAGGCTGCGCACACCTATGTCGCTGGCCATTGCAGCACACTGGTCGGGAGCTGTAAAAACACAAACTGCCTGTCTTCACCACACATGTAAACAGGGCCCTAATGTTCGAATTCTGTTTTATGATGTGGGAAGTGTGATGCATCATATTTACATTCTTTTTCTTTTTTTTCTTCTTCTTTGTTTTCTGGATATATCAGCACTGCTTATTTGTTTCTTTTGTTCCTGAATGCTAGATGTTCTCATTTGAGAACACCTTTTCTTATCTTCATATCTGATATCTCTAAATTATTCTACATAAGCTTACAACTATAAAACAATTTGTTTAAACATTCCCTTGGTAATGTGAAATTGCCACTTCTGAATCTTCCCCAGCTATGGCCATGGAGAGGTTTTGAAATTCTGCTGTGCCAGCAAATATTCTTTTAAAGATCAACATCTAGTGTTATGTTCTCTGTTCCCCCTGCAGCAGAATTCACAGTGGGCACTGAGCCCAAACTAGCCTACAGAGTATTCTGTAATTTAGGTGAGCAGGAATCTGAGCAGTTTTCCAGAGTGGACAGGCAGAACACAAAGAAGACAAAAGCCCACGGGGCTCTCTATACACATGTGGTTTGTTTTCAATATATTACATGGCAGGAATATCTAAACTGCATGGTGTGGTTTTACCACAATGTATGCTGGCACATGGTCTACTAATCGTAAACTGTAATATATTTTCACTCACTACACATTTTGAACTTTTATTACAACATTTACCTTTTTAGTATTTTACTTTCAATCTTTTTTTTATTTTGAAAGACAGGGTAAAAAACATGACAGTACCGTCCAGGTATCTTAAAGGCAAAAAGACATACAAGTAGCAAATCACAATGTGGAATCTGGAAGAGCACAATATATACAGTGTAGGGGACATGGCCCATCAGCAACAGTTAAACTGTACTGTAATACTGTCCAATGAGTCCCCTGTGCCTGACAGATCACAAGCACGGCGAATGCAAAGGGCATGTCATTGCGCTCATCATCAGAAATGTTCCTTTTAGATTTAGGGGCTTCTGCCAGCACTGCACTGCTCACCATTGTATGATTGTATGTTCAACAACTCCAGCTACTTTATTAATGTAGCAAGAAATCTTTAAGCCCCAAAAGATTGGAAAGTAGTGTCGGCAGAGGTAAGGAGTAGGAGAAGCTGAAAAGTTGATTCTTCATATGGCTGATATTTATCACCCACGGATTAATGTAAAAACATTAAATGTTTTTATCGTACTGGTTTAGTCCAATCAGAGGTGAAACACCGAAATATATAGGCACCACATCCCATACGGAAGTATTTGAAATGGGGAGGGGGGGGAAGGAAAAGGGATTTTAACGGTGCAATGGATAAACAATGTAGTGATGAGAGAGAACTCGTCTTTATACGTGTAGCGCTACCCCCAGCTAAGAGAGCCGCTGGTTTGATTTTTTCGGGCCCTGAGTACAGCTCCACCAACCCCCGGCAATCTACTCAACCCACTTATGGCACAGTTAGTCTAGGGGATGTTATATATCACAATCTATACCTGATTGTACACACACCTCAACTATATTAAGCGGCAAGCACTATGTGCAATGATAACACACTGATAGCAAGTAGTAAAGTATAACTGTTTTACTTTTGGTTAAAAGGCATAGGTTAAAACATAACACATAACTTGCTTACAGAGCCCTGCAGCTTCTCTGCTATAGTATACACTAATAACACAGCGCGGTCATACACCATGTGCAGCTATTAGTACCTATGCACCCTGTGGCGCACCAAACAATATTCTCCCCCTGGTCAGGCCTGACACAGATTTAACTTAGTCCTTGAATAACACTTTCTTTGCATGCAACTTGAACGGTGGTGCACATAAAGGAAACAACACTTGTAATCCACAGAGTAGGCAATCAAAAAGAACAGTTCACTGGAGACCACTCACTCTGTTCCCCTACAGTTCTTTAGGCCTAGCAACAGTACAGCCTATTGGATTGAGCAGGTGCTCGCTCACCACTCCGGACGCGATCCCAGTCCGGGACTTCCACCAAACGTGTCTCCGCACACAGCGTCTGAACGATCGGGTCTCTGATCCGACGAATGTCAGCAACTTGAAGAACATCAGATGCCACCCAGGCTCACATCAAGGTGGGAAGGCTCTTTGGAAGTGGTACCAGGTCCCAGGCCCCAGGCTTCAGGCCTGATACTCCAGCAGATCCGCACAGGAAGACCTGTTGATCGCCGCGCGGTGTCCAAAGAGGCCGAGCTTAGCCTCGCCCCCTCCTTTTATCTCTCCACCCACAAGTCTCTGCGGCAGCAGCATTGCACCCTGGGTGCCAAACGGGGTTCTGGGAAATGCAGTCCTAGAGTCTAAAAGGAGACCCCGCTACATACAAAAAATATTTTAATTTAAATATACATTACATTGTAAAAAATGATCCTAGATAGGCATGTTGTATACAAATGGTGGCCACAGTTAGCAGGTTACAGTCAAAGCAGAAAATGGAGTGAGTCGCATATACCCGACATGTTTCGCTAACAAAGCTTCTTCAGGGGTATGCGAGGACAATCTATGCTAATAGTTAAAACTGTGCAAAAGAAAAACCATTACTCATAGACAATGACAAAGATGGTAGGAAAATCTTTTTAGACCAATAGAAAATCATATATGTTGCTGAAGCCATCACAAACATTATGCTTAACCAGCCACTTATACAGTCCATAATCCACCATCCACCATCAACCAGAGCCCTGGATCAGATAAGAGGGTCCCCCCATGTGGGGGAAGAGTGTCTCAAAAATAGCCACAGAGGACACTAATAAGGGATTGGCTGAATAAAAAGGAAAAAAGGAGGGAGGAAAAAATAAATAAGGTAAATGTTGTATTTAAGTGTATTATACCTAAAATTTAAATAGCCTAAACCAAACACAACAACATTGAAAATGAACATTGAAAATGTCACTTACATAAAAGCAAGTAATAATTAAGCTTGCATGAGGGTGCTGGTATATAGCCTGTTTGAAACACCGCAGGCATGTAAACTGAAATAAGATGGG
Organism: Rana muscosa; assembly: GCA_029206835.1. NCBI lineage: Eukaryota > Metazoa > Chordata > Amphibia > Anura > Ranidae > Rana > Rana muscosa. The sequence continues at coordinate 390,680,855 of CM055127.1, forward strand.
ATGAGGATAAATATGTGCCACTGTCCTCCAAGAGGCACAAAGATTGGAATAAATATGCACATGGTATAAAGAAAGAAAACACTAAAAGATAATGTTTTTACATTATTCCCGTGGCTAATAAATATATTTTATGAAGAATCAATTTTTCAGATTTTCCTTTACATTCCAACATCTCTGCTGATAGCACTTTCCAATCTTTTAGCGCTTCAAGATTTGTTTGCTGCAAATGCATTGGAATCCAAGGACTGCAGTGCATATGATAGTCTGGATCACCCTACCTAGCAAGTATGACCACTTCTGCATGAGGACAGCTATATTCCCCGCAGGCTTTCACCCTAGGACAGTATTTCCCAACCAGGGTTCCTCCAGAGGTTGCTAGGGGTTCCTTGTGCAGTAAGCAATTACCCTTTTTTTCTTTCTATGGGGTCTGTTCACACCTGTGCATTGAGCTGCCCTGTGTCTTGCAAAAAAAACCTTTTTTTTTTATTTATTTTTTGTGCAACAGCATGTTTTTTTTGGCCCCAAAGACTTCTGTGGCCGCACAACATATGAAAAAAAAATATTTTAAAAACATGCAAGAAAACACTGGAAAATGCAGATGCAATGGTGTGAACCTGGCTTTAGTGCCTGTCAGCAGTCAGATTTTCCACCCAGCAGTAGGCTCTCACAACAGCAGGGGTGAAAGAGTCTCTAGCATCAGTCAAATCAGATAAAAGGTATGTGGCCAACTGAAACTTATGAGTACGAAAGGATGTGAACCTAGAACTAGAGGCATTATTCCACTCAACCCACTCAATGCTCTGCAAAGCCTCGGAGGCTCCAGGACCCAGCTAGAACTGAAAAAAAAAAGTTTGCTCCATAGCACACAAACCCAGAAGCCTCCCACCGTGTGTAGGTGAAAACCTTTTAAGTGACATAAAAATACCATCCAGAATCCTGTTAGCCGGTGCCTCATAATATACAGTATTGTGTGTGTGTGTGTATCTATGTAAGAGTACTATTTATGTGTTAAAGTAGTGAGAAGGACATGATGGACAATCCATTTACTCTTTCGTCCATGGACCGACACAGCTTCTCTATTGACAAAGTGGGTATTATCCGTTAATTAGGAGTGACTAGGCAGAAAAACTTGTAAAAAGTGTTGCATCACACCTTCTACAGTACCGCCCAGGGGGCGGACCCTCTGGGTATACCCTCTCAGTCTGCACATCGCAGATCAGTTTTTTTCTGTCTAGCAAGGAGTAGGACATGGCTCCCTTCGGGCTCATTGGTCCGGGGAAAAAAGATATATATATTTTTTATTTTTTTGCTACATTTGTTGTTTCCTGCGATCTTCGATCAACTGCCGACTGGGTGACAGGCTGGATCCTCGATCCTTGTAGTCTCCCCAGTTTCGGCCATCGAGCGTGTGCCGACCCTAGCTACGCGCTGGGTTTTCCACGACATGCCCGTCGCTCCACGGGTGGCCGGTGAGCCTACGCTCCAGGGCCTGCATCGGACCGCTCAGCTTCGGCTGACCTTACGGCCGAGTCGCAGCAGCCTGGCCGGTGAGCTTACGCTCCAAGGCTTGCATCGGACCGCTCAGCTTCGGCTGACCTTACGGCCGAGTCGCAGCAGCCTGTCCGGTGAGCGTCATGCTCCAGGGCATACATATGATCGTCCCTTCTGGGTCCAATCACAGCATGCCTGGCCAACAGTCACCCTCCGTGCGCGGACGATGATCTGTTTGGAATGTCTTCCAGCAGAATACATGCAGGATAGGTAAGTAAAACTCCCCTGCCTCGGCTGGGTGATTTAGCTGGACATTCCTGGAGAGATCAAGTAAGTGGTTGTGGCCCCTTTCTTCCCTCTCTCCCTGCCTTTCCCTCCTCCCTGGGCTTCTAGCTAAAGGTTGCTGGGTGCTGGGGGTCACCTAGGGGGTCCCACTGGAGCGGGGCTGGCTGTAACTAACATTTAAAAGAAATGTCATTTTTGCTTACCTGTGTTTCTGTGTCTCCATGCTGTCGGCGGCCATTTTTGAGGTGGTCCATGCCAAGTTTGGCCTCTTGTAACTGCCTGGCGGCCATCTTCCTGTAGTTCGGCCACACCCACTGGCCCCTATCAGGTGATCGGCGGCCATGTTTGTCCACCCTGTATGCAGATATTGCCGTTCGGCGGCCATCTTTTTTGTGGGCTATGGCTGCCTGACCTCTATCTTCTGTCGGCGGCCATTTTCTTAGAGCCCACATTATCTTCCATACAGACGGTTTTGGCAACCATTTTGCGAGAGCCTCCGGCCTCTAGGGTGCATTACACTGGCGCGAAAATTCACACAGGAAGTGCTGATAAAAGAAGCAGACTGACACAGCAGCAAGGGGACAGCATCATAGGCGCAGCATAGCAGTACCTATCCAGGGTGGTGAGTCCTCTGGGTAACCCAGCATCTCTGCAGCGCAGGAGGGTGGCCTATTGATATCTTGCCTGGAGCCCTGTGAGTGTCAGCGTGTGGTCAGCATGGCATCTGAGCCAGATGTCTTCTCCCCTGAAACACCAGATTTAGCAGCTGGTGTCCCTGAGGTGTCTATGGACGCTATGTCGGCAATCCTAGAGGCGTTTGCTGCCGGGGTGGAAGCAGCACACGGGAATACAGGGGGTAATAAACGCCCCCGTCCCCTGCAATCTTCTGGGGATATTTCTGATGCAGAACCAGGTCCAGCTACGGCTCATGGCCCAGATTCTGATGCATCAGAGACTGCAGACCGTGACCGATCGGACAGTGAGGAGGACTCCAAGTCCAGGTCAGTACGCGAGACGGCTTTGGTATCTGACCTTATTACTGCAGTGCGGGATACGCTAAAGTTGGAAAGGACTGAAGAAGTAGCAGATACTCCAGTCCCCTTTGGGTTTCGTAAACCTGCCCGCACTGCTAAGGTGTTCCCTTGTGTGTCTTATTTTGACAAACTCTTATACAAGGAATGGGAGAACCCACTGAGGGTCTTTACAGCCCCAAAGAGGTCTGCAGTACGGTACCCCTTTGAGGAGAGTTTTCTGAAGATATGGACCTCTCCCCCTATAGTGGACCCTTCGGTGTCCAGAGTTAATAGAGCCACCACTATTCCAGTAGAAGGGGCTCCTGTTTTCAAGGACCCTGTGGATAAGAAGGCTGAAGCACTCGCTCGCTACCTATACTCAGTGGTAGGCTCAGCAGTACGCCCGGCATTGGCGGGGGCCCTAGTGTCTCAGACACTTACTGAATGGGCAAAATTGCTACTCCAGGGGTTAAAGGAGCGAGATGCTCCTCCTAATGAGATAACTTTGGCCGACCAGTTGGTCCAGGGCCTTAAGTTTGTCTGCGAGTCAGACATGGATACTATTCCCCTGCTGTCAAGAGCTTCGGTTTATGCAGTAGCAATACGCCGCCTGATCTGGCTAAAGGGCTGGTCTGCGGACCAGACTTCCAAGAAAGCCCTATTGGATCTGCCTTTTAAGGGCGACAGACTTTTTGGGGCTTCTCTGGATGACATCATCAAGGATGCTACAGGAGGTAAAAGCACTTTGCTTCCCCAAACTAGCAAGGGTAGGGGACCACGCCAAGGGCAAGGGCCCTCCTTTACTGCACGTAAGCGGTTTTTTCGCCCTCTTAAGGCGACAGGGAAAAGACCCCAGGCCGATAAAGCGCCTGCCCAAGGACAAAAGCGTCCTTGGTCCCGCAGACCCAACAAGCCTGTGGACAAATCTGCGTCCACATGAAGGTCCGCCCCCACCCAGCTCTCGGGTGGGGGGACGTCTTCGCAAATTCGCGACTCAGTGGACTGCTCTAGTCTCCGACAGGTGGGTTTGCGAAGTAATCTCCTCAGGCTACAAGATAGAATTTCTCTCTTGTCCACCAGACAGATTCATCACCTCCAATCTCCAGCTACTACCGACCCGTCGGGAGGCCCTGTATGGGGCGGTCCAGGGTCTACTGGAACGCGGGGTAGTTATTCCAGTTCCAGAACAGGAACGGGGTCAGGGTTTTTACTCAAATCTGTTCATTGTGCCAAAGAAGGAGGGGGTTCGTCCAATCTCGGATCTCAGAGCCCTCAATTGCTTTGTGAAGGTACAAAGATTTCGGATGGAGTCGGTTCGATCCGTAGTCACGGCTCTCCATCCGGGGGACTTTCTGGCCTCCTTGGACATCAAGGACGCATACCTGCATGTCCCCATATACTCCAGACACCAGAGGTTTCTGCGATTTGCTATCGGGAAGAACCACTACCAGTTTGTGGCCCTCCCGTTTGGCCTTGCCTCAGCACCCAGGACGTTCACCAAGGTGCTCGCTCCGATTCTGGCACTTCTAAGACAGCGGGGTATCGCTATCACAGGTTACTTGGACGACCTTCTGCTGAAGGGCCCTTCAAGCTCAGAATTAGAGGTAAGCGTGTCCATTACCTGTCAGACTCTTCGAGACTGTGGTTGGATACTAAACACGCAAAAGTCAGTATTGGTGCCCACTCAACGCCTAGTGTACCTGGGGTTGATTCTGGATTCCTCAGAGGCAAAGGTATTCCTCCCTGTGGAGAAGTTGCAGACCCTCCGGGCTGCAGTACGGCAGCTGACTTCCAGGAATTGGTCGTCACTCCGTTTTTGCATGCGAGTGTTGGGCCTCATGGTAGCCTCCTTCGAGGCGGTCCCATATGCTCAATACCACACTCGAGTGTTACAGAGGGAAGTTCTGTCCAGATGGAACAGATGCCCTTCATCTCTGGATTATCAAATCCGAGTGAGCCACCTAGTCAGGAGATCCCTGGTATGGTGGCTGACAGCACCGGCTCTAATGGCCGGGAAGTCATTTCTTCCGGTTTACTGGATAGTGATCACGACGGACGCCAGCCTTACAGGTTGGGGGGGAGTCTGGGGTGTCCAGTCGGCGCAAGGTCGCTGGACCCCAGAGGAAGCCCTCCTGCCGATCAATGTCCTGGAGATCCGGGCGATCAAGCTGTGCCTCTTCAAATGGTCTCAGAGACTGCAAGGGCGTCCAGTCAGGATCCAGTCAGACAACGCCACAGCAGTGGCATATGTCAATCATCAAGGAGGAACAAGAAGCTCAGCTGCAGCATCGGAGATCGCTCGCATCCTGAAGTGGGCAGAGAGGAGCGTACCGGCACTGTCGGGTGTGGAAAACTGGCAGGCGGACTACCTGAGCCGCCAGATGCTGGACCAGGGAGAATGGTCCTTACACCCGGAGGTGTTCCAACTCCTCTGCCAAAGATGGGGCACACCAGACGTAGATCTTCTGGCTTCCCGACTCAATCGGAAGGTATTGAGGTTTGTGGCCCGGTCAAGAGACCCATGGGCAGACGCAACGGACGCGTTGGTAGCATCGTGGGGCCAGTATCGGCTAATCTATGCCTTCCCTCCCTTAAGGCTTCTTCCTCTTCTGCTCCGCAGAGTGGAGGCAGAGGGAATTCCAATGATCCTAATCGCTCCAGATTGGCCTCAGCGTCCTTGGTACGCCGATCTAGTACGTCTGGTAGCAGACGTCCCCTGGCGCCTACCACTACGGAAGGACCTGCTGTCGCAAGGTCCCATATTCCATCCTGCTTTACAGTCATTGGCTTTAACGGCATGGCTGTTGAGAACCAGGTACTGAGAGACCGGGGCCTGTCAGACTCAGTAATTTCTACTATGAGAAGTGCTCGGAAACCGTCCTCTAGGAAGGTCTATCACCGCACTTGGAGGGCCTACATCTCCATGTGTGAGGAAATGAAATGGCATCCGCGTACCTATTTGGTTTCCAGAATCCTGCTGTTTTTACAGCATGGGGTAGACCAAAGGCTTGCCCTAAGTACGATTAAGGGACAGATATCTGCCCTGGCTGTCTTTTTTCAGCGACCCCTGGCGACTCACTCTCTCGTGAGTACATTTGTGCAGGGGGTTCGACATGTGGCCCCTCCGGTCCGCCCCCCGTTACCTCCGTGGGACTTGAACCTGGTCCTCTCGGTGCTTCAGAAGGCACCGTTTGAGAATATTAGAGATATTCCCCTGTTGACACTTTCTCAGAAGGTGGTCTTTTTGGTGGCTGTTACGTCAGTTAGACGAGTCTCTGAGCTGGCAGCCTTGTCCTGCAAGGCTCCCTATTTGATTTTCCACAAGGATAAGGTGGTGCTGCGGCCGCAGCCTTCCTTTCTTCCGAAGGTCGTTTCGGCTTTCATCTCAACGAAGACATTGTACTTCCATCCTTGTGTCCTCAGCCGTCGAATCCTAAGGAGTCGGCGTTGCATTCCTTGGACGTTGTCCGAGCTTTGAGAGTATACATATCTGCTACTTCCCTGTTCCGGAAGTCAGACTCACTGTTTTTTTCGGTGGCTGGTCCCAAGAAGGGCCAAGCAGTCTCATCGGCCACCATCTCTAGGTGGATCCGACAGATAGTAATCCAGGCTTACGCCTTAAAGGGTCAGGCGCCCCCCTTTCCTGTCACGGCGCATTCGACCAGGGCAATAGGTGCCTCTTGGGCTTTCCGACATCAAGCGTCTGTTTCCCAACTATGTAAAGCGGCGACTTGGTCGTCCGCTCACACTTTCACAAAATTCTACAAAGTTGATGTAGGTGCATCTTCGGATGCCTCTTTCGGCCGCAAGGTTTTGCAGGCGGCTGTTTAGAGTTGCAACTCTTCCGTTGGAGGAGTGCTGTTTTGTGTTTTGGGGTGAAGTTTGTTTTTATGCTGTTACCACCCCTCGTTTTTTCTCTGACACTGCTTTGGGACGTCCCACTTTGTCAATAGAGAAGCTGTGTCGGTCCATGGACGAAAGAGTAAATAGGATTTTTTACTCACCGTAAAATCCTTTTCTCTGAGTCCATGGACCGACACAGCACCCACCCCTCCTTTTAAGTTTGTACTGCTTTTTGACGAACTGATCTGCGATGTGCAGACTGAGAGGGTATACCCAGAGGGTCCGCCCCCTGGGCGGTACTGTAGAAGGTGTGATGCAACACTTTTTACAAGTTTTTCTGCCTAGTCACTCCTAATTAACGGATAATACCCACTTTGTCAATAGAGAAGCTGTGTCGGTCCATGGACTCAGAGAAAAGGATTTTACGGTGAGTAAAAAATCCTATTTTTTTTTTTGTGCAATTCAGGAACTGCATATTGGCTGGACTTTTTTTTTTTTTTTTACAAATGTTTTGTATATTGTATTTAGTTATGTTTGGTGCTGCACTGTATTTTTATTATTGGATGACACATTTTATGTTCACGTGTAGTAGCTTTTCATAGTTTTTTCTTACTTTAATAGAGGATTAGTGTGTGCATCACGTTGAGGTAGCTGGTTTATTTAGGCCTGCATACTGTATGTAATGAGCAAATATGGCTAACCCCACCCATATACTTTTACAGACCTATATACAGAAGTGAAGTTATAAATGTAACACTTATTCATACAATATAATTTATCTAATATGGATAATATAAAAATATACTATACATCTAGGAAAAATGTATAAAAAAAATAAATAAAAAAAGTAGCTTTTTTTTAGAAAAATCTTGTGACTTTTTTTTTTTTTTTTTTTTTTTTTTTAATAAAGCTTGCCCTTGAATTTTCAAAGGAATAAATAAAAAAAACCTACAAGTATGGATATCATTGGGTTGCTAGCTGCCCGAGCTCCTTGAGAGCCCCCCATGTACCATGTAACTGAAAGAGAAAGCCAAGCCCAAGCCAGCAGCACACCTTCCTATTGGATGCGTAGAGTGATCAGCAGCATCAGTGACACAAAACGGGCCAGAACTCAACTTTTTTTTTAGCTGAAGTCAATATTTTGATTACTAGAATATGCAAGATGTAGAGGCTTCTGGGGCACTTAAATAGCTCTCTGATTACACTTGCAGGCAACTATAGAAGTTTAATAATTTTAAAGATACAACATGCTTACCTTCATAACAACACTGCCCACCAAGCAATATAAGCCAAGGCCGGTATTGCATGATGGGCACTGCAAGGTGTCATGCCATACTTTTCGTATTACAGGCTAGAGTGCCGACAGAACACTTGAAGTGTCTATGCAAATACTTACTGAAATCATTTTTTTCCTTGAGCATAGGCTGACTGCTCACATGGCATTGCTAGGACCTGATGGCACCTCAGTCAGGAACTGAGCACTGTATTGAGGGTTGGGGAAGGGAATATGACTATTGGCCCCATAGTATGACTATACAGCTGAACTCTAAGAGTTCAGACACTTTCTAAAATGACAAAGTTTGAAGGACAAAACATGTCGGGGCGTGGCATTATTGTATTCAGGCAACTGCTGTGTGAAAAAGCAGAATCGCTCCTCTTAGAGTGACAGGAGTGTAGCGATAACTGTACTCCCAGCACCTCATTCTACTTTACCCATAGTAAGCCAGCACGTTTTATTTATACATTTTTATTTATTTATTTTTAATTCCTGGAGTTCAGCTTTAAGATTTTTCTAAGGCCCCTTTCACATGGAGGTCCGTTCAGGTCCGCCTGTCAGTTTTTTAGGCGGACCTGAAACGGATCCTCCATGCACCCCTATGGAGGCACGGATGTCAGCGGAGACATGTCCGCTGACATCCGCTCCGCTCCGCCAAAGTGTGACGGAGGAAAACCCTATTTTTCCTTCCGTCGGCGGAGCGGATCGGATGACAACGGACTCTACGGTCCGTCATCATCCGATTCCCCATAGGGGAGAGCGGCGCTCTGACAGGGCGGTCCCTGCACAGTGTGCGGGGACCGCCCAGTCATCCGTCGGCTCAGCGGGGATCAACGGAGCGATCCCCGCTGAGCAAGCGGAGCTTCACGGGGCGGATCTGCACGGATCCGCCCCGTGTGAAAGAGCCCTAAGGGAACTTTGGCAGCAGGCCTTGAAGGGAGCAGCTATCAGCCTAAAATAATTATGTGGCGTCTTCTGGTGCCTACTGTTCAGTGCCAGACATAGTTTATATTTCATAAAGATGGGTAACTCTTTCAGTTATATAAATAATAATAAAAAAGCATACCGAAAGAAGAAAAACAGCGAGATGTTAATGTACACCTGTGCTTAGACTATGGACATTGAACTATTTACATATTCTTAACCAGTAGTAAAATTATTTTAATACAAACTATCACTAGCTGCTTTTAGGGCTCGTGCACATGGGCAGTTTGGCCCATTCAACATAAACACCTGGCGTTTTTTGGGCACAAAGTTGGCTCAGATGCAGTGTACAGGCTGAAGTACCTGGTAGAAGAGGTCAGCGAGAAATTGTAGGAGTATATTGCATTTTAGTTCTGTAATTTGCATAATACCCTTTTATTAAACATGTAGGAAAAGGTCTCCCTGTGCGATTTTAATTACCTCCTGACCATTAGAGGAGCCCAATATTGCCTCCTGGAAGGTTAGAAGGGGCCAGATAAAACAAAGCAACCAAAATATGGCTACTGGTTTTTATCATTGCTTTTGACTATGATTGTGTGAGAACATGTTTGTAATGCACATCTACAGGTATGTCTGTCTGTATACAAGCATTTCAAAGGTACCTTTTTGGTGCGCATTTCGTGGGAAGATGTATTTAGCTGCGTGGCTGCTTTTAAAATTAACCCCAGCCACTTCATGTGACTGCAAAGATACTACAGCCCTATGCACCTAGTTTCTGCTTTAGGGGCTCCAACTAATCTATTGAGATTTTGAGTACTATATGAGTGCATACTAGTACTTGGCACTCGTCTGTATATACACAGGCTCATTCTTGTGCAGCCCACTTTCATATTTAGAATATTTAGCCTTTGTACAAAAATATCAGAGGGGCTGAGATGGATATGGAGGGACCATTCTACTTAACGCTCTACAAAAAAAAAAAAAGGAACATGCATCAAATATATGAACTCCAGAAAAGTAAGGCATGCTGATTACGGCTTCCTATTTAAAGAGCCAGTTATTTAGACAGTGGGAGCTTCAATTTTATCACCATTGTGTTGAATGTGATTCATTGCTTTCATATTCTTGTTTTCATATTCTTGTTTTTGCTGATTGGTGGATAAAAATATTATTTAACTTTTTTTTTTTTTTTTTTTTTTTTCTTTAATACCTTTTTGACTAAGGAAAGCCTTTGGTGATTTATTTAACCCAAGTTGGCTCTCACTCTCCAGACTGAGGAGTCACATTCTGGAGCTGAGACCTACACTATATTACCAAAAGTATTGGGACACCTACCTTTACAGGCACATGAACTTTAATGGCGTCTTAGTCTGTAGGATTTCAAGCGGAGCTCTGCCGAAAAAAAAATATATTAAAAGCCAGCAGCTACAAATACTGCAGCTGCTGACTTTTAATATTAGGATACTTGCCTGTCCTGGAGTCCAGCGACGTCGGCAGCAGAAGACGAGCAATCGCTCGTCACTCTGCTGCCCCCACCTCCATCCTCGGTGAGGGAACCAGGAAGTGAAGCCTTGCTGCTTCACTGCCCGATTCCCTACGGCGCAAGCGCGAGTCACCCTGCGCCGTTCTCACTGGTCCCCTTGTGTTCTGGGAGCCGAGTGTTTCCCAGAACACAACGGGATTTCTGCGGGAAGTGACGTACTACCCGCAGAATACCCGCAGAGAGGACTCCCGGAAGTGGGTGCAAATACCTGTCTTAGACAGGTATCTGTAAAAATGGGGAGGGTATACTGCGCTGAGATAAGTATTAAACCAAAAAGAACAAAAACAGCCGCTAACACTGCTGTAGACAAAGCAATAAGAAAATGTGGGTGTAAGTGTAGCGCTAATTTTGTTGGTCTATGTACACTGTTAGACTATACATAGGAGTTATTAAAAATGTGGTAAAGTGTGCACTAGATCAAAGCCAGTGCAAAACCCAAGATATATAAAAAATGAATGAATCATCTAATTATACATAAACCAAAATCATTACAGTGATAATGTGATACATATTAATTGTGACAACTAAAGTATTTAAAAGTGAGTCCAAAAGGAACGTTCATCAACTTGAAAGTGAAGTGAAGGTCAATCCAAAAAGATAGAGTGTTCATTTAGGATAAAACTTGTATTTCAAATAAGGAATGCTGTGAGAACCGCCACCAAGAGTGAGTTGAAGGAGGCTTACCGGAAATCTCAGACTAGGAAAGGCATACGCCAACCGAGTCGAGAAAAGCTTTGGGGGTTAACAAACCCAATGTAGATAATCTGGAGTCTGAGGGACTTTGTTATTCCACTTCAGTCAAACAGGACATCTAGTATGTTGATCTCATGTTCGTAGATGTATACAAAGGCTTGATATCCATATTGGTACGTATGAAAGTGAAAAACAAACTCACATAGCGTGATACCGTATGGAATGTTTTAATATAAAAAGAGGAGTTACAATAAAACACTCACATTTGAGATGGCATAAAAAGGCATAAATTCAGGAACGAGAGCGATACGTGTAGACAGATCCACCCGACTAGTTTTGACTAATCAGTCATCATCTGGGGTATGGATTCTGTCCTCCACGCATTGCACTAAATAGACAAAATTACCTCTATGATCCCGGAAGTAAAACACCATTACATCACTTCCGGTTCTTTATTCAAGAAAAATTGGTTTAGAATTGATTTGAAGTGGATGTTACTTGTGTGGTCAATGAGTAATTGGACTATTATATATATACTTCAGTATAAAAACACTGTCACTGGCTAAATGTATGCATGAAAACGGCGTGTCACATATTCTGACATCGCCGCATACATATTCAAGCCTCACTATGGGACCGCTACCTCATATCCTGCTGTAGCGTCCTTACTATGGCACAGAGCGGCATCCAAGCCTCGCTATGAAAACGAGGCTTGGACGTAGCGCCGCTACGTCACGTCCGCCGTGCGGCAGAGATGTATCCAAGCCTCGCTGTAAAAGCGAGGCCCGGAAGCAGCGCCGCAACGTCACGTCGGACATGCATCACAGCCAGGAAGAATAAACTAACATGTCTCGCCATGTAAACAGGGCGTGATTACGGCGTGACATAAAGCCGCGCCTCCAAAAAGGGGGAACAGCACTAGTGCATTGATTTATAAGGCTCGAGGCAGAGCCAATGGCTAGCTTTATCATCTTAAACAAAAAGAGAGATTGTAAACATGCACAATAAACAAACCTAATGACTAACCAAATTACTAGCGGTCAAAGGGATATATATGTCGCCTACAAATTAATGGAATAATCATTGCAACTTGTAAGTAAACAGACGTGTATAGAATAATATACCAATCTTTCACAAAACATATTGCAATGTAAACTCTTGCCACACAAGTCCATCTTAACACATAATCCATACATATATGGTTATGCCTCAAATATAAAATTATAAAAATAAAATGGAATTAAAAATGAAAATTTAATTATTATATATATCTTAAAAAACATATATAAACAAATAGTATATAAATACACGTTACTATGGATATAAAATGACAAAATCAATAAAAAATGTAAATGTTCAAGAGAAGTCGCACCCTAATAACTGTCACTCAAGACAGATTAATAAAAGAATTAATGTCCCACTCTATATTCATTCCTAGTGGGTGGTGGGTCTGGAGCTCATATATCCAGAACGTTTCTAACCTAGATACTCCCCTGGTAGTGGCTCCTCCCCTACATGGAGCCACAAACCGGTCAATGACTAAAAATTGAGTACCACTAGGATTTCTGGCATGATGGTGACGGTAGTGTCTGGGGACAGTGTGTTTTGTACTCCCGAGTTTTATCTTGCTAATATGTTCAGACACTCTAGCTGAAAACGTTCTTATAGTTCTACCCACATACTGTTTGCCACATGGGCAGGTCAGCAAATATACAACATGAGTTGTAGCACATGTACAAAACTGTTTAATAGGGTAAACTCTGTTGGTCACTGAGGATTTAAACTCTTTTGTAGACTTTCTACCACATGTATTATATTGGCAAACAACACATTTTTTACAGGGATAGTAACCCGTCCAATTATGAAAAAAGGAGGGTTTAATGGGGGGATTTATGATATTGGGTGCAATCTTGTTTTGGAGAGAGGGTACTCCTTTTTATATTACCTTTTGGTCTTTCAGGAATTAGTGGGCCCAATATTCTATCATTTCTCAATATCCCCCAGTGTTGTTCAAAAATAGCTTTAATCTGCCTGTGTTGGGTGGAAAAAGTGGTGAGGAAAGACCATTTAAAAGTGTCATTTCCCTCTTTAGGTGGTCTATCCTCAAGTAGTGTGGATCTTTCTGTGTCCAACACTTGCCTCAGATCACTCTCAAGGTCTTCTTGGTTATACCCTTTTTCAAGAAATCTTTCCTTTAGTACGTTTGCTTGTGCCACAAACGTATCAGTTTCAGTACAATTCCTGCGAAGTCGCAGGAATTGACTTTTAGGGACCGATTTGAGCCACGACTTATGATAACTGTTCGTGGGTATAAATCCATTTCGGTCAGTAGATTTAAAGTATGTACTGAACTTAAACTGCTGTCCTGATCTTTTGATTTGTAAATCCAAAAAATGAATAGTGGACTGACTGGATTCATATGTGAGGGTAATACCTCTGTCATTATCGTTTAACACTGAGAAGAAATTCTCCAGTGTTTGGGAGGTGCCAGTCCAAAGGAGGAGGATGTCGTCAATATACCTGGCCCAGAGCAAAAGCTGAGGGTCTTGCAGGGCACAGACGACATCCTCCTCCCATTTGGCCATAAACAAATTAGCCAAACTTGGCGCAAATTTCGCTCCCATTGCGACTCCTTTCTGTTGGAGATAGTAATGTCCATCAAACCAAAAATAATTGTGTTGAGTTGCGAATTCCAATAATTCCATAATGAAGTTTACCTGAGGTGCAGCTAACGTGAGATCTCTGTTTAAAAATTGTTGAGCAGCCTCCATACCCCTATGATGAGGGATGCAGGCGTACAGAGATGCCACATCCGCCGTAGCCATGGTAAGTTCGCCCTCAAAGGATATAGACATAAGGCGTTTGAGAACGTCCTTAGTATCCTTAAGGTATGATGGCATGGCTCTAACAGAGGGCTGCAAAAAGAAATCTATATATCTCCCTATCCGGGATGTAATAGAATCGATCCCACTAATAATGGGACGCCCAGGGGGATGGAGCGAATCCTTATGAATTTTAGGCAAATAATATATAATCGGAATTCTAGGAGCTAATGGGACAAGATAAGACTTCTCTTTATGGTTCAAATTTTTCGAATCAAAACCTCTAGTGATGAGACTGGTCAATTTTTTCTTATATTTGAAAGTTGGGTTACTTAATATTTCTTTATAGGTGTCTTGATCGCTCAAAATTTTATACATCTCTTCCATATAGCTGGCTTTATCTAACAAGACTATGCCTCCGCCTTTTGTCGGCAGGGCGTATGACAAGATCTTTATTGTCACATAGGGTTTTGAGGCCCATACTGGGTAGCTGTTCCCCCTTTTTTGGAGGCGCGGCTTTATGTCACGCCGTAATCACGCCCTGTTTACATGGCGAGACATGTTCGTTTATTCTTCCTGGCTGCGACGCATGTCCGACGTGACATTGCGGCGCTGCTTCCGGGCCGCAGACGTGACGTAGCGGTGCTACGTCCAAGCCTCGTTTTCATAGCGAGGCTTGGATGCCGCTCTGTGCCATAGTAAGGACGCTACAGCAGGATATGAGGTAGCGGTCCCATAGTGAGGCTTGGATATGTATGCGGCGATGTCAGAATATGTGACACACCGTTTTCATGCATACATTTAGCCAGTGACAGTATTTTTATACTGAAGTATATATAATAGTCCAATTACTCATTGACCACACAAGTAACATCAACTTCAAATCAATTCTAAACCAATTTTTCTTGAATAAAGAACCGGAAGTGATGTAATGGTGTTTTACTTCCGGGATCATAGAGGTCATTTTGTCTATTTAGTGCAATGCGTGGAGGACAGAATCCATACCCCAGATGATGACTGATTAGTCGAAACTAGTCGGGTGGATCTGTCTACACGTATCGCTCTCGTTCCTGAATTTATGCCTTTTTATGCCATCTCAAATGTGAGTGTTTTATTGTTACTCCTCTTTTTATATTAAAACATTCCATACGGTATCACGCTATGTGAGTTTGTTTTTCACTTTCATACGTACCAATATGGATATCAAGCCTTTGTATACATCTACGAACATGAGATCAACATACTAGATGTCCTGTTTGACTGAAGTGGAATAACAAAGTCCCTCAGACTCCAGATTATCTACATTGGGTTTGTTAACCCCCAAAGCTTTTCTCGACTCGGTTGGCGTATGCCTTTCCTAGTCTGAGATTTCCGGTAAGCCTCCTTCAACTCACTCTTGGTGGCGATTCTCACAGCATTCCTTATTTGAAATACAAGTTTTATCCTAAATGAACACTCTTTATCTTTTTGGATTGACCTTCACTTTACTTTCAAGTTGAACGTTACTTTTGGACTCACTTTTAAATACTTTAGTTGTCACAATTAATATGTATCACATTATCACTGTAATGATTTTGGTTTATGTATAATTAGATGATTCATTCATTTTTTATATATCTTGGGTTTTGCACTGGTTTTGATCTAGTGCACACTTTACCACATTTTTAATCACTCCTATGTATAGTCTAACCGTGTACATAGACCAACAAAATTAGCGCTACACTTACACCCACATTTTAGACAGGTATCTGCACCCCCCTCATCCCTGAAAGGTGCCAAATGTGACACCGGAGGGGGGGAGGGTTCCGATGAGCGGAAGTTCCATTTTAGGGTGGAGCTCCGCTTTAATATTGAGTTGGCCCACCCTTTGCGGCTATAACTGCTTTAACTCCTTTGGAAAGGCTGTGTACAGGGTTTAGGAGTGTGTCTATGGGAATGTTTGACCATTCTTCCAGAAGCGCATTTGTGAGGTCAGGCACTGATGTGGACGAGAAGGCCTGCCGTGCAGTCTCCACTCTAATTCATCCCAAAGGTGTTCTATCGGGTTAAGGTCAGGATTGTGTGCAGGCCAGTCAAGTTCTTCCACCCCAATCTCGCTCATCCATGTCTTTATGGACCTTGTAGCTTACTTTGCCTGACAGTGATGCCACTTTTTATAAGCCCTGACAACTTGATTCCTGATGCATTACAGAGAATACAGACCTCTGCTTATCTCCTCCCCCTAATTATTTCCATAACTACTTTTAACCCCCTCAGGCAGAGAGCACAAAGTTATCGGCTCACAAGATGTTAGGCAAAGTTAACAGGTATTTCTCTTTCGTTCATGGACGGACACAGCCTTTATCTTGACAAAGTGGGTATTAGCCTTCATTCAGGAGTGACTAGGCAGAAACTTATAGAAAGTGTTAAACACATCACAAACCATACAGTTCCGCCCAGGGGGCGGTCCCTCTGGGTATAACCCCTCTCTCTGCATCTCGCAGATCAGTTTTTTTCTGCCTAGCTAAGGAGAAGACATGGCTCCCTTCGGGCCTATAGGCCTGGAGGTTTATTTCAAATTGAAATTTTATTTGCTTTTTATTTTTATTTATTTTTTTGTTCCTGTGATCTTCGATCAACTGCCGACTGGGCGACAGGCTGGATCCCAGATCCTTGTAGTCTCCCCAGTTTCGGCCATCGAGCGCGTGCCGACCGTAGCTACGCGCTAGGTCGTCCACGACATGCCCGTCGATCTACGGGTGGCCGGTGAGCTACCCGCTCCAGGGCATGCATGTGACCGGTCTATAGGGCCAAGTCACAGCAGCTGGGCCGACAGTCACCTCTGGTCACCATGCGGAAGATGGTCTGTCTGGGATGCTTCCAGCACAATCCACGCTGGAAGGTTAAGTAGTAATCACCTGCTTCGGCAGGAAGACATAGCTGGGCATTCCTGGGGAGGTTGAGTAAGGGGTTCTATCCTTTCTTTCCTCCCTCCCTTCCTTCCCTCCTCCCTAGGCTCTCTGAGCTAGGCTGGCGGCCAGGGGTTCACCTGAGGGGGGCTCCACCTGTGGGGGAACTGTGCATGTACGTCCGCTAAACAAATGTTATGAGCTGCCATGAAAAGTTTGCTTACCTGTGTGTTCTGCTCCATGCTGTTGGCTGCCATTTTGCTTGTGATCCATGCTGTGTTTGGCCTCTATCTGCGCTTGGCGGCCATGTTTTTGTGATCCACGCTGTGTTTGGCCTCTATCTGCCGCTCGGCGGCCATTTTGCCTGTGATCCACGCTGTGTTTGGCCTCTATCTGCGCTGTCGGCCATGTTTTTGTGGTCCGCGCTGTGTTTGGCCTCTATCTGCTGCTCGGCGGCCATTTTGCCTGTGATCCACGCTGTGTTTGGCCTCTATCTGCGCTGATGGCCATGTTCTTGTGGCCCGCTGCGTTTTTGGCCTCTATCTGCCGCACGGTGGTCATTTTCTCGTGGTCCACGCCGATTAACAGCATGTAAACGGCGCAAGCTTACAGACACACGCAGCTGACAAGAAGCAGCTCAACTAGGAAGTGGACGGCAGCCGTACGACTGTTCAAGGGTGGTGAGTCCTCCATCTCTGACAGCTAGTAGGGTGGGCTGTTGGTACCTTGACTGGAGTCCTTGTGTCAGGTGCGTGGGTCAGCATGGCATCAGAAGCGGGCGCTTCTCCACCTGATGCACTTGAATTGGCATCTGGTGCTCCTGCACCCTCTGTGTCAGTATGTTGGGCGTCCTGGTTTGTTGCCAAGGTGGAAGCAGTGCGTGGGAACACGGGGGGGGTAAAAAGTGCCCCCTCCCCCGCCATCTTCTGGGGACAACTCTGATGCAGAGCTGGGCCTAGCTACGGCTCATGGCCCTGGTTCTGACGTATCAGAGGACGCGGACCGTGGCCGGTCGGACAGTAAGGATGACTCCGGGTCTGGGTCAGCACGCAGAAAGACTCTGATAGGTGACCTTATCACCGCAGTGTGGGGTACTCTAAAGATAGAGGAGCCAGCAGAAACACCAGAGGCGTCGGTCCCTTTCGGGTTCAGTAAAGCCGACCCGCACTGCTAAGGTGTTTCCTTTGTGCGTCTTATCTAGACAAGCTTTTATACAAGGAGTGGGACAAACCACAGAAGTTTTTCGGTCCCCAAAAAAGTTTGGCGGTGCGTTACCCTTTTGAGGAGAGTTTCCTGAAAAAATGGACCTCTCCTTCGATAGTGGACCCTCAGGTGTCCAGATTAAACAGGGTAACCACAATTCCGGTGGAAAGGGGTTCCTGCTTTCAAGGATCCTGCGGACAGGAAGGCTGAAGCGGTCACCCGCTACCTATATACGGTGGTGGGCTCGGCTGTGCGCCCAATGGTGGTTGGGGCCCTGGTGTCTCAGACACTCACTGAAGGGGCAAAAATGCTGCTCCATGGGTTTAAAGCACATGAGGCTCCCTCGGACGAGGTGGCTATGGCCGACCAGTTGATACAGGGCCTTAAAATTGTCTGCGAATCAGCCTTGGACACTATTCCCCTGCTGTCCAGAGCCTCAAGCTATGCGGTGGTGTTATGCCATCTGCTCTGGCTAAAAGGTTGGTCGGCGGACCATTCTTCCAAAAAGGCCCTGATGGATTTGCCCTTTAAAGGCGACAGACTTTCTGGATGACATTATTAAAGATGCCACAGGAGGTAAGAGCACGCTGCTCTCACAATCCAAAAAGGGTAAGAAGCCACGCCGTTGGCAAGGGCCCTCCTTCACCGCGCACAAGCAGTTCTTTCGTCCGCCTAGTGCGGCAAGTAAGCGATCCCAGGCCGATGAAGGACAGAAGCATCCCTGGTTTCGCAAGCCCAACAAGCCTGCAAACAAATCTACGTCCGCATGAAGGTCTGTCCCCACCATCTCTCGGGTAGGGGGAACGTCTTCGCAAATTTGCGACCTGGTGGACAGCTCAGATCTCTGACCGGTGGGTTTGCAAAGTAGTTTCCTCAGGTTACAAGATAGAGTTTGTCTCTTGCCCACCGAACAGATTTTTTTTTTCTCCCTAACCGCCAGCTTCAGCCGCCTTGTCGGGAAGCCCTATATGGGGCGGTTCAAGACCTGCTGATACGCAGGGTGAACATTCCTGTTTCAGTACAGGAACAGTTTCAGGGGTTTTACTCCAATCTGTTCTGGGTACCAAAAAAGGAGGGGTTCGTCCAATCTTGGATCTCAGGGCCCTCAATTGCCTTGTGTAGGTACAAAGATTCCGGAGGAAGTCGGTTCGCTCTGTTGTCGCTGCCCTCCATCCGGGGGATTTTCTGGCATCCTTGGACATCAAGGACGCATACTTGCATGTCCCCATATGCACCAGGCATCAGAGATGTCTGCACTTTGTGGCCGGGGAAGACCACTACCAATTTGTGGCTCTCCCATCGGCACAAAGGGTGTCCACCAAGGTGCTCGTCCCGATTCTGGCCCTACTAAGACAGCGTGGCATCGCTATCGTGGGCTACTTGGACGATCTTCTTCTGAGGGCCACTTCAAGCTCAGAATTAGAGGTGAGCGTGTCTATAACCTGTCAGAGCCTCCAATACTTTGGTTGGGTGCTGACTCAACTCTTAGTGTATCTGGGGTTGATTCTGGACTCCTCAGAGGCGAAATTTTTTCTCCCTATGGGAAAGTTGCAGACCCTTCGGGCTGCGGTGCGGCAGTTGACATCCCAAAGATGGTTGTCGCGCCGCTTTTGCATGCAAGTCCTGGGCCTCATGGTAGTCTCCTTCGAGGCGGTACCGTATGCGCAATTTCACATTGCGAGTGTTACAGAAGGTAATTCTGTCCAGAAGGGACAAGTGGCCATCATCCCTGGATTGTCAAATCCGGGTGAGCCACCTAGTAAGGACCTCCCTAGTTTGGTGGCTGACATCACCGGCACTTCTGTCCGGGAACTCGTTCCTTCTTTTTTACTGGATGGTGGTCGCGACGGACGCTAGCCTTACCGGTTGGGGGGTAATCTGGGGGGTTCAGTCGACCCAGGGTCGCTGGACTCCGGAGGAATCCCACTTGCCGATCAATGTCCTGGAACTCCGGGCGATCAGGCTGTGCCTCTCCACATGGTCTCAGAGGCTACAGGGGCGTCCAGTAAGGATCCAGTCGAACAACGCTACGGTGGTGGCATATGTTAACCATCAAGGAGGAACAAGAAGCTCAGTGCAGCATCAGAGGTCGCTCACATCCTAAGGTGGGCAGAAAGGAGCGTACCGGCCCTGTTGGCCGTATACATTCTGGGCGTAGAAAACTGGCAGGCGAAGTCGCCAGATGCTGGACCAAGGAGAATGGTCTCTGGCAAAGGAGCTGAAACGCCTCCGGGTGTAAAGAGGGGGCACGCCAGACGTAGATCTCCTGGCTTCTCGACGCAATCGGAAGGTATTGAGGTTTGTGGCCAGGTCAAGAGACCCATGGGCAGAAGCGACAGATGCGTTGGTGGCACCGTGGAGTCAGTACTGGTTAATCTATGCTT
The DNA here is from genome assembly GCA_029206835.1 of Rana muscosa. Classification (NCBI taxonomy): domain Eukaryota; kingdom Metazoa; phylum Chordata; class Amphibia; order Anura; family Ranidae; genus Rana; species Rana muscosa. The sequence goes on from CM055127.1 coordinate 390,701,220, forward strand.
TCCCTCCTCTGAAGCTCCTTCCTCATCTGCTTCGCACACTGGAGACAGAGAGGATTCCAATAATCCCAATTGCTCTGGATTGGCCTTGGCGTCCTTGGTACGCCGATCTAGTGCGTCTGGCAGCAAACGCCTCTTGGTGTCTACCGCTAAGAAAGGACCTGCTGTCGCAAGGTCCCATAAGCCATCCTGTTTTACAATCACTGGCTTTAACGGCATGGCTATTGAGAGCCAGGTGCTAAGAGATCGGGGCCTGTCAGACTCGGTGATCTCTACCACGAGGAGTGCTCAGAAATCGTCCTCTAGGAAGATTTACCATCGCACTTGGAAGACCTACATATCCATTTGCGAGGAAATGAGGTGGAATCCACTGACTTATTTGGATTCCAGAGTCCTGCTGTTCTTACAGCACGGGGTAGACCAAAAGCTTGCTTTAAGTACGCTTAAGGGGCAGATATCTTTTTTTCAACGACCCCTGGCGACTCACTCTCTAGTGAGAATGTTTGTACAGGTGGTTCGGCATGCTGCCCCTCCGGTCCGCCCTCCACTACCTCAGTGGGGCTTGTATAGCAGACGTCCCTTGGTATCTACCGTTACGAGAGGACCTGCTGTCGCAAGGTCCCATACACCATCCTGCTTTACAGTCGCTGGCTTTAATGGCATGGCCTCTCGGTGCTTCAGAAACCACTGTTTGAGAACATCAGGGAGATTCCCTTGTTGACACTTTCTCAGAAAGTGGTCCTTTTGGTGGTTGTTATGTCAGTTAAGATGGGTTTCTGAGCTGGCAGCCTTGTCATGCAAGGCTCCCTATCTGATCTTCTACAAGAATAAGTTGGTGCTGCGTCCGCAGCCTTCTTTTCTTCCTAAGGTCTTTTCGACCTTCCATCTCAAGGAAGACATTGTACTGCCATCCTTGTGTCCTCATCCGTCGAATCCTAAGGAGACGATGTTGCATTCCTTGGACGTTGTCTGAGCTCTGAGAGTATACTTGTCTGTTACTGCTCCGTTACGGAGTTCAGACTCACTGTTTGTTTCGGTGGCTGGTCCCAAGAAGGGCCCAGCGGTCTCGTCGGCCACCATTCCGAGGTGGTTCCGACAGATCGTGATCAGGCTTAAGCCATAAAGGGTCGGGCACCTCCCTTTCCCGACACCCTCAACCAGGGCAAGAGGTGCCTCTTGGGCTTTCTGACATCAAGCGTCTTTTTCCCAAGTGTCTAAGGCGGCGACCTGGACACTTTCGCTAAACTTTACAAGTTGATGTGAGTGCATCTTCGGATGCTTCTTTCGGCCGCAAGGTGTTGCAGGCGGCTGTTTAGAGTTGCATCTCCTCCGTTGAGGAGCTCTGTTTTGTTTTGGGGTGAAGTTGTTTTAATGCTGTTCTCACCCCTCATTTTTGACACTGCTTTGGGACGTCCCACTTTGTCAAGATGTGTCCATCCATGAACAAAAGAGAAAATAGGATTTTTATACTCACCGTAGTTCATGGACGGACACAGCACCCACCCCTCCTTTTTATGTTTGTACTGCTTTTTGACGAACTGATCTGCGAGATGCAGAGAGAGGGGTTATTTCCAGAGGGACCGCCCCCTGGGCGGGACTGTATGGTGTGTGATATGTTTATATTGCAATATTTTTTATTGGAGTAAATACAAAAAAGGAGAGGAGAAGAATACAATAAGGAAGAGGAAAGAAAAAAAGAAAAAAAAAAACAAGAAGAAAAAATAATGGACAAATAGCCAGGTTACATTCGGCCAAACATTTGAACGTTTTGACAATATATTTTTGCCTCGTCTCGAGCCTGTCAAGAGGCAGGAGGCATATGCATAGTATCGTCGTACAGGTCATTCAAGCCCTCAGGTAGGGCATAGTATGTGTGCAAGTGCCCAGGCTAGCAACATTAGAATAAACCAGTACTAGGGAGAGGGATAGTAGGGGTCCAGGGCTTCGGTAGACCCCGATTAAAAAAAAATTCGGGGTTAGCCGTGGATCCCCACCATGATAAGGTTTCCTGTCTTATTAGTAACGTCATAGCACGGTATATCGGTAACCAAGATAAACAGAAAAGTCTATCACCAAGAATAAAAAGAGAGAGCAAAGGAAAGAGGAAAGGAGCAGAGAAGAGAAAGTGAAAGGAGAAAAGGGAGAGAGAGAGGGGAGAGAGAGAGGGGAAAGAGAGAGAGGGTCACCTGGATTTCCCTGTTAAGTAGAAATATATTCGATCCATGGATCCCAGATCTTGTTGAACATTTCTGCTTTAGTATGAAGAGTGTAAGTGAGCCTGTCATTAATCATAATCCAATTGAGTTTGTCCTTAACTTGTTCTAGGGGTATTCTTGAGCGTTTCCAGTTCCTTGCAATTGTTATTCTCGCTGCTAACAACATATAAGTTATGAGACGTATTGATTGTCTGGGAATCCCGTCGGGGAGTTTATGAAAAAGCGCACTCTCTGGGGACCGACGGATGTTAATACATGTCACTGAATTTATCAGATTAAAGATCCTTATCCAAAACCTGATCACTAGTGGACATTGCCACCAAATATGATGCATGGTGCCCATCTGTCCGCATTGTCGGAAACAATGAGGTGAGGAGGAAGGATGCATTTTAGCTATTCTCGTGGGGACTAAATACCAACGTAACAGCGTTTTGTAATTGGCTTCAATAAGGGTAGTGTTAATAGAGATTTTTGAGAGTTGATAGGCGATATCTTGCCAGTCTGACAGCTCAAGGGTGAGGTTCAAGTCCCTCTCCCATTGAGTCATATAGGCAAGTTTAGTATCTGGTTCAGTTATAGAAGAGTATATGGTAGAGATTCGGCCCCTCTGTGTGCCTCTGGTTTGGCAAATTAGTTCAAATACGGTTAGTGTTATGGGGCCCCCCACCTGTTTAATTTTGGAGTTGATAAATGAGGAAATTTGGTTATATCGAAATATCTCAATAGGAGGTATTGAGAAGTTGTCTTTGAAGTGTGTTATCGTATGCATTCGGTTTCCACTAAGGAAGTCCCCAATTCTCATTAGTCCTTTATTAAGCCACCATTGGAATTGTTGTGGATCAAGGCCAGGAGGAAACTCCGGATTGCAAAAGATGGGCGCTAGAGGTGTGTGGTGTGACATAAGGGATGCTCGGTGTCTTGTTCTGTCCCATACCGCTAGAGAATGTGATAATGTAGGGCACAGAATATGTGGGCGTTTACGATTCGGAAGCCACATCAAGGCTCCTATTGCCAGTGGGTGGCACGCAAGTGCTTCTATGTAAACCCAAAGAGGGACCGAACCCCCAGCTGTCGTGTGAGTTAGTTGGGCTATCTGAGCCGATTGATAGTAAGCCTGTAAATTGGGAAGACCAAGTCCCCCCATGGGCCTAGGTGTGTAAAGTGTTTTTTTTTGTATCCGTGACTTCTTATTACCCCATATGAAGCGTAAAACTTCATTTTGTATATGTTGCATGTCTCCCCTCGGAATTGCTATCGGTAGTGTCCGGAAATAATATAGGAGTCTGGGCAAAAAAGTCATTTTTATCGAATTGATTCTGCCAAACCAAGAGAGAGAGTATTCCGCCCAAGAGCGAAGATCTTCTTTGAGTTTTTTAAATAAAGGAGGATAATTTGCTTTATATAACGTATCTATCGAAGGGGTCAGATGGACTCCCAAATATGGGAGGGAGTGGGAAGCCCACTTGAAGCTGTATGTGTTTTGGAGGAGCTGCATCTCCGCGGGAGGTAGTGAGATATTAAGTGCCAGGGTTTTTTGCGAATTTAGGGTCAAACCCGAAACCAGCGAGAAACGATCTAGCAAGGACAAGAGTTCGGGGATTGAGATTTGGGGTTTGGTGACATACATAAGGACATCGTCGGCAAATAGTGCACATTTGTGTTCTTGTTGTCCACAATGGACACCATGGATGTTGGGATGGGAGCGGATGGCCATTGCAAGGGGTTCTATTGCTAGAGCAAATAATAGGGGAGAGAGCGGGCATCCTTGTCTAGTACCTCGCTGGACTGGGAACATGGATGATTTATGTCCTCTGATAGAAATTTGAGCCGTCGGGGAGCTATAAAGTGTTTTCATCAATGAGAGAAACGTGGAGCCGAATCCCATAGTTTCAAGAGTAATAAAAAGATAGTCCCAGTTCAGGCTATCGAAAGCTTTGTTAAGGTCTAATGATAAGAGCAAGAGTTCCCGAGTCGGGAGGTTGTCCCAATTGGAGCGTACCGCTGAGATCAGAGCGATAGATCTGCGAATTTGATCTAAGGTCTGACGTCCTGCAATAAACCCCGATTGGTCTTTGTGTATGTAATGTTCCAGAAAGGAGTTGAGTCGAAGGGCCAGAATTTTAGTTAGGATCTTCAGGTCGCAATTAATTAGGGAGATTGGGCGATAATTGCGTACATCAGTGGAATCTCTGCCGGGTTTGGGGATAACGCTAATATAAGCTTTGTTGTCATCAGATGGGACCACCCCCCGTCCCCCAGGGAATTAAAGTAAAGAGTCAGGTGTGGGGCCAGGTGCATAGCAAATTTTTTATAGTAGATGTTAGGAAGCCCGTCCGGGCCCGGAGATTTATGAAGTGAAAGAGATTTGATAGCATCAGTAACCTCTTCAGTTGTGAATGGTTGGTCCACTAATTCCCTATGATCATTAGTTATGGTTGGGAGGGGAAGGGCCCCCAGAAATTCCCCGATGGACGGGGGAGCCACCCCCTGGGGTTTCTTGTATAGTTCTGCGTAAAAGCTATGGAATTCATCAAGGATCTTATGGGGGTCCTGTGTGAGATGGCCCCAGGATAATTTTATTTTAGGGAGTGCACGAGGGGAATGTCTAGGAGTGAGTTTGTGCGCCAGTAGGGATCCTGGGCGGTCCCGCCAAGTGAAGAATTTATGATTCGTCCACCTTAATTGTTTCTCGGCCCTTGTAGTGAGACAGATGTTCAATTCTAATCGGGATTGTTCCAGCTTCTTATATAAATTGGGAGAAGGGGAGCGTTTATGTTGTTTGGTTAAAGACTCAAATTCCCTGGTCTTGGCAGTAATCAACTCGGCGCGAGCCTTTTTCAGTCTGGAGGCTAGCTGAATAAAGGAGCCCCTGATAGTGGCCTTGTGCGCTGCCCAGTTAATGGCAGGGGATGTGTCCCCGGGGATATTATTTTCAAAGTAGGTTTGTATATGGCTGGAAATCTCTATGCAGTGAGATTCATCACTAAGGAGAGATTTGTTTAGTCGCCAATGGAAACCCACAGTTTTGTTAGTGAGATCAGTTGGCTGAATCATAACAGGATCATGGTCTGACCAAGGTGTTGACAAGATTTTTGCTGATCTCAATTTCGGTGTCACCCCCGAGGGGAGAAATACGTGGTCTATGCGGGAGTAGTGCCCATGTGCCCTTGAATAGTGAGAGTAGTCCCTAGCAGTGGGATTGGACTCTCGCCAAGCATCTACCAAATCATATTTATGTAGCAGTTGTGCGAATTTATGACTTTGCCTGGGGGGAAACCGAAATCCTGAAGTGTGTGATTTATCTTTAGTTAGATCTAGAGCTAGGTTAGAATCACCCGCCAAGATTACAACACCCTCAAGTTCGGGTTCTAAGAGTGTTAGAATGGCATGAAAAAAGGCAGTTTGATTAGTATTGGGGGCATAATAGACAAGTACGGTGATTTAAGGTTTCACCCAGGTGGCCCTTCACTAGAAGATAGCGGCCCTCTTTATCTTTAATGGTTTTAGTTTCTGTAAACGATATATGTTTGGAGAAGCAGAGGGCTACACCCCTCTTCTTCTCTGAAGCGTTCGCGTAGAAACAAAGAGGATAATCTCTGTGGAGATAGCGGGGGGTAAATGAGGAAATAAAATGTGTTTCCTGAAGAGCCACAATGTCCGCCCCCAACGAACTGTAATGCGTGAGGGCCTTGATTCGCTTGGCAGGCGATCCAAAGCCCTGGACATTATGTGAGAGCAGGCGGACATTTCGGGGTGTCTGTGTTATGGAAGACATGAGATACAATTATGAACAGCGATAAGCAGACTCACCCACCGGTCCGTAGGATCCAGAGGCCAAAAGCGCCAAGGAACTTTCCAGGTGACCCTCAGGAAAGAACAGTTTTGGAAAAAATTTAAATTGGAGTTAAGAAAGAGGGAGAGAAAGAAGAAAAGAACAGAATCAGAGATAACAAAGACAATAACAATAGTAGAAAAAAATAAAATGAGGCTGTCGGACCAGGCAACTCCCGGTACCGAGTGACATAGTTTAAACATGTTACCAAACAAAATTTACAAACAGTGAACAGTTAAAGTGTCCTAGAGCTAAGCCCCAGGTGTGAAGGAGTCTCCACCGCACCCAAGTAGTGGGGAGAGTCCCTCAAATAAGGAGTGCGCATGACCACCCCCCAGCAACAAAAAATATATTGAGAAAAAAAAAAAAGTCTTTGGTCCCAGTGTTTCGCCCTAAAACATTGGTAGGGTTATTTAACCTAGTGTGCATTGTAGGTTTTATGAAAATGAGAGGGGAGAGGGAAAAAGGGGGGGAGAGGAGGGAAAGGAGGAGGGGGGAAAGGAAAGGAGGAGAAAGGAGAAGGGGAGGGGGGAGGGGGACGGGAAGGGGGGAAGGGAAGAGGGGGAGGAGGACCCGTACAGTGCTAAAAATGTAAGATTTCAAAAAGTGTAAAGAGTTAGAGGCCAGCTCGACCGTTTCAAACAAAAATAACAAGAGAACAAGAACATCTTGTTCCAACCAATTTCAGTCGCCCTGTGTGGCGTCCAATGTCCCTTTAAAAGACCGCTGAGAAGACACCACTGCGGGTTTGGACCTGTTCAGAAACATAAAGCCCATTCTTCAGGTAGTACGGGATGTCTGGGTATTTTTCCTGGTTGATTTTGATGACCATAGGGGGGAGAGTGGAGGAGGAGGGGAGCCTCTGGATCCAGGTTGATTCCGTGAAGATGGGTTGTGGGATATAAATCCTAATTTCAGCAGGATCGATTCGCCTTCAGTAAAAGATGAAAAGGAGTAAGATTTGTTGTTGAAGGAAAATTGGAGTTTAAAGGGGTAGTTCCATCTGTATCGAATATTACGTTGGGTCAGTGGTGTTAGTAAAGGTTTAAGCGATCGTCTCTTTTGGATTGTGGCCTGGGATATATCAGCGAATATTTGAATCTTGATGCCATCTATTTCCAGGTCTGGGTTCTCTCGGGCATGTCGCATCACTGCTTCTTTAATCTTGAAGAAATGTGGCTTAACAATCACATCCCTGGGGGGGCCATCAGGTTTAGGGGCAGTCAGAGCTCTATGTAGTCGATCAATCTCCATATGGATCTCATCAATACCGGGCACGGCAGCTTGCATCAGAGATTGTGTGATAGAGGTAATATCTTTTACACTTTCCGGTATACCACGAATGCGAAAATTATAGCGCCTGGCGCGATTTTCAAGGTCATCGATCTTTGAGTAAGCGTCCTCAAGTCGATCCTGTAAATCAGTAATCATATTTGAATTTTGGGAAACTCTGTGGATTGTATCGTCCATCTTGGATTCAATACTGTCCAATCTATGTCCTATTTCCTGGAAATCTCGTTTTATGTCCAGAGCTAGTTTATCATTAGCTTTGGCTAATTCTCTTTGAAGCAGGTCAGCAAAGCGTGCTATTAGGATCGGGTCTCCTGAGTATTGTCCCTGCGCAGGGGGTACAGCAGGAGAGTCAGCATTACAATTTGATGCAGAATCTTGGCTGCTGGGCTGGCTGTATATGGTTTCTGCCATCTCCCTATCCAGGAGGGAGGATGCGTGTGAGTCCATGCTGGGTGATTTAGCTGCAGTCTGAGAGGGAGATAATGCAGGGGGGCTAGGTGATATGCAGTCTGTTTGTCAGCTCACCTTTTTCTGATGGAGACCTTGAGGAGCATAGTCTTGGGTAGTCAGCATCATCTGTCCTTGGGACTTGTGCCTGATTAGGAGGTGGAAGTTTTCCCTTTCCTGCGGCCTGCGTGCCTCGTGTGATATAGCCGGTCGCCATCTTGGATCTGTACTGTGTAGCGCGGCTCGAGCTCCGGGGGCCATTTTTTGGCTTGTTACGTGGCTTTTTAACCATCCGGCGTGTGCCCGGATCGTTCTCCCAGAGGGTCGGGTTAAATATTTCTGCGGGCAAGGTGTGGGACCGCTGTTTGAAGCTGAAGTTGCCGGGGGGTGAGCGGAGCAGGTCAGATGGTCATCTGCTCCGTCCGGCCGCGCACGCGCACTCCTGTGTGATATGTTTAACACTTTTTTTCTATTCGTTTCTGCCTAGTCACTCCTGAATGAAGGCTAATACCCACTCAAGATTAAGGCTGTGTCCGTCCATGAACTCAGAGAAAAGGATTTTACGGTGAGAAAAAATCCTATTTCTCTTACCGTCCATTGACTGACAAAGCATCTTCAATCTTGACAAAGTGGGTTATGTTCCTGCTCATAGGAGAAGACTAGGCAGAATGTTAGATGTTTTAACATACATTCCATTACCAGAGCTGAACACCCCCGCCCAGGGGGCTGTCCCTCCGGACATAACCCTCCTACCTGCAGCCAGCAGCTTGTTTTTTTTCCTGCCTAGCAGAGGAGAGGACGTGGCTCTCTTCAGAGCCAGTCTCTTGAAGAAATATTTTATTCTTTTAAAATTTGTTATTTATTTTTGAGATCTTCTATCAACAGTTGGCTGGGCAACAGGTTGGGTAGTTCGCTATCCTCGTAGTCTTCCCAGTCCGACCATCGAGCGTGCTGATCCTCGCTCTGCGTGAGATCAGTCCACGACATACCCCGTGACTCCTGTCTGAACAGTTTTGCTGTATTTTTCACGGTGGACCGGGCCGACAGCTACTCAGTACTGCACTGTGATAGGTCTGTCAGGAACACACTAGTGGGTCCTCGCTGGACGGGTAAGTACTGTTCCCCCTGCCTCAGCAGGTGAGTACATGCTGTGTGTTCCTATGGGAGGGGGGTTTCCCTGTCCCCCTCTTATTTTTTTGCTACTCTGTCACCTTCTCTGGCTATGCGCTGACTGGGGGTGTCTGGGGGTCACTCTGCCCCGGGTGGGGTCCGCTTTATGTGTGGGGATGCCTCTGGGTCAGCCTGGGCCTTGTTTTTTTTTCTGCGACTCTGGGCGCCATGTTTACTGTGTTTCTATTACTATTGTAAACCGCATAGGCGGCCATTTTCCGTGGCCGCCCCATGGCGCACTTATAATTGCGGAAGCCATTTTGTTGTAGCCACGCACTTTTTTGCTGCTAGTTTGGCCTCTACTGCTGACTGGGACAGCGCAAATCTCCTCAGTCGCCTCGCGGTTCTCACTCTAGGAGCGGTGCACAGGCAGCAGAGCTGAGCGGTCCTCTCTGGGTTGGTGAGTACCCTGGGTAACCCCCCATAGTCAGCGCAGCCAGAGGGTAGACTTTTCTCTTTCTTTGACAAAGTCTCAGAGGGTGCTGGTTATTATGGAGCCAGTTTCACCTGCTTCCCACTTCATGTTAGAGGCAACAGGCAGTGAGCCTGCACCTGCGGTTCCTATGGACCAGTTGTTGGCAGTCCAGGAATCATTTGTGGCCAGGATGGAAGCGGCGTGCGAGCGCAAGGGGGCTAAAAAGCGCCTTCTCCCCACACCATCTCCAGGGGAGTGCTTTGATTCAGAGATGGGCCTTGCTGCGGCGCAGGACCCTAGCTCGGAATTTTTGGATATGTTTGACCAGGACATTCCTTGTTGGTGAACTCATTGATGCTGTGAGGGACACTCTCAAGCTGGATGCTGCGGCTGAGGAACCTCTGGTGGAGGCAGTCTCCTTTTTGGTTCATTTAAAGCGCATCCTTCAAAGAAAGTTTTTCCCTATACACCCTTCTTTGACAAATTCATAGACCAGGTATGGGAAAAACCACAGAAGACTTTTGCGGTCTTGCTGCGTTTGGCGGTTAGGTACCCCTTTGAGGAGAACCTGGTTAAGAAATGGGCCTATCCTCCGGTTGTCGACCCCCGGTCGCCCGGCTGAATAATACCACGACCCTCCCGTTTGAAGGGACTCCTGCCTTTAAGGACCCTACCGATAGGAGGTCGGAAGTGGTGAGCAGGGCCTTGTTCACCATGCTGGGATCCGCACTGAGTCCTATTGTAGCGGCGACCCTGGTGTCTCTGACACTCACGGAATGGGTGAAGATTCTGCACCAGACTGTGCAGGAGCATAATCTTCCTCCAGATTGCATAGCACTGGCCGACCAAATTTGCATAATTCCCCCATGAACACAGACTGTGCTGACATGGGAATCCCTCCTGCCAAGCAGATGCCTGCTCCCGGCGGGGTAGGGAGGTAGGCATTAGCAGCCGTCCTCAAATGGAGAAGACCGTGATTATTGCTAGAGTCTATAGCAGCCGCTAGTAATAATCGTAAGTGAATCCTGTTTCATCAGTTTGAAGGATCTGTCACTTAAAAGCACGCAATTTATCAATAAGGTGGTCCTGTCATTCATAATCCTAGTACTATATATCAGTCTGTTTAATGTGTAATAAACCATTTTAACCACTTAAGCCCCGGAAGGATTTACCCGCTTAGTGACCAGAGCACTTTTTGCAATTTGGCACTGCGCTGCTTTAAATGGTAATTGTGCGGTCAAATGCGTCCCTTTTTCCCACAAGTAGAGCTTTCTTTTGGTGGTATTTGATGACCTCTGCGGTTTTTATTTTTTGCGATATAAACGAAAAAAGACCAAAAAATTTGCAAAAATATATATATATATTCTACTTTTTGTTATAAAAAAAACGACATGTCTTGGCTAAAAAAAAAATGAATAGGCGTATATTTATTGGTTTGTGCAAACGTTTTGGCATCTACAAACTATGGTACATTTTCTGGAATTAACGTAGCTTTTAGTTTTAGGACTACCTTATTTCTTGAGGTGCTAAAACGGCAGGGCAGTACAACCCACCCCTCCCCCAAAATTGCACCTTTCTAGAAAGTAGACACCACAAGGAGTTTGCGGAGAGGCATGTTGAACCCATTTAGTTTATTTTTATTTTTTTGTCACAAGTGTTTGAAAATCAACAATATTTTTGTCACTAAAATTATATATTGCTCACACATGCCATGGGTATATGTGGAATTACACCCCAAAATACCTTCTGCTGCTTCTCCTGAGTACGGGGATACCACATATGTAAGACTTTTTGGGAGCCTAGCAGCGTACAGGACCCCAAAACCCGATCACAGGCTTTAGGCTTTCTAATGGTGTAAATTGTTGATTTCCATACCTATCAGTTTTGGAGGATATGAAATGCCAAGATGGCACCAACCCCCCTAAATGACCCCTTTTCTGAAAGTAGACACCCCAAGGTATTTGCTGAGAGGCAATGTTGAGTATTTGCAGATCTTTTTGTCACAAAGTTTTGAGAATTGAAGGAAAAAAAAAAAAATTCCTTTTTCTTAATTTTCCAAAACAAATGAGATCTGCAAAATACTCACCATGCCTCTTAGGAATTACCTTGGGGTGTCTACTTTCCAAAAAGGGGTAATTTTGGGGGGTTTGTGCTATCTGGGCATTTCTTGGCCTCCGAAACTGTGATCAGTAGTGAGGAGTGAAATCAAAAATTTATACCCTTAGAAAGCCTGAAGGCGGTGCTTGGTTTTCGGGGTCCTGTACGCAGCTTGGCTCCCAAAATGTGTCACACATGTGGTATCCCCTTACTCAGGAGAAGCGGCACAATGTATTTTGGGGTGTAATTCCACATATGCCTATGGCATGTCTGAGCAATATATAATTTAGTGACAACTTTGTGTAAAAAATAAAATAAAAATTTGACTTTTCCCTAAACTTGTGGCAAAATATAAAATATTCCATGGACACAACATGCCTCTTCGCAAATAGCTTGGGATGTCTACTTTCCAAAATTGGGTCATTTGGAGGGTTTTGAACAGTTTGGGCATTTTATGCCCAACATTAGAAGCTTATGCTACACCTCACCCACTCTTCCAACCACTTGAAGACAAGGCCCTTTCTGACACTTTTTTTGTTTACATTAAAAAAAAAAAAATATTTTGTTAGAAAAATACTTGAACCCCCAAACATTATATATATTTTTTAAAAGCAGAGGCCCTACAGCAGAGGTCTCAAACTGGCGGCCCTCCAGCTGTTGCCAAACTACAAGTCCCATCATGCCTCTGCCTGTGAGAGTCATGCTTTTAACTGTCAGCCTTGCAATGCCTCATGGAACTTGTAGTTTTGCAACAGCTGGAGGGCCGCCAGTTTGAGACCCCTGCCCTACAGATTAAAATGGCGGGTGTTGCAATTTATTTATTTTTTCACACGGCAGCGATTTTCCAAATGCAATTTTTTGGGAATTAAAATTTTAATGCACAAAAACACACTATATTGCCCAAATCTTTGGTAAAAAAGAAAGATGATTTTATGCCGAGTACATAGATGCCAAACACGACATTCTTTAAAATTACACACACGCTCGCGCAGCGGGGACAAACTACATACATATTTTTAAAAGCCTTTACAGTTTACCACTTTAGATTTACAGAGGAGGTCTACTGCTTGAATTACTGCCCTCGATCTGACGTTCGTGGTGATGCCTCACATGCATGGTGCAATTGATGTTTACATACGACACAAGACCAATGCTTGCGTTCGCCTTTGCGCACGAGGAAGGGGGGACAGGAGTGCTTTAATTTTTTTTCTTTTATTATTTATTTTGCTTTTTTATTTTACTTTTACACCGCCCCTTTTCATTTTATTTTTTTATTGTTCTCACAGGGAATGTAAATATCCCCTATGATAGCAATAGGTAGTGACGGGTACTCCTCCTTTTTTTTTTTTCTTTTAATTTGGGGTACATTAGATTCTAGCTCTCTCCTCGGCCCTTAAAGCATGTGACCACACCAAGATTAGTGTGATAAGATGCTTTTCCCATTGGCGCTGTTTAAATCCGGCGAATCCGAAGTCATGAAAAGGTTGTGGCTTAATAGAAGAAAGGAAACAAGGGTGCACCAGCCTAGTGTATTAACGTTTAGGATAGATTTTATTAAAAAAGCATAGATACTACTTACAAGTGTAGCAGGAAAAAACTTGCAGTGCAATGATATTCCAAATAGATGGCAGCTGAGACATGAGCTCGAAACCATACTCCACAGACGCACCGCGCATATGAATGGAGCCACTGCCGGCTTACGCGTTTCGAAGTCATACACTTCTTCCTCAGAGCCCAGCAGTCAGTGACTAATTGGAATATCATTGCACTGCAAGTTTTTTCCTGCTACACTTGTAAGTAGTATCTATGCTTTTTTAATAAAATCTATCCTAAACGTTAATACACTAGGCTGGTGCACCCTTGTTTCCTTTCTTCTATTCTGCACTAGGACACCCCTGTCCATGAAGGGCTGCAAAGCCGGTGTTAGCATCGTGCAAGATTGACTGCTAGAGGATCCACTTGTGCGCAGGAGTTTTTGTGTGCTGTTTTCAAAGGTTGTGGCTTCCAGGTTCTTAGGCTATAGAGATGATAGGAGCCTTGCTCCAGGATCAGTTCTATGGTTAGCTGGCGAAAAAAAAACTGCTGCATTCTAGGGTTCCCCAGTGAACAGGAGAGCCAGAGAAAACCATGGAAGATCGTGGGGGGTTCCCTTCCACTGCTTGTAAAGGCAGTCTAGTGGCTAATTAGCTGCTAGGATTCCTTTTACATGAAAGACGACCGCCCGCTGAAAAGAACCAATACCAAGATGATGCCTAAAGCTGCAGGCATCATTCCGGTATAACCACATAAAAACCAGCAACAAACCAGTACGTCGCTTGTCCTGGTTGGGCATATATTGTAATGTTTTTTTTTTTTTTTCATGCAGCCTTTGGGCTGAACGAAAAAGAGAACCTAACCGACTTCTCCATTCACATTGATCGGTGGTATGCCCACCATTAGAATGCCGCCCTGCATCCACCCACTTCTAATGATGGGCATACAATAAATATATGCAGAAGAATTTTTATTTTATTTTTTTAACTGTGGTGGTGAAATCACCTCTTACAGCGCTGGAGTCATGCATTTACATATCGTGAGATTATACCCTTTGAATAAATCTGTGCTGCAGCTGAGTGACGGAACTGCAAAGAAAACAAAGGTTAACAATAAATCACAGTAACAGTACTGTAAAACAGTAGGACATACCTGCAAGGCAAACACAATAAAACAGAGACAATAAAACATTGCAGTATAGCATAGAATACAATAAAACGGAGCAGAACAATAGAGAGAGAACAATAAAATGGCAACTATTTTTGGCTTTTTGTTTTCTATATATTTTTTTTTTTTTTTTTTTACACTTTTATCATAACTTTGAACGTTCCAGTTGGGTAAGGAAAATTTCTGGACAGCCGCACTCAAAATGAATGCCTTTATTGTAGAAAAGAGATGATAATCCAAAAATACAAGCCACAGCGGAACACAGGCGCTGACGCGTTTCACACTTTCAACAGTGCTTATTCAGAGCTATGAATAAGCACTGTTGAAAGTGTTAAACGCGTCAGCTCCTGTGTTCCGCTGTTTGCTGTGGCTTGTATTTTTGGATTATCATCTCTTTTCTACAATAAAGGTATTAATTTTGAGTGCGGCTGTCCAGAACTTTTCCTTACCTAATCGCTATATGCCTAGCCTGCACCTGCTGTTTCCATCCTGAGGAGAGCTTAATTTCCAGACACCCACCTGGAGCGGTAATTCCTCTTCCCCCTGTTCCTGGATTTTGAACGTTCCAGATTAGGGTCTCTCAAAATGCGATGGCCATCTAACATCTTTCGAGACCCTGTGTAAATATGTGCCCTGGGACTGTGCCTTGCTGTACCCTAGTGTCATACTCCACTAGTGTGTGGTAGCGATGGAAACGGTCCCCAATGCAAAGATCAGGTTCACCAGGACAGTAGGGACAAAAATAGCGGGTGTCACACCTGTATCCGCGCTTGCTACAGACACGCCATCTTTTTTGGGGTGCTCGTTTTGGTAGGGGTACCAGGAAAAACATCCAGAAAATGCCTCTCATGCAGCCGGCTCACTGCATCTGGGTTGTGAATTTGGGCCACAGCACCTGCTGGATACAGAAGGGTTGCGATGACCTCTTCCTGGAATTTTAGGAAGGATCCAGTTCGTCGAGATGCTTTGTATAGCACATAAGCGTTGAACAGGGCCAATTGGAATAAGTATACAGACACTTTTTTTATACCAGCGTATGGCCTTACAGGCAGCTAAGTATGGCCCCATCATCTGGTGATTGAAGTCCACCCCTCCCATTTTATGGTTGTAGTCGTGGACACAGAAGGGCTTCTCAACAACACCAGTCGCCGTAGGAATTTGGACTGCCGTATCTGGTTGAATGGAAAACAGAATGAAAATGTTCAGTTTGTCCTTCAATCTCACTGCAAGTAACTCATTGGACCTCAAGCAGGCTCTCTCCCCCAGACTAAGTTGGGCTTTTACAAACCGTTGGGGGAAGCCCCGACGATTAGATCTCACGGTGCTGCATGCGCCAATTTCTGATTGATAGCGGTGTCTTAAAAAGTGGCACGCTTGGAAAAAAACTTGTCAATGTATAAATGGTACCCCTTTCCGAATAAGGGTGACACCAAGTCTCAAACAATCTTGCCGCTTCTCCCTATGTTGTCTGGGCAGTTGGGGGGCTCCAAGGTGCCATCTTTTCCCTCGTAAACCAAAAAACTCCATGTATAGCCTATTTCCCTGTCACAGAGCTTATACATCTTGACTCCATATCTGGCACGCTTGCTGTGGAGATACTATTTGAAGACAAGACGACCAGAAAATTTAATCAGGGACTCCTGATCTGGGATAAACAAGGCTGTAAATTTTTAGTTGAAGTGGTTTACGAGGGGCCAAATTTTATGGAGCCGATCATGTTGAGGACGACCGAGTTCATTGTCATTGGAATGCATGAACCGCAATATCTGCTCGTATTGACTCCTGGCCATGGTAGCAGACAAGATGGGCATGTGGTGAATTGGGTCAGTGGATTAATATGACTGCAACTTGCACTTTTTGTAGTAATGCCCATGTTGAGGGATAGGCCCAGAAAGGTCTTAAATTCGGGAACCATTATAGGTTTCCAGCTAAATTGTCAGGCAAGGGGTTAATTTGGATTTTGGAGTCATGAATTGACCAGCGTCAATTGCTTTGGTCCACAATCGATCAGTACAGATCTTCCATGAAATACAGCTAGAAAAATTCATGGGGCGTTAAATCTGCTGTTTCCACCTGAATTCCGGGTTGGACAGTAAATGGGGGGGGGGGGGGAGTACGGGCACTGCAGAATCTGTGGGCTGCCAATCAGGACTTGCAAGCGCAGCGGGAAGGACACTATGGGCCTGTATTCGAACTCTTGGTGGCTGCGGGGCACTACTTTGTGCTAGCCACCGCATCGGCTTGAACTGCACTTATGGGACTTGCCACGTCACCAAGTGATACTGCAGTGCTGGTTTTCCTATGACCAGGATGTACTAGGCTGCTGGTACTTGCCAGTTCACCAGAAGGTTGAGTGTCACAAGTACTGACACTCTGCTGCATATGCGTATCATATAGTTGTTGCACCTCAGCAACAGAAGAACTGGGTTGGGTATGCCTGACCTTATCAGGGACCCATTCTCCATCGTCAGAGCTATCTGTCGGGGTGCTGCTTGCTACAGGCTCAAATACCTAGCCTAAATTGGACAGTGAGGACTCCCCGCTCTCATCTGTATCCTGTAGACCTCTTCACTAGTGTGCCTTTCGTTTGACATTTTGGCCAAATAAATTTATAGGTAACTAGTGTGTCTCACAAGTAAAAAGGCACCTGGTTGTCGGAGGACTGTTTGTACCGCTACAAAAAAAATGAACTACTAGCGCTGGTAGGAATCAATCTGTGGTTTTGTGTACTGTTTTTTTGAAGTGACAGTGATCTTCTAATACTGCACTTAGGTGGGCTGGGCGGAGGGACTAAACGCAGGTGCTGGCAGGTGTCTGGGCTGATTCTGCCAACGCGTGTTTTTGGGAACACTATACTACTGGGGACGCTAGTATAGATCAGATCAAAGATATTGATCCTTCCAGACGCTATTCTAGTAATGGAAGTGTATGCGTGTGTGTTAGCGCTACTGGCAATCAAAGGGCTAAATCTGACCCTTTCTGGGATTTTTGCTAACTGAAGCTGGCACTAACCGTCCCCGTGACACTATAACAGTGATCGGAAAAAATAATCTGTACACTATACGACTTACACTGTGAGAGGGAGTGAAAGGGTTAACTGGGGGTTATCAAGGGGTTAAAACCTTTATTAGTGGTAGGCCCAGATAGGTTCAGGTACCCCCATATATCCCCTAACTGCCCTAACGCTGATTAGCGTCACAAGTGACACCAATACAGTGACAAATAAAAAATATGAACACTGCAGTTGGTGACACTGTGACAGGGAGAGAAAGGGTTAACTGGGGGGGGGGCGATCAGGGGAGGAAATATGTGCCTATGTGTACAGGTGTTAGTGTATTGATTGGTGTACTCATGGTGAGATGCTTCTCTCCTGCACGCTGAAACCAAAAGGGCTCCAGGACGGGAGATTGCATCACTTCCTGTCCCTGTGTTTACATTACACAGGGACAGGAGGATCTCGGATTTGCCAGAAACGATCAGCAGGCCCAGGCCAGAAATTTGCCTGAACTTGAGTGATCGGTTCTGAACTGAATTGGATCGCCGCGGTGACGGTGGGTGCACGTGCCTACGATCCATGGGCTCGAGACAGGTACATGACTTTGCACAGCCGGGCCTCCCTGCTGCAGTATATGTATAACTGATTAAAATATATGGAAATTATTTTTTCTGTTTCAATCATTTTTATTGGTATTTTTAAGAAAATGCAGATTAATTGAACACTGTGCAGAGCAGCAAACAATTCTCGCATGCTCTGAATCATACAACAAGAACTGGTACAAAACAAATGAGGGGAGGAGAGTATGGAATCATCAGGGGAAGATCTTGGTAGACCGGTTAGGTCTTTAGTAAGGCCTCAGTGGAACATTTGGGCATAACAGAAGTAGACAAGAAAAGCTATCTTTGGGTTATGTGCATTACAGAGACATTATTATCCCTGATGCCGCGTACACACGACCTTTTTTAATGACGAGAAAAATGCCATTTTTTAAAATGGTCATTAAAAATGATCGTGTGTGGGCTTCAGAGCATTTTTCACAACGTGAAAAATGGCCATGAAAAAATTGGAACATGCTCTAATTTTTCTCGTCGTTTTTCACCTCGTCGTTTTTCTACTCATGAAAAGCAGTCGTGTGTAGGCTTTAACGACGTGAAAAAAAATGCGCATGCTCAGAATCAAGTATGAGACGGGAGCGCTCGTTCTGGTAAAACTAGCGTTCGTAATGGAGATGGCACATTCGTCGCGCTGTAATGGACTGAAAAGCACGAGGCTGAAAATCGCGAATCGTCTCTCAACAAACTTTACTAACATGAAGGGTGGTGCCATCCGAATGGAACTTCCCCTTTATAGTGCCGTTGTACGTCACCGCGCTTTACTCAAGCATTTTTTTCCACGATAGTGTGTAGGCAAGGCAGGCTTGAGAAGAATCACGTCGAGAAAAATGCTGTTTTTTTTCAATGACATTAAAAACGGTCGTGTGTACGCGGCATGAGAGGTGGCCTTCAGGATTATTGCCCTGTATATCGGAAATTATTCTTTCTAAAGAAACAATTAATCAGAATCTTGCCTGCTGTGTACATTGTAGGATATCCCTCCTACATATTTATTTTATTTGACTAGTGCAGTGAATACATTTGATAGCAGGAGGGTGTGGAGTAGATAAAGGTTTGTAGGTGGGACACCATAGGCCAGACAGGTCAGTCAGCTGCAAGTCAGGCCATCTTTTCTGTACAAAGAGCGCTTTCTGTAAATTTATGTTTACAGTGACATTACTTGTACCAGCCAGAATACTGTGAGATTAAAAATATATATTATATTTTGCAAGAGTCTGGAAAAGGGGCTTTAAAAATAGATGCATTTTTACATTCAGTTAGCAGTTCAGTTTAGTGAACTTTTGAGTCTGTAGTATGCATTTCATCTGTACTCTAAAATAATAGCAAGATTGCCTGACACATTTGAGGTGCAATATGTGAGCCTGGCAGTGAAAGAGTTAACATTCTACAGGCAGTAAATGCCATCTGATGTTTTTTCATTATGTAAGTCTCATTGTTCACAAGGCACATTCGGTTGCCATAGGGGAACACTGTTTCAGACCTTGTGCCTCATTAAGAATTGATTGCCAACCATCAAGATTTCCTACTCAAATGACCTTTATACTAATGTTATTTCTTCTTCCACTATTAGCTACATCATCAGTGTGGCTTTCTTTTGTACAATAAGGAGGAATATGGGGATAGATAACAGGTATGTATTCTATAGATAGTAATCGAGTATATGGAGTCAGCACACATTTAATTAAGTGGATATAATTTGACAATTTCTAAACCAACGTTTCTGCTACCGCATAATCCCACATTTTTCACTACCAGGTCTTCGTTCCTAAGTATAAGGGGATGGGTCCCAGCTTCACAAAGTACGTGACTTATATGTGCATTTCCAGGCCTTCGCCTCTAAGGATATAGGGAAAAGGTCATCCTTTTACACAGTATGTGCTTATGTGTGCACTGAAAGGCCTTGAGGATAAGTGAATGAGACCCAGCTTTACAAATTATGTGAATATACGTGCACTACCAGGCCTTAGTCTCTGAGGATAAATTGATTGGGCTCAGGTTTACAAGGTATGGGACTTTACGTGCACTACTAGGCCTTAATCTCTGAGGATAAGGGGATGGGTTTAACCTTTACAGGAGATGCAACTTTATGTGAACTACCAAGCCTTGGTCTTTAAAGATGGTGGGATGGCACATAAGTTTAAAGGTACGTAATATGTGGAGAACCAGGTCTTATGCCAGCTATACATGGTTCGAATCTTGGCCGGTTCAGCAGAAACCAGCCCAGATTCAAATCTGTTAATCCGTTATTGGGCAGGCTGAATGTACCAAGGTGATCAATTGATCAACTTGGCTACATCCAGTCTAGCAGATTCTCTTACGATTATTGCCAGTGGCTGCTATTGCTAGTGTCTGCTCCCGGCTTCCCCCCGCCGGGAGCAGACAATAGCTCGGCAGGAGGGTTTCCCCTGTCTGCACTATCCATGGTAATGGGGGAATCGTGAAAATTACTTTCCTGCGAACCCGTGGTTCCAGGAAAAAAAGTTACACCATGTATGGCCGGCCTTAGTCTCTGAAGATAAACAATCTAAAGCTGGCTGTGTGCGGGCTGGATGAAAAAGAGTTGGATGGAGGAATCTACACTCTACCCCCACTCCTCCTCGCACTGCAAAATTGTATTACACCGGTCCCCACTGCTGTCAGAATGCACTTATCACCAGCTGCAGTCGATTGGCTGCAGCCGCTGATCGAGAAAAGTTTGCCAGCATGTCAAACGATCAACTTCTGTTGAACGGGGATGGCCACACGCTGAAGACAATTTGGCTGGTTCAGCAAGGACTGGCCCAGCTCCCATCAGTGTGTGGCAAAGCTGGAAAGCCTTTATGTGGAATATACACATGCAATCTTTCATAAACAAAAACATATTGTGATTCAATTGTATTTTGTAATCCTGAAACTTTTGAAGCAAAAACACAGTGCATACTGCAGTGTGGCTAAGTGGTAAGCACATTTGCTTGGCAGCCCATCCATGGCACTACCTGCCTGTAGTGTTCATGTTCTCCCTGTGCCTGCTTGAGTTTCTTCCAGTTTCCTCCCATACTCCAAAGAACTTTACCCATAACTTGATAAAAAATAATGGAATATACATTCCACAATAACAGTTATGCTATCAAAGTTGTGTACTGTAAATTACCTCCAGCATTGTTCCTGTTCTTGCTTGAAATCCCAGAGCCCCTGAGCAGCAGTAAATTGTTAGGCTGTCAGCAGATCAACCGCTAGTGGCTCTGATTTTAGGCACAGTGCAGAAAAACCGAGAAAAACTGAGCATGTGCAGAGAGTGTGTTACTTGTTTTTAAAACAGTATAGGCACTGATTTGTAATGTTTTACATAGCTATATCTGCAAAAGGGGCCAGCCTCAAGTGATCTAGCAGGACTTATTCTTCTGACTAAAGTTCCACTTTAATTGGCTTCTGTTTAACCCCTCCCGGACCGGCTCACGCCGTTATACATCGGCACTTTGAAGAGCAATATCGTTGTTATGGCAGCAGCTAGCTACCATAACCCCGGTATCCTCTTCAGTGAGAGGTCCAGTTTCAGATAAAAGTGGTCTCTGTGGTGGTTTCAGAGGTGGGAGAGGGCCCCCCTCCAGCCGCTCTCCGGTGCCCTCCGCCTGCTTACCAGAGCCACCAGGAGCGGCGGAGGCGATTGGGTCCTTTTCCGTGTGTGGTATGGAGCCGAGTCAGGGGAAGATGGCCCCCACCCAGCTCCATACCATTGCAGGGCGGAAGCAACTACAAAACATCACTTCCGCCCATAGCTCTTAAAGGGACATTTTTATTTTATTTTTATTGCATTTTAGTGTAAATCTGAGATCTGAGGTCTTTTTGACCCCAGATCTCATATTTAGGAGGTCCCATCATGCTTTTTTATCTATTACAAGGGATGTTTACATTATTGGTTATAAAGAAAAGTGCATAAACAAGTAGTACCTTGGTAAGGGGTAACATGAGAATAATAAACAAGAATTTGTTGTTTAAGGTTACATAAGGTGCTGGTACTAAACTCTGAGAGAGATCCTAATTTAGAAAGAATGGATCAAGAAATGTTACCCCTTATAGCAAGGGTTAGACAAAGAAAACAAACATTTGCGAGACGGAAAAAGTGACAACATAGAGTGTAAGAACTGTAGGCTACTAACAATACTTGATTCATATCAAGTAGTTTTACGAAGATTTACTTATTACCCGA
Source organism: Rana muscosa (assembly GCA_029206835.1). Taxonomy (NCBI): domain Eukaryota; kingdom Metazoa; phylum Chordata; class Amphibia; order Anura; family Ranidae; genus Rana; species Rana muscosa. The sequence goes on from CM055127.1 coordinate 390,723,185, forward strand.
GATGCTACTCATCGGTTTTCATACCTGGTTGGATAAGTATGTTATTTGAAGGATCTAAAAAATAGTTATGATACTGTATGTTTGACAAGGCATTAGGTTCAATTATAAGTTAGGGTGTTGCTATCATCGAGCCAAGGGTGTCATTATTGCCAAAAGGTTTTCATGGTCAGTTGTGCTCTAGCAAACATATTCATATAAAGCGTGGTTGTTGATTATCTGGATGACTATAGGGAGAGAGGGTGCTTCTGTGCTTTCCCACCCTCTCCCGACAGGTAATTTGACTGCTATAAAAGTGCGAGTTGTGAAAGTTTGGAGATGCCGGGGCTTTCGATCCATTCCCATTCCAAATCAAGCTATTTTGGGGTTGGGTGCCCAGGAAATATGGGTAACAGAGGTAATTAACCTTAAAGGAACACTAAAGGTACAATTTTTTAAATAACAAACATGTTATACTTACCTCCACTGTGCAGCTCGTTTTGCACAGAGTGGCCCTGAACCTGGTCTTCTGGGGTCCCTCGGCGGCTGTATTGGCTCCTCCCCGCAAGAACTTTCCTCCTTCATGCAAGCTCCCTCGCATGGTGGAAAGTTCTTGCGGGCGCGCTCCTGTGATACAGCGCTGCTTTCAATCAACCAATGAATGACCCGAGAAGCCGGCCGAGAAGCCTGCACGTTCACGGCGCGGGACTTTCGAGGGGTCAGGTAAGTAAACGGGGGCTCGGGGGGGGGCGCAAATACTCGCATGTTTCTTTCTCGTACATCACGGGACACAGAGCGACATAGTCATTACTATGTGGGTTATATAGATACCTTCAGGTGCTGGCACTGGCAACTTCCAAAACCGGAAGTACCCTCCCCTATATAAGCCCCTCCCATCCGGGAGTACCTCAGTTTTTTGCCAGTGTCTAAGGTGTTGGCCAAGAAGTAACGTGTTTTTTCACTGAGCTTGCCTACAGGTTCTTTTGGGCCTCAGTAAGCTATTCCGGATCCGACCAAAAAAGCTTTATAGCTAAACGGTCGGTACCCGGGCCTTGCAAGAGAAGAGCAAGGTTTTGCCTGTAATGCCTCTCTTAGGAGGGCTGGACCCTGGGATCCAGAGCTCTGGTCATACCCACGACCAAGATGTTTTCTGTGCAGGGTGCTATACAGGTCCAGGGGAGTGGAATCCTTGGGAACCCGGTCCCTGAAGGTTTGATTACAATGCCTGCCGTGATAGGTGAAGTTTGGGCTTCTGTGGACCAAACAGAGTCCTGCGGCGAGGAAAAGGTAAGTGGGGGCCCTCAGGAACTTGGTTCTATTGGGGGACCCCCAAGCCTATTTTGTCTTTCTGCCTGTTACCTAAGGTATTCCCGCTAAATATTCTGTGCATGCCTGTTACTACTGAGAAAATGTAAAAAAAATTATAGTAGGCAAGGAAAAAAAAAAAATGTAAGACCGCGGTACCTGTGTTAAACACTAGAGGCCGCTATGGTTCTTTTTTCTTGTAATGTGGATTTTTTTCTTCCGAAGTCAAATCCAGGCAGTTGGTAAGTTCTCTGCTGGGAAGCTGTCTCCTCTTCCCTGTTGCTGCGCTCATCCATCCCCGGGCCCTGCGGCAGGGACCCTGGCTCCCATCTAGCTCCTTGTTTTTTCAAAAAAGGCGCCGAAGGCGCACGTGCCTGCGCGCGTGCGCGTGCACGCGCCTCTCTATATACAGGCGATCTGGAAAAAGGGGCGGAGCGGGTGGATGACGCTCGGTGTGCGCCGCGGCGCTACTGCGCATGTGCTGGCGTCCAGCATGTTTAAAGGCAATCAAGCTGGCTATTGAAGTGCACAAACAGAGCTAGCAACAGTAAAAAGGCACACAGAGGCGGTTGATGCAGGCATCCCCTAGAAAGGCACTTTAGTAGACACCAACTGATATATAGCAGCAATTGTGCTAGACTATTCTCAGTAAAAGGGGTGTATTACGGCTGGAATACCTCAGCTTTGGGCTTAGGAATATGCCGTCCAGAAGCTCCGGAACTAAATCTTCCAGGAAGCGAAAGGGGTCTCCATCGGGCTCTGAGGATCTTGGGCATGCTTCTGCTGCACCAGTCTCCCCTGAAAATTCAGAGGTTAGTGACCGTAGAGACCCTGCAGGAGTACCTGGTACTGTGGCTGTCCTCAGTTCACCTGCTCCTGTGTATGTAACAGAGGAGGTTTTTTCCTCAGCTCTGGAAGGATTAGAAGAGAGATTGTCAACATTAATCGCTGCCTCCCTGTCACAGGGAAAGCACGCCCGATCTCCGTCTCCTCCTTCAGAGTACCTGTTAGCGGAGCAACAGTCCCATACAGGGATCGACCTGCCTGAAGGGGATCAGGAGGAGGTTGATTCTGTTATAGAGGAATCAACTGTGGAGGAACCTTTCTCAGCATCTCAAGCTGAAAGATTATGGGTTCAGTCTTTGACTAACATGGTCCGATCAGCATTTAAAATGCACCTTGCGGAACCATCAACCACTACTGTCTCCTCGCTGGGGTCGCTAAAAGCTCCCCAGACTGTCTGTTCTTTTCCACTTCACCCTTTATTGGAAGGGCTCATGTACCAGGATTGGGAACATCCTGATAAAATATTTACTCCCCCCAAGAGATTTCCGGTGGTCTATCCCATTGAGGATAAGTTCATCAAAAAATGGAGGGTCCCTACAGTGGACGCAGCCATCTCTTGTGTGAATAAATCACTTACATGTCCAGTGGATAATGTCCAAATGTTCAAGGACCCAATAGATAAAAAATTGGAGTCCTTATTAAAATCTGCTTTTTCTACAGCAGGCTTGGTGACACAACCAGCAGTGGCAGCTATTGGGGTCTGCCAAGCAGTGAAGGATCAGTTGAAACAAGTCTTAAGGGACTTGCCAGATCAGCAGGCCCTTGCCCTAGCTGATCTACCTAGAGCCTTATGCTTTGCGGTTGACGCCATAAAGGATTCAATCCATCAGGCCTCCCGCCTTACGCTGTCGGTAGTACATATGCGCAGGCTTCTATGGCTCAAAAACTGGTCTGCTGAAGCTCCCTGTAAAAAATTGCTGGTTAGCTTCCCATTTCATGGTGAACGCTTATTTGGGGAAGACCTGGACAAATATATCCAGAAAATTTCCAACGGTAAAAGTACACTCTTGCCGGTTAAAAACAGAGTTAGAGGTCCCTCTTTTAAGAGGCCTGCTTCTCCAGTCCCTGGGGCATCGGCTGTGAAACAGTTCCGACGGCCTCCTCGGTCAAATCCCGGGGGTAAAAATCGGGGACAATCGCAGGGTAATAAAAAACCCTGGGTTAGGAGAGGTACAAAACCTCCCCCAAAGTCAAATGCATGAAGGGTTGCCCCCACTCAATCGGGTGGGGGGAAGACTCCAGTTGTTCGCAGAGACCTGGCGGGACACGATCAGAGACAGATGGGTGCTCTCCGCAGTAAGTCTGGGATACAGATTGGAGTTAAAAGACTCTCCTCCTTCCCATTTTATGAGGTCAAACGTGCCAAGGGATCCCCGGAAGAGAGAGTCCCTCCTGTTGGCACTAGAACAACTATTGCTCCAAGGAGTAATTATGGAGGTTCCCCTGGAAGAATGGGGGTTCGGGTTTTACTCAAACCTCTTTACAGTCCCGAAGCCAAACGGGGACGTGAGGCCCATATTAAATCTAAAAGGGCTAAACAAATTCCTGCATATCAGGACTTTCCGGATGGAGTCGATCCGATCGGTGGCCACTGCCCTACAAGGGGAGGAATGGTTAGCCTCGATCGACATCAAAGATGCTTATTTGCACATTCCCATCTTTCCAGTCCACCAAAAATTTCTACGCTTTGCAGTAGAAGGGCGCCATTTTCAGTTCAGAGCCTTACCCTTCGGTCTGGCCACAGCACCACGAGTGTTCACAAAAATTCTGGCCCCATTATTGGCCAATCTAAGAACACAAGGTGTAACGATAATGGCATATCTAGACGACTTGTTGCTGATAGACCACTCAGTGAAAAAACTAGAAGTGGTCGTTCACAAGACAATCAAGTATCTGGAATCTCACGGTTGGATTATCAACCGAGACAAGTCAGCCCTAAAACCAGTCAAAAGTCTGGAATACTTGGGGCTAAGGCTAGATTCAGGCCAGAGGAAAATATTCTTGCCTCGAAAAAAGGTGTTGTCTTTGAGAGATTTGATCCACTTAGTGGGTACAAAAAGACAGCCGTCCATACGCCTGTGCATGAGGCTGCTGGGAAAAATGGTGGCATCATTCGAAGCAGTACCCTACGGTCAATTCCATTCAAGGAATTTGCAAAGGGCCATACTGTCAGCCTGGAACAAGAAAGTTCAGGCCCTAGACTTACCAATGTCCTTGTCCCCTTCCGTTCGCAAAAGCCTCCGTCGGTGGTTGGTTCCCCAGAATCTGGAAAAAGGGAAATCCTTCAGTCCGATTTCTTGGAAGGTGGTCACTACAGATGCCAGCCTTATAGGCTGGGTAGCAGTACTGGAGCAATGGTCTCTCCAGGGCAGATGGTCGGATGCGGAAAAGGCCCTGCCCATCAATCTCTTAGAGATACGAGCAGCCCGGTATGCCCTAGTAGCATGGACATCCAAACTCCAAGGGTCCCCTGTCAGAATTCAATCAGACAATGCCACGGCAGTGGCATATATCAATCATCAGGGTGGCACCAGGAGTCGTGCAGCCCAGAGGGAAGTAAATTGCATCCTGAAATGGGCAGAAAGATATGTCCCAGCCATATCCGCGGTATTCATTCCAGGAGTGGAGAATTGGAAGGCGTACTTTCTAAGTCGCCAACAATTATGCCCAGGGGAATGGTCCCTTCACCCTGAGGTTTTTCGGACAATATGTCAGCGGTGGGGAACACCGGATGAAGATCTGCTAGCATCCAGATTCAACGCAAAGGTGGACAGGTTTGTCTCTTGGACAAGGGATCCCCTAGCTTGCGGCTCGGATGCCCTAGTGTTCCCTTGGGATCAGTTCAAGCTGATATATGCATTCCCACCGCCACAATTGTTACCTCGATTACTCCGCAGAATCAGGGTAGAAAAGAAACCAGTGATTCTGGTGGCTCCAGCGTGGCCCCGAAGAGCGTGGTACGCGGAGATTGTAAAAATGTCTGTGGGGAGTCCTTGGACCCTCCCACATCGTCCGGACCTGCTTTCGCAAGGACCGATATACCACCCTTCCTTACCAGCCCTAGGTTTGACGGCCTGGCTATTGAGGCCCACATTCTAAAAAAGAGAGGTCTCTCTAATCCTGTGGTATCTACCATGATCAATGCCAGGAAACCGGTATCCAGGCAGATCTACTATAGAATCTGGAAGGCGTACATCGCCTGGTGTGAGGCCAAGAAATGGCATCCACGTAAGTACGTAATAGGTAGGATTCTGGACTTCCTACAGTGGGCTGTAGATAGGAAGCTTGCCTTGAGTACTATCAAGGGTCAGATTTCGGCCTTGTCAATATTTTTTCAGAGGCCCTTGGCTTCGCATTCACTAGTCAAAGCCTTTATACAAGGAGTGATGCGTATTAGCCCTCCGGTTAATATTCCCATATGTCCATGGGACTTAAACCTGGTTCTGTCGGTTCTACAGAAACAACCATTTGAACCATTACAGCCTATTTCCCTGGTTCTTCTCACCAGGAAATTGATTTTTCTAGTAGCCATTTGTTCGGCTAAAAGAGTGTCAGAATTAGCAGCTATGTCCTGTAAGGAGCCATATCTGGTTATCCATAAGGACAGAGTAGTGTTACGTCCTCATCCAGCCTTTCTTCCTAAGGTGGTATCGAGGTTTCATTTGAACCAAGATGTGGTTCTTCCTTCGTTTTTTCCCAAACCTAGTTCAGTAGAGGAAAAGTTATCTAAAAGCCACTGCTCAGATTCGCAGAACGGATACTTTGTTTATTCTGCCGGAAGGCCCCAGAAAGGGTCAGGCAGCGTCAAAATCTACTTTAGCCAAGTGTATTCGACAGGTCATAATGCAAGCCTATGGCTTGAGAAGGAGACCACCTCCGTTCAAAGTTAGAGCGCACTCCACGAGAGCAGTTGGAACTTCATGGGCAGTGCATCACCAGGCCTCCCTGGCTCAAATCTGTAAGGCCGCAACATGGTCTTCAGTACACACGTTTACTAGGTTCTACCAGGTGGACGTTAGAAGTCAGGAGGATGTCGCCTTTGGGCGCAGTGTGTTGCAGGCCGCAAAAGATCCTCATGTCTGATAGCGCTCAGCTTATGTATGGTGTATCCCCCCCCCCTCATTGGGCATTGCTTTAGGACATCCCACATAGTAATGACTATGCCGCTCTGTGTCCCGTGATGTACGAGAAAGAAAATAGGATTTTTATAACAGCTTACCTGTAAAATCCTTTTCTTGGAGTACATCACGGGACACAGAGCTCCCACCCCTCTTTTGGGGACACTTATTGCTTTGCTACAAAACTGAGGTACTCCCGCATGGGAGGGGCTTATATAGGGGAGGGTACTTCCGGTTTTGGAAGTTGCCAGCACCTGAAGGTATCTATATAACCCACATAGTAATGACTATGTCGCTCTGTGTCCCGTGATGTACTCCAAGAAAAGGATTTTACAGGTAAGCTGTTATAAAAATCCTATTTTTTTCACCTTAATGCATAGAATGCATTAAAGCGGTTGTATAGTCTTTTTTTTTTACTTTTACCTACAGGTAAACCTATACTAAGGCTTACCTATAGGTAAAAAAAATATCTCCTAAACCTTTACGGTTTAGGAGATATTCCCCTTGCACTGCGCCGCTGACTGCAGCGGCACATGCGCACAGGGGATTCTCGGCTGAAGGACCGGCGGACGCCGGACCTTGCCGGAAAGAAGTCTCCCGCGCGCATGCACGGGAGTGACGAATTGCGGCTCCAGCCACTCACAGCGCTGGAGCCGCGATACCCGGAAGACACGCCGAGGCATAATGTCAGCTGCCTCGGCGTGGACCGGGAGGGACACATACGCCTCGTTCTAAGGTAAGTATTTCATAATGAGCTAGTATGCTGTGCATACAAGCTCATTATGCCTTTTCCTTTTATAGGTGTAAAAAATAAAAAAAAGTCAGCGGGTATACAACCGCTTTAAGGTGAAAAAACTTGTACCTTTACAACCCCTTTAAAGAGGAACTGCAGTTTGCTCACATAATTTGTAATAAAAATTTTTTTTGCCATTCTGAAGCTTCCCTCCAACCACTTTGCATATTATTTTATATATACTGTGATTTCCAAATATGCTGCAGAAATCTCCCTCCACTGAGTCTGGCTGCACCCTAGAGAATTAAATGGCGGTCATTGCAATACTTTGTCACAACGTATTTGCGCAGCGGTCTTGCAAACTCAATTGTTTTGGAAATAATACACTTTTTTGAATTAACCACATCAATACTGGGCCCTTTCTTCCCAGACCAATTTTCAGCTTTCAGCGCTCTCGCACTTTCAATGAGAATTGCGTGGACATGCTACACATTACCCAAATTACATTTTTATAATTTTGTTCACACAAATGGCGCTTTCTTTTGGTGGTATTTATTCACGACTAAGTTTTTTATTTTTTGCGATATAAGCGAAAAAATTGCGGAAATTTGGGAAAAAAACATATTTTCTTCTTTCTATTTGAAAAGAAATCCAATAAAATCGAATTTTGGCATAAATTTAAGCCAAAATGTATTCTGCTACATGTTTCTGGTAAAAAAAATCCCGTCAAGTGTATAATAATTGGTTTGTGTGATCACGGACAGATGTATGTACGCAAATAATCATGTACAGATGTGCACAGGTGATCACGGACATGTGTGCAAACGATCATTGGGACATGTAATTTTACTGGGACATTAGTGGGGGACAGGTGTTTTTACATTGCGGGGACACTAGACTGGTGATCAGTGAGTAAAAAGCTGTAAAAAAACAGCTCATACTCACTGATCACCGGCCGGCTGCAGCGATCTGCTCTCCTCACCGACAACTTCTGTGTGAGGAGAGCCATTCGCCTAGTAACCGGTTCTCTATTTACATCACATGACGGCTGTGATTGGATACGGCTGTCATGTGATCAGGAGGGCCAATCACAGAGCCCTCCTGCCGATCAGAGATGCGCCGTGTCCGGGTGACACGAGCGCATCGGGATCGTGCCGCTGCGCGGGAATGCGCGCGTGTGATCCCCCTCCTTCTGAGGGACATTCCTGAACGTCCACTCAGGAGAGCGCGCCCAACCAGCCGTATATATACAGTGGCCGGGTGGGAAGTAGTTAAAAAATAAGAAAACAGTGAAGTTCGCCCAATTATAAAAAAAAAATTAATTGATACCTAACCTGTCAAAATTGCGCCTGCTCGTGGAATGGCGACAAACGTTGACACTTAAACACCTCCATAGGCAATGCTGATTCATTTTTATTTTTTTACAGGTTACCAGTTTTGAGGTTAGAGCGAGAGCAATAATTCTAGCAAAAGACATCCTCTAACGATCGTTACCTCACATGTGAGGTTTAAACACCATTTGCGAGCGCGACTTGCGTATGCGTTCGCTTCTGCGCGAGAGCATGGCAGAATAGGGCGCGTTAAATATATATATAGATCTTATTTATTTCACTTTTTTTTTTTTTTTTTGTAAACATCCCTTGTAATAGAAAAAAAGCATGACAGGACCTCTTTAATGTGAGATCTGGGGTCAAAAAGACCTCAGATCCCACATTTTACACATAAATTCAACATAAAAAAAGTCCCTTTAAGGCCGTTGGGCATAACAGATGTTTGACGTTGTTTCAGTCATCCAACGGCACTGAGTCGAGTGGGGGCCATCATTCCCTCACTCGTCTTGGTGCCTCTGAGGGGAATGGATCGTCTCCGTTGCCACCGACGGATCTGGTAAGTGGCGGAGACGACCGGAACATGGCAGGATGAGGGTGGGCACCTCTCCCACCACTGATTAAAAGTGATCTTGCGGCAAATCCGCCACGGAAACCACTTTTTATCTCAAAGCGGACCGCCCGCCGTTTCAGAAAATACCAGGGTTATGGCAGCTATCTGCTGCCATAACAACGGTATTCAATGTCAAAATACCGATGTATATCAATGGCGGGCGGTCCGTAAGTGGTTAAATTGACATACAAATGTATATTTGAAATCAAATTTTTATTATTTTGTGGAAATTACATGTAATGGGTGGATTTCTTGCTGTCACAGGCTGTGTCACTCCCCTCCAGCATGTGTCTTAGAATAGGAGGGAGATGATTCCTCCATCAATCTACATGTAATATCCTGCTCCCATTTTGTTTAGCTGGTTAATGGACATGGAGGAGGAGAGTGGGCTGTCATTTACCATTGTGTATATGCACATGTGTGTCTCTATAGTCACATGGGCTGCTCAGATGTTATGGGGAGGAAATGCTCAGCATAGAAACTCACTGAAAACTGAGCATGTGCAGAGCTGCCAACACTGCTCTGCAAAATCCCTAGCTGAATTGGGGACATGGACAGAAGGTGGAGATAGAGAGCAGCAGGATCAACCAGGTTTTTTTTTTTTCAGAATACAGAAAACGGATCTCATAGTGACCGAGTATGAACAGCATGTAATACACCATTTATTGATAGCTTTTTTATTATGTGGGTGTAGAGACACTTTAATAGATACGACAGAGGTCTTGAAAAGCTTTTATATGGCTCTCTGTAAATTGATCGTTGATGCAGTGGATGCCCACTGTGATCCAAGTATTGAGTTTCATGTGTTCAGAGGTGAGTTTCAAGGTAAGGAGGGGTAGATTCCAATGTTTGATTATGATATGCCTTTTGATGCGTGTGTAAAAAAAAAAAACAAAGGAAATAAAAAAAAATACATTTATATATAATATATATATTTATTTTTTATTTTAATAATTTTTTTGGAATCCATAGATGGCTTAAACTGCATGTTTTCAGTTTTTTTTCAATCTACCAGGAGTGTAGCTTTTAACCACTAGAGGCCCGCGCTATAGTCAAATGACGGCTACAGTGTGGACCTGAAAATCCGGGAGACCGTCAATACACGTCCTCCCCTTTGCGCGTGCGGCGCGCGTTGTGTTCCCCGAGTCACAGACTCGGTGGATCACAGATCCGTGTAAGGGGCTGGTCCCAGCCCCTTACCACGTGATCAGCTGTCAGCCAATGAATGTGAACAAAGGATCGTAATCTTTTTTTTCTCCTCACGTGTACAAGTGACATTGGTCCCGAAGAGGAAGGAGGCACATCTGCCTCATCAGTGCCCACAAATACCGTCTGCCATTGCCACCTGCCAGTGCCCACGAGTGCCACCTATCAATGCCCACAAGTGCCACCTATCAATGCCCACCAGTGGTGCCAATCAGTGCCTCATTAGTGCCACCTAGTAATGCTGCCTATCGGTGTAACCGATCAGTGCCCATTATTGCCACCCACCAGAGCCCATCACTGCCAGCCATCAGTGCCGCCTATCAGTGCCCATCAGTGCAGCCTCATCGGCGTACATCAATGAAGGAGAAAAATTTACCTGTTTGCAAAATTTTATAACAAAATATATATATATTTTTTTATTTTATTTTTTAAATCAGTGTTTTATTATTTTTTTAACAAAAAATAAAAACCGGAGAGGTGATCAAATACCACCAAACGAAAGCTCTATTTGTGGGAAAAAAATGCTAAAAATGTCATTTGGGTACAGTGTTGTATGACTGCGCACTTGTCATTCAAAGTGCGACCGCACTGAGAGCTGAAAATTGGTCTGAGCAGGAGGGCGGTTTAAGTGCCCGGTAAGCAAGTGGTTAAAATCATAATTCTTTATGTAATGTACCGCTTAAAATTTTTACTGACACATTGTCCACAATGATGACATTGTCTTATTTACATCAGTGACAGAGTATTAATAATATGTTGGTCATGATGTAATTAGTATGTGTGACAGGACAAGTGCTGAGGCAAGTTGTCATCATTACACTACATGCTACTGTAACATAGTTTCCTCTCAAACAGTGGATAATTCACTATCAAATATTATTTTATCAAATCAAATTGTTAATTAGAAAACTGTGATTGATGCTCAACTCAGTGAAGAATCCAGTACTTTTTGCTGATGGTAATTTTTTATGGACTTTACGAACATCCTTTAACCCTTTGCCTATCAGTGACCTATTGTATATGTTTCTTGTGTAGGTTACCAATAACCTGTAATATATGTTAAAGCGGAGTTCCACCCAAAAATGTAACTTCCGCTTTTCAGGTTCCTACTCCCCTCCGGTGTCACATTTGACACCTTTCAGGGGGGAGCATATACCTGTGTAATCCAGGTATTTGCTCCCACTTCCAGGCATGGATCGCTGCAGTATCCGCAGCGATCTGCGCTATGTCCGGCCCCTCCCCCCCCACTGTCTTCTGGGAGACACACAGGTCCCAGAAGACAGCAGGGACCATTCAGATCGCCCAGCACGACTCGCGCATGCGCAGTAGGGAACTAGGAAGTGAAGCCGCAAGGCTTCACTACCTGATTCCCTTACCAAAGATGGCGGCGCCTCCACCCGAGAGACAGATCGGCTTCGGGTGCCAACATTGCAGGCGCCCTGGACAGGTAAGTGTCCATATATTAAAAGTCAGCAGCTGCAGTATTTGTAGCTGCTGACTAAAAAATGAATTTAGCGGAACTCTGCTTTAAAGTGCTTACAGTGTACAGCGCACACTGTACTAACCATGCAAGGTTAGATCAGCAAGGCAAAGGCATAATGAGTTAGTATGACTAGCATACTAGCTCATTATCAATTACTTACCTTAGATCGAAGAACCCGCACCGACCCTCGTTCCTCTCCTTCGCCGCCGCCATGATACCCAGAGCGGTGATATAACGTCACTCCTGCGCATGCGCGCGGAACGGCATGATCCCCGCGCATGCGCACATTTCCGGCAGGCTCCCATTCAAGAGCCGGCGCGCTCAGTGCGCCTGCGCCGTTGATGCGCGCCGTAGACATCGGTGCCCACTTTTCTGCAAATATCTCCTTAACCATGTGGGTTAAGGAGATATTGCAAGCACCTACAGGTAAGCCTTAAAGGGGTTGTAAAGGTTTGTTTTTTATTTTCTAAATAGGTTCCTTTTCCTTCAATTTCCCTTCTAAATGTTTTTTTTCTTTGTTTGTTTTCTTTGTCTGAATTTCTCACTTCCTGTTCCTCCTCAGTAAGCTGTTCAGTAAGCTGTTCTGGCTGACTCCACACCACTCAGATGATGGTGTGAGGAGAAACAGGAAGTGAGAAATTCAGACAAAGAAAAAAAAACATTTAGAAGGGAAATCGAAGGAAAAGGTAGGTGAACCAACAATGCACTAGCTTAAAGGAACCTATTTAGAAAATAAAAAATGAACCTTTACAACCCCTTTAATGTAGGCTTACCTGTAGGTGCAAGTATGCTATGAGGGTATACAACCGCTTTAAGAATGTTTGTTTGGTTTTCTAATCCCTACATTGACAGTTATTTCCAACACGAATTTCTAATTTGTGTATGTGGTTTTCGTTTAGGAAATTCCATTTATACCAAAATTGAACATTAAATGCAAAAATTTTTAAAGCGGAGCTCCGCCGAATTTTTTTAATTAAAAGCCAGCAGCTACAAATACTGCAGCTGCTGACTTTTAATATTAGGATACTTACCTGTCCTGGAGTCCAGCGACGTCGGCAGCAGAAGACGAGCAATCGCTTGTCACTCTGCTGCCCCCACCGCCATCCTCGGTGAGGGAACCAGGCAGTGAAGCCTTGCGGCTTCACTGCCTGGTTCCCTACGGCGCATGCGTGAGTCGTGCTGCGCCGTTCTCACTGGTCCCCGTTGTGTTCTGGGAGCCGAGTGTTTCCCAGAACACAATGGGTATTCTGTGTGAAGTGACGTACTACCCGCAGAATACCCGCAGAGAGGACTCACGGAAGTGGGTGCAAATACCTGTCTTAGACAGGTATCTGCACCCCCCTCCCCCTGAAAGGTGCCAAATGTGACACCGGAGGGGGGGAGGGTTCCGATGAGGATGGAGCTCCGCTTTAAGTACTTTCAAATACATTTTTTATTTTTTTTTACTGCTGTCTGGGAGATCCTCACTGTTGTCCTGGTGGAAATTGTTTGTACCTGCACTAGGGAGATTTCATTTACTAACAACAAACCTTTAAAACATTTTAATGCTTCCCCACTCAACTAAAATTAAAAGTATTTATTATGTTATCCCTTGCCTTTGGAAAAATTGTACCATCGATTTCTGCCTCATTGACAGATGTCTTTGTTATATCAGTCTGGCTTTTTATGAAAAAAAAAAAAGTTATATGATCATGAAAAAAATCTTTAACTGTATTTAAAAACGTTCACACCTGAAATAGTTATCGGCCTGTTGTATTGAATGCGCGTTACAAAAATTATCACAACTTAAAAACAAAATAAAAAAGTAAATAAAATAGGAATTGGTATCAAGGTGGGGAAATATACCAATGGGGGAATGGAGATATCATCAATTGTGGTGTTTTTTTGCCAAATTAAAACCATTACTAAGGACTCAAATTCCCTTACCACATTTGAGTCTATATGTGTCCGTATACCAGATGCCAGACATTTATTGTCGCAAATGTACAGATTGGTCCTAGGGGCCCAAAATACAACAGGTCCCTATTTTGTTAGGTAATGGGAGAGTGAACTGAAGCAAATTTTTACCACTATGCAAGTGAAGAGACTTATTGACTTGGCACACTCTACCTCTATAAGTACACGAATACAAGAAATGTCATATAAATTTCTGGCAAGGTGGTATCAGACCCCAGTTAGGATCGTGCAGATGTTTCTGGCACTAGACCCTAAATGTTGGAGAAGATGTGGTCAAAAAGGGACATATCTTCATTTGTGGTGGGAGTGTCCCAAAATTAAAGTTTTCTGGGACGCGATCATCCCATGGGTTACGAAATTAACTTTGGAGCCTATAGAGGTAACACCACTGTATTTCCTGTTCCATGGGACTACAAGATCTATCAAATCATATAGGAGCAGTATCACTCCACATCTACTGAATGCAGCTAAATTACAAATTTTTAGGCTATAGAACAGACACGAGGTCCTACACTGTTGGAATGGAAGAAAGAGGTCAATTTAATTAAGGAGGCTGAGAAATGGATATATGTAGTTAAAGGTCAGAGGTGGGAGGGGAAAGAAAAGGAAAAGGTGAGATTAGACCAAATGGAGGAATAGAGCGGAAGGCCCTGCATGATTTGAGTTGTGGTGAAGCCCCTGGGAGGAGAAGACCCCCCCCCTTCTTTGGGTGGGTGAGAGGGGGTGGGAATAAATAAGGTCTATATCACAAGTTAATAGAAGGGGCAAGATGCCTCTAGAAGCCTCGTAAGGTATATTAATCCTCTTTTGTTTTGTTTTAGTTTTTAGTTTTTTTAGTTTTTCACCAATATTAGGGATATTTGGTGGGGTAGGGTGTGTACCCCCTTAATTTCATATGAGTGAGTGGGTGATGGAATAGATAAGGTATATATGACATGTCGATAGAAGGGGGAAGATGGGTTGGGGAACCTTGTAAGGTTTGTCAATCTCCCCCCCCCCCTTTTTTGTGGCTTTTTTTTTTTTTTTTTCCTTTTTGGTGGGGGTGGGTGGGTGAGGGGAAGTGAGGGGTTGGAGGGGAAGTTTAATTATTTAATTTTTTTCTTTTCCCTTGGCTAAGGGGGGATATTAGATGAGAGTCAATGTGATATTAATGTATGATGTCATGTATGTCAATAACTATATGTTGAATAAAATAAAAATTATTATAAAAAAAAAAAAATCGGAATTAGAATTATTAAAATATTAACAAATGAGGGTTAAAATAATAAATTATTTGTGTTAAATACAAATTTTATTCTGAGATGTCCCTTTAAAGGCACTAGTGTCATGTTCCTGGTACAAAGCATCTTTTTTTATTTGGCTCTATAGTGATGAACATAAGCATATTTTAAAAGTTTTACATACAAATGATAAAATCTATGTAGTGGAGCCTCACTCCCCCTCTTGCCTATTGTGAATGGCTTGTGTCTAGGGGTACCTGAGAGAGGAGAGTGCAGGAACACTACGCCAAACTCTCCCCTCGTATGTGTATGAGGGTTGAGCAGAGTTACTTGAATTGCCCCCGGGTCTGCTTACTGCATACGAAGCCTTAGTTGTTCTGTGGAGATGTGTCTGTCAATAACATAGAGCCCCACACCAATCGAAAGTCCAACACTCCTTTATTTCTTTTCTTGCAGGGTGAACACAATCAGTTGAACTTTCAGTAATGAACAAACAGGGGTGTGGATACGAGTAGGCCCAGGCACAACTGAACTCTCCTATTCCTTTGCTAGCGAATAGGCCGGGCGCACGGTCTCTGCCACTGACCGTGAGTTTGGTGGCTGCCACCGACCGGATGAACCGTTGAGGCCCCTGCCACAGGCCTAATAGCAGGCCTCTGCCACTGACCTGGGTTGAATAGCTGGACCGCTGCCACTGGTCATTGAACATGAACCACCTTCCTCTCTGAACTTGGCCCCTGTTTGAGAAGATATCCCTCCGGGCGGTCTCCAGAGGTTCATCCGGCACTGGCAATCTGCTGCACCAGGTCTTCGGATGAGTCCCTCCTCCGGTCCCTTACGCCGCTGGATTCGGGTGCCCCACTCCCGGGGCCCCCTAGGACAATCCCTCCCTCGCGGGACCCAGCGGAAGGTACTGGGCCCCAGGCCTCCGGCTGAGTACCTCACCCCAGACTGAAGGTGTCTGGGATGGAACACGAACTCCAGGTGTCCAGGCCTAGGCCGCCTGGACCCCGACCGCGAACAGCAGCCCTCAGACTGAAGGTGCCTGGGACTCCCACCTCGTGACGAAGATGTCCGCCCCCTTTATACCCTCTCCCAGGATGCACGGCGGGTTCCCCGCCCCGCCGTACAACCGCTGCGAGAGGCCACAAAGGGTATGGCACTGCAGCGATGGTTCAACCCCGGCCCAAAGTAGACAGCGCCACCTGCTGGGCCGCAGGGAACTACACATCACTGGTGTCTTCACCAGAATTTAAAAGTATATACCCGCTACATATATATGAGACAAGAAAAATTTATTACAGTTCACAAAGAATTAATAGTAAGCTAAAATGTCACACGTATATCTATTTTTCTGTTTTTACAAATAGTCTTTTTACACTTTTTCTTCTTCTAGGCGCTACAGCGTGTTGCAACACATTCCAGTAAATTGTAACACACTAGATACAATGATGCCTGCATCATTTTGTCACAACCCATAACAACACAGCTTGTTGATGTGAGCGGGTCCTACAGTACATAAAGCAAGGCTTTTTGCCTTGCCTTTGCATTGACACTGTGTTAAGGCCTGTACACACGATACGAAAATCGGAAGTAAAATTTCGTCCGACGAACGATCTGCCGATTTTCTGATCGTTAGTATGGTGCTTTTTGACAGCCGATTTCGATTTATTGTATGACAAAAGCTGGATGTGCAGACTATAAAAATTGTCGTACGTGAACAAATTGTCCGATTTACGTTTTTAGTACGGTTTTCATCCGAAAATCATAAGAGCAAGACTACGAATGCTCAAAAACGAAAGAATACATTCAAAAGTATTCAACACATTACATCACTTCTGAAGTTGAAATCTGTTGTATGAGAATTTTCGTATGGTGAGTAACCTCTTCAGTTTTGACATGACTAGCATGCAACAAAAAACAGACGACCGTTCATCCAAAAAATCTGATTGTGTGTACAAGGCTTAAGTCAACGCTGCCCAATGGAGCCGGTGCAATCAAGTCCTTGAAAGAGTACTGGGAAAAAAAAGCTTATGCCACTGGGCCATTTTAAAATGACATCTGAGACTGAAGGGGTTAATATTAATATAATTAGGGATGAGCCGAACACCCCCCCCCCCCCCCCGGTTCGGTTTGCAGCAGAACATGCGAACAGGCAAAAAATTTGTGCGAACACTGTTTGTCCATGGGACACGAACATGGAAAATCAAAAGTGCTAAATTTAAAGGCTTATATGCAAGTTATTGCCAAAAAAAAGTTTATGGGGACCAGGGTACTGCCCCAGGGAACATGTACTAATGCAGGAGCAGTGATTTTAATGATGCTTAAAGTGAAACAATAAAAATGAAATATTACTTTAAATATCATGCCTGGGGGGTCCCCTAAGTCTGCCTGTACAGTAGCACATCTTTCCCATGTTCATAACAGTACCACAGCAAAATGTAATTTCTAAAGGAAAAGATGTAATTTAAAACTGCTCGCGGCTGTAATTTGTCGGATCCCGGCAATATAGATAAAAATCATTGAAAAAAAAACGCCCTTCGGGTCTGGTGTGGATTTTAAGGGGAACCCCCCACCAATTATTTTTTTTTAAATGGCGTGGGGGTCGTCCCCAAAATCAATCATCTGAGCACGCAACCTGGCAAGCCGCAGGAAAAGGGAGGGGGCAAGATAGCACCCCCCTCCTGAACCATACCAGGCCACATGCCCTCAACATGGGGAAGGGTGCTTTGCGGTCCCCCCAAAGCACCTTGCCCCCATATTGATGGGGACAAGGGCCTCATGCCCACAACCCTGGCCGGTGGTTGTGGGTGTCTGCGGGTGGGGGACTTATCAGAATCCGGAAGCCCCCTTTAACAAGGGGGCCCCCAGATCCCGCCCCCCTATGTGAATGGGTATAGGGTACTTTGTACCCCTATTTATTCACCAAAAAAAGTGTAAAAAAATTTAAAATGACAGTTTTTGACAATTCCTTTATTAAAAAAAAAAAAAAGCCAATGCACTGCGATCTCGTAGTGCATTATGGGACATTCCACGGCACTCTAATTTGCAGTGAACGCCCCATAATGTTCGGTATTCGCCGAACGGGCGATCACCCGATGTTCGAGTGGAACTTAAGTTCCACTCGAACATTAGGCTTATTCCTAAATATAATAATAAATGCACATAGACACATTTACCCATAGAGCATAAAAATGGGGCAAATGTCAATACCCAGGAGTTCAGGTGGTGTGTACAGCACGCTGGCAGCAGACTGTCAAAATCACTGTGTAGCACACAGATCCCTCACTTGCTTACCTTTTATTAGCAAGTGGGACACACCATGCCACATGCCCAGTGTCCTCCTTGATGAAGAGGGTGAGCGGTGTTATCTAATTTTGGGTCCTGCCGCGAGTTACCTCTTTCCATTGGTTCTTCACCCTAGAGTGTAGGAAGAACTCTATTCTCTCTTTTTATTTCAAGAAGGCCATTGTCCAGACAGTGTTAAACCCAATAAAGAAAGGTTTATTTTTCTTCTTTTATAACTTGACAGGAAAGTTGGAAATAGAGAGAAAATGAACAGGGAGGTAGATTCAGGCACGCAGCACTTAACTATCACTCGTCGCCACTCAGGCCTGAGTGGGTTTTGCTCACCCGGATAGTCCCCTCTCACGGTTCTAGCAGCCGGTGTGGAGCACGGAACATTCACTTGTAATTTCCTAAGGATACGATCAAGGGACAGCTTCCAAACCTTGAACTTCCCAGCACTTGTAATATCTAAGTCCTTAGGTGCCAATGGGGCACATTACAAGGCTTGTGGCGGATTATGGAATCCTTCCCTCCGATAGGTAACCAGGCCTCTCCCGAGACAGTAACTTCCCTCACCGATCCCCTTGGGTAGATCCTCTCCTGGTTGCAGCTTCTTCAGAGCGGGTCACCCTCCCCTGGGTGCCCTGGGATTCCTCTTCGGGTGTAGACCCCAGCCAAAGGTGCTGGGCCTACTTACAGCGGTGCAGCCTCAGGCTAAAGGTGCCTGGGGCTGGCACACACACGCACTCCTGGCCTGGAGGGCCGGGAGGCACGAAATGCTCCCCGAATAACGGTGTCTGCCCCTCATGTATCCTCTCCCAGCATGCACAGCGGGTAGACCACGCCCACTATATGGCTGCTGAGAGAGGACACCCAATAACGCTGCAACGCTACCTGTGGTTCAACCTGAGCCTGGGGCTGCAGTGCCACCCTCAGGCCACAGGGAACTGTACTGCCAGGCAACATTACCTCAGAGCCCAACTATTAGCTCAGGCTACCTTCTAAATTTAGGTATAGCGACCCCCAATCATTGGGGGGGGGGGGTCCGCTACAACTGAATGTGGACTTTCTGCATTGGTGCTGTACGCCTGCGGCCCTGTACATGATTACTGCTTAGATGTGCGTACAGCTGCTGTGTATTTCAGCATGTCAGTGATTTTGACAGCCTGCTGGCATTGGGCTGTATGCACCACTTTTTACACTGTAAGGGAAAATGCATCCAGGTGCATGAGCCCTAATTATAATATCCATATGATATCAAGTCTCTTCATAGACACAAGATAGCATTTTGATGATCCATTCACCATGAAAGATCTTTTTTTTAGAGCAATCACTGCATAAATATACCCAAAGGTTTCAGCTGAGCCTGCATATTTATGTAGTGAGCAGACATCCCTGCAGCCAGCCTTAAAAACTGGCTTAAGGAGAGTGCACAGAATGGTTAACCATGGAAGGGGTGGGGGTAGCACAAGGCAGTTGACCTAGAGGGGAAAAACAGTATATATAGCGCTGGGCAAAGACTAGGTTCACTTTAAAGCTGTAAGTAAGCTACCATTCATTTTTCTATTTTGTCACTTTAAGTAAACTGTGGTAAGAAGAACTGATGTTTTCACCCTATCTATTTAATGCTTGGAGTTCATAGTCTTGACCTATATCATCTGCAATGTATGAATTTACTTCCCTCTGCTGTATCTCTGCTAGCAGTTTGTGTGAATAATCCACTGAAATCCTCCCGCAGCTTTATGCAAGAATATTACAACACTCGGGAAGAGCTTATGTGAAAAGCTGTTGAATATATTTTGACGTGAAGACAAATTTTAGAAACTGTACAGAAGGTGTTACAGAGCTGTTTCCTTTCTGGCTTTCCAGAGACAAGTATGTTGTTTACATTGCAGCGAGGGTTGTCTTGCTATTTTGGCTGTCACTGTAACCCTCATTGTGCATGTGCATAGTAATTCTCTTTCCAACTCCTCTGCGATTGCAGTGTATTGAAGCAATTTAATGTCACTGCAAATGGAGGTGAAGGTGCACAAGTGTGTCATACGTGAGGTTTGTATGCTGTAGATCAAGTGATTACTGCACAGTCTGTAGTCACCTGACCTGACATTTTCTGGTGCATAATAGCCCTTATATTTCTTTTTCATGTGAGCTGTTTTGATGACTCTTTTGGCTGGAATGATCAAGGGAGAACTCCAAAGGACTGCTAAAACCATTTCTGTAAGAAAACATACATTTTCTGAGATTGCATACCTCTAAAAATAGAGTGGTGTTTTTTTTGTTTTTTTTTTAAAACACAGACATGAATTCAAACCGAACTTTACTCTCTCAATCAACATTGACTATTTTTAATCCTTAAACATTTAGATGCAGTGTAGTTCTGCTATTTAAAGAAAAAGAAGAAACTGGTCCCCCCGCAGGGTAATGCCATAATTGGCTAGAATGCACCACTAAAACGTAGTGTACCATAAGAAGTTTTTACCATTCATACTAGAGGTCGACTGATATATCAGACGATTTTTGGAATTTTTTTATTAATCGGCATCGGCCGATTGTGCTGCAAATTAGGCTGATTAACTTATGCACTAGCCGGTTTACACAGGGGTGATCCGACTTGCAGGGCGACTCAGCACGACCCCGCACAGCACAACTTCAGCGCGACTTGCAAATTACTTCTGTAATAGAAGTCAATGCAACTTGCCTGAAGTCTCCCCGTCGGAGCAACTTGAGTCTCTCCTATCTGTGCAGCCTGCCAAGTCGGAGAACATTGCTGATAAAAGAAGCAAAGAGATACAATGTTTCTACTTATCAAAAGAATGAACTCTGGCATCATATATCGGCCATCGGTCACCGTGATTTCTAAATATCGGCTAGAGAAAAACCCATATCAGTTGACCTCTAATTTATACTGTTATACCTTAACCCTTTGACATCCATTGTTGTGTTACACTATGTGATTATTCTTGCTCTGTGTCTTTAAGATCTGTCCCCTTCTTTCTAGCTGAACTCTCTCTCTCACCGTAGTTCTTTATATATCTCCTCCACTTCCTGATTCTGGTCATTACTCCTGTATTTCTTCCATGCTAACATCTTACATGTGGCTTACAACTCCCACGTTTTTCTACCTATGAATATCCATCATTAAACGGAACATTCGAAAGGATTCATCGTCTGTCGTCCTAACTGTGAGTTTATTCATTAAGTTAAACTGCCTGTATCGATGCAAGGGATGAATATCAAACCAGCTTGAGTAAGGCCTACTTAAACCTGGAGATGAACTTTATCGCTTTGTAGTTGAGACAGAACAGTAGAAAAACAGATTTTCACAGCCTAATTACAAGATTTCTGCATGTCAGTACTGAAACAGACAAGATTTACTGCCCTCATAACAAGACAGAAGGGACAGAGCAGCACATGGCAGCCTTATAGCCTGAGACAATCTGCACAGTGTCATATTTCAGCACACAGATCCTGCCTGCTTTCACAGTCAGTCTGCTATCATGAGTGACCAAGCTTCTGCATGTGAACTCACATCTCCTTCCTCACAAGTTTCTGAAGAAACTGAGTTACCCAAACGCTCAGTTAAACCCATTTAGAAAGTAATGGAGAATTATGAAGCTTCAAGGACTGAATTGTCAAATAGCTTGGAATTAGTCTGGGAGAAAATCCTTGCTGAAGCCAATACAGTGTCTGTTGAATGTGAACTACTGACACTAGAGGGCGCCATTAAACAACTTTCTGCCTCATATGAGCTATATCAGCTTACCAGCATCAAATTCACTAATGTCTTACAAAACATGAAGTCAGAAAATGCGATGATGCAATTAAAGCGCGTCAATGCTCTCAATATTGAAAGACAGTTTTATCCAACAAACCAGATTAAAGGCAGAAGCAAAAATAAAGCTGTTACAGGACACTGCATCTCACAGATCTGTTTCCACCAGACGTTCTAAAAACTCGTCAAGATCCCATAGTTCAAGATACTCAACACTCAGTGAGCGACTTATTAATGCCCACGCTGAAGTGGAAGCCAGCAAAGTGCAGGTGGCATATGCAGAAAAAAGAGCAGAGTTGGAAGCTCAAAGGGCAGAGTTGGAAGCGCAGTCAGCACGTCAAAGAGCAGAGTTGGAAGCTCAGAGAGCAGAGTCGGAAGCGCAGTCAGCACGTCAAAGAGCAGAGTCAGAAGCGCAGTCAGCATGTCAAAGAGCAGAGTTGGAAGCTCAGAGAGCAGAGTCGGAAGCGCAGTCAGCACTTCAAAGAGCAACAATGGAAACCTTAAATGAACAGTGTAAACATGACGCAGCTATGGCAAAGCTAAGGGTCCTACAGCAAGCTATCAGTGCAGACGAAGGTGCAAGTGAGAAAGACAGCATTAACCTAAACATAGCAGATATGGAAGACCCCCTCAAACGCACTAAAGACTATGTCCTAAGCCACTGCAGTGCACACTCCATTGTCTCCAATGCTCCCGACTACATAAAGACTCCTTCACAGCTTCAAGTTAAAGAGGTTCCAGCAACTTCCTGCACTCAAAATCACTCCACTGCATTTCCTACCTGCCTACCTTGCCTGCCTTCATACGTCACAGAGCATCAGCGCAAGCTTCAAGCAAGTCATCAATCTCCAGTCATCGGTACAGCCTTGAACCAACGTACCATTGGAACAACTGACTTCAAGCAAGCAACTCACCTGGATGCATCTGCTGCACCATATTTACCTGTGTCCTTTAACAACAATGTCAAAGATAACGCAATCAGCACCATACAGCCAACAGCATCTCACATAAAGGCGGAGACAACTGAGACAGAAGAGTTTGTGAGGTACATGCTTCGCAGAGAGCTCACAAAGACTGGTCTTACAAGCTTTGATGACCAACCTGAGAACTACAGAAGTTGGAAATGTGCCTTCAGAACTACAATCAGCAATATTGGCATTACAGCTGATCAAGAATTGAATCTGCTGATCAAATGGCTTGGTCCTCTATCTGCTGCACGTGTTAAGCCATTAAGATCGGTTTCCATGGACAATCCTACTGCAGGCCTCACAGCTGCATGGGAGCGACTAGAGCAAAGTTATGGCAGTCCAGAAGCTATAGAAAATGCTTTGTTCATGCGTCTGGAAACTTTCCCAAAGATATCCGGTAAGGACAACAAGGAGTTCCAGAGACTGAGTGACCTTCTCCTTGAGCTTCAGCTAGCCAAGACAGACCCAAAACTACCTGGACTCAGTTACCTTGACACTCCAAGAGGGGTAAACCCAATTGTCTCCAAGCTCCCGTATGGTTTGCAAGAGAAATGGACTGCACTAGGGTCATCATACAAAAGAGAGAACAAGGTTTCCTTCCCTCCATTCTCTTTCTTCTGTGAATTCATCAGGAAAATTGCAGAGACCAAGAACGATCCAAGTTTTTCCTACGGGGTGAGTACAGCCTCTTCTCACCCTTTCCTAAGAGTACCAGTCTTCAGGGCAACTATAGAAACCATAGAGGCTCAGTGTCCGTGAAAAAGACTGACATCCTTCCCACTCCTACCACAGTTCTGGCCACGAACAAACAGAGTAGGAAGATTGAAAACCCTAACAGAGAGTGTCCCATACACAAGAAGCCACACCCCCTCAATAAATGTATCGGTTTTAGGAAAAAGCCTCTGGAAGAGCGCAAGGAGCTTTTAAAGACGTTTAGGGTATGTTTCAGGTGCTGTGCTTCTACAGAACATTTTGCAAGGAACTGTAATGTGTCCATCAAGTGCATAGAGTGTGGCTCTGAAGAACATGTGCAAGCCCTCCATCCTTTTGAGCCCAGCTCTGCACAACCTGCCAACACTCCTCCCAGATTAACGCATGGCGGGGAGAATACAGACCAAGTGCCTAATTCTACCATCATTTCTTCATCCTGCACTGAAGTTTGTGGAGAAGACCGCTGTGGTAAGTCCTGTGCTAAGATATGCTTGGCGAACATATACCACAAGGATCAACCAGAAAAGTCTCTAAAGGCATATGCTATCTTAGACAATCGGAGCAATCGATCACTTGCAAAATCGGAATTGTTCAATCTATTTGAAATAAAAGGCAAAGCTCATCCTTACACCTTGGGTACCTGTAGTGGAACTATAGAGGTTTCTGGAAGAAGGGCTCATGGACTCATGGTATCTTCTCTCAAAGGTAACTTGCAATTACCCTTACCTACACTTGTTGATTGCAATCAGATACCTGCTAACAGGGAAGAAATCCCTACTCCAGCTGCTGCTTTCCATCACCCTCACCTCAAGGTAATAGCAAATGAGATACCGCCATAGGCAATGTCTGCATAGGCAAAATGAAAAGACCTTCCAACATTTCGTCATTCAAGACAAATGTTCTGCCAAATGGCCGAAACACTTACTTTGAGCCATGCCCACATCACTACTGGGTGAAAGAGAAGATAGACAGCCACGAATGGCAACATGGTATCTCAGGTGACACAAGCCCTTTCTCCTGCCATGATGGCGACTTCGGCTCTACAGTGTTTAATGCAACCAGTGAAGATGACATACTGGCTCCTTCAATGGAAGACAAATAATTCATCAAGGTAATGGACAATGAGTTCTTTCAAGATGACTCCAATAACTGGGTAACACCCCTACCCTTTCGTCTCCCAAGAGAGAGATTGCCCAACAACTTACAGCAGGCCATCAGTAGATTCTCCTCCTTAAAGCGAAACTTAAGCAGGAAACCAGAGATGCAAAAGCACTTTGTGGACTTTATGCAAAATGTATTTGACAGAGATCATGCAGAGCCTGCTCCCCCACTAAAGGAGGGAGAAGAATGCTGGTACCTTCCATCCTTTGGCGTGTATCACCCACGCAAACCAGACCAAATCAGAGTTGTCTTTGATTCCAGTGCTCAGCGCGAAGGTGTTTCTCTTAACAACATGCTCCTTACTGGACCCAACTTGAACAATAGTCTAATAGGAGTCTTGATTCGTTTCAGACAAGAGCCTGTAGCAGTAATGGCCGACATTCAACAGATGTTTCACTGCTTCATCGTCAGAGAAGACAACAGAAACTACCTCAGGTTTCTATGGCACAAGGACAATGACCTCAACAAGGAAGTTATAGATTATCGCATGAAGGTACATGTCTTCGGTAACAGTCCTTCCCCTGCAGTGGCAACTTATGGGCTAAGGAGAACAGCTCAGACTGGAGAAGTTGAATATGGATCTGATGCCCGTCAATTTGTTGAAAGAAACTTCTACGTTGACGACGCACTTAAGTCCTTTCCAACTGCTAAAGAAGCAATTGATCTTCTCACCAGAACAAAGGAGATGCTGTCTGTAGCAAACCTTAGACTACACAAGATTATATCCAACAGCCAGGAACTTATGAATGCCTTTCACTCTGAGGACTATGCCACTAGTCTAAAAAACCTTGACTTAGGTACAGATATGCCTCCTGTACAGCGAAGTCTGGGTTTGTTGTGGAACATCAAGCAAGACAAATTCAGCTTCCAAGTGTCAATTTGTGACAAACCCTTCACTAAGAGAGGAGTCCTATCCGTGGTGAATAGCATCTATGACCCACTGGGTTTCCTTGCTCCAGTTACCATTCAAGGTAAGATTTTACTAAGACAGTTGTCTACTGAGAACATAGACTGGGATACTCCCTTGCCTAGTGAGAATCAACACAAGTGGGAAAGGTGGAGATATTCTTTGAAGTCACTAGAAAAACTTCAGATTCTCCGTTGCTATGTTCCGGGTTCCACTTCAACCGCTAACCGGAGAGAGATTCATATTTTCTCTGATGCATCAGTTGAAGCTATTGCTGCAGTAGCCTATTTGAAGACCTCTGAACTGAATGGAGAATCACACTGTAGTTTTGTCCTAGGCAAGGCAAAACTCACTCCCAAGCCTGCACATACCATACCAAGACTTGAACTTTGTGCAGCCGTGCTAGCAGTAGAAATTGCAGAGGTCATACGAAGTGAAATGGACACTACAATTGATTCTTTCACCTTCTATACAGACAGTAAGGTAGTACTTGGTTGCATAAAAAACCAAACAAAGCAATTTTATGTGTATGTCAGCAACAGGGTTGAACGTATCAAGAGATTCTCTCTACCAAGTCAAAGGCATCACGTTGCCACTGAACTCAACCCAGCTGACTGTGGGACCAGAGCCATGTCACCTGCCGCTCTTCAGGACAGCTTATGGCTGTCACCTCCAAGGTTTCTGTGTGAGGACTCTTACTTACTCCCTATTGACACCACCTATGGGTTAGTAAACCCTGAAGATGATAAGGAAATAAGAACTGTGAACACTTCACTCTACACTTCTGTAAGTACAAAACAGAAGCCGCGGTCACACCATTAGAGACATCAATGGAAGCAGGTGCAGCATCTAGCCAATGTGTTCTGGCATCGCTGGAAGAAAAAGTATCTTCACCACCTTCAAGGTCGTAACAAATGGCAAGCATCTAAGCCGAATCTTAAGGTTGGAGACCTCATCCTTCTAAAAGACAAGGAATTTGTCGGAATGAGTGGCCTATGGGTCTTATTACTAAAGTTATGCCCAGTGACGATAACAAAGTCCGGAAGGTAGAAGTCAAGGTAACCAAGGGAGGATCGACACGAACCTTTAGTCGACCAATTACAGAGTTAGTACTCCTTTTGCCAGGTAAGTGACTTGTGCAAGGACTAGCCATGCTGTCGGCATGGCGGGGAGTACATTGCTGCCATCTACAGGTTCTACTCAGAACTTTGGAATTATTTGAAGACATCATACTGTGACTTTATGTTCTTCATCCTGTTGAACTTACATTTATTATTTGCTTGTTGCATGTTTTTCATTACAGGTTCCAGGACATTCGTCAGTATTGGACTTTTTGAAAATATATATATTAGTTTAAGGTTATAAAATCTAAAGATTTCAGACGGGGAGTGTTGTGTTACACTATGTGATTATTCTTGCTCTGTGTCTTTAAGATCTGTCCCCTTCTTTCTAGCTGAACTCTCTCTCTCACCGTAGTTCTTTATATATCTCCTCCAATTCCTGATTCTGGTCATTACTCCTGTATTTCTTCCATGCTAACATCTTACATGTGGCTTACAACTGCAACGTTTTTCTACCTATGAATATCCATCATTAAACGGAACATTCAAAAGGATTCATCGTCTGTCGTCCTAACTGTGAGTTTATTCATTGAGTTAAACTGCCTGTATCGATGCAAGGGATGAATATCAAACCAGCTTGAGTAAGGCCTACTTAAACCTGGAGATGAACTTTATCGCTTTGTAGTTGAGACAGAACATCCATGCTATAGCCGAATGACAGCTACAGCGCGGACCTACTTTTCCAGGAAGCCGTCATATGAAGTCCTCCCATGCTTGAGCAGCCTGCAGGGTGTGCACGGCGCGCTCTGATCAGTGAGTTTGAGACTCGGCTGATCACAGATCGGAGAAGGGGTTAATCCCGACCCCTTACCCCTTTTAGAACAAACTATGAAACTTTGTTTATTTTTATTTTTTGTTTGGCAAAAAATAAAAAACCCAGTAGTGATTAAATACTACCAAAAGAAAGCTCTATGTGAAAAAAAAACTATAAAAACTTAATTTGGGTACAGTGTAGCATGACTGCGCAATTGTCATTTAAAGTGCGACAGCGCTAAAAGCTGAAAATTGGTCTGGGCAGGAGGGGGTTTAAGTGGTCAGTAATCAAGTGGTTAATGAATGTCTACCTATTTTACGAACTTGGCAGCTAATATTCCATCAGATGTGTGTAATAGTGTATGTGTAATGGGGATACTGGTGGTGCCAAATTTTACAAAATCCAGGCTTCCATGTAATCTGTTGCTCTTTGCTGAGCTGCCACACATGCGCAATGCAATGTACAATCTTGACATCTGTAAGATGTAGAGAATGAGCTGGTGATCTGAATTATGTAACATCCGTGCTCATGCATGGGCGTTGATATCATTCATGACCAACTAGTGTAGAGGAATAGCTAAATATAGAAGATAGCAACAACAATGTTGGAGCAAGAAGGGAGAGCTCGGCCCTCTCATTCCTGGATTAGGGCACACTAGAAGGCATTCAGCCATAATGCATAAGTATGCTATGTAGGTTTGCACATTATGCTAAGAACCTTGGGGACCTGCAGTGGCACCATTCTGCCTTAAAGTGGATGTAAACCCTCACATATGCCCAGTGAAGTGACCAGCCTCAGCTGATACACAGGGATGAAACAAATCTCCCTATATATGTTTTACATGCATATCTGCTGTCTTCATCTTTTATATACTGTTTAGAAAGTTCAGACCATGTTAGATTTTCTCTTCCTGTTCAACACTGCAGTGAAGCCTGGACATACAGCCAAGACAGCTGATTGGAGAAGAGGCACACACCTCCTCTCCTCATAGGTAGAGACTTTCAGAGCTGGTCATTGAATAGTTTAGGGCTCTACTAATCTATTTATAGCATCCTCCCAACACAAAACTCAGGCTGCTGTTATCGTATGTGACTGTCAGTAATTATCAGACTGATAACCGAAGAACGTACAGGAGACAGCTACGGAACATACAGGTGCTTTAAAGAGGGATAACAAAACACTGCAGATATGTGCCCAGCTCAAATTTCATGAATCGGGTTTGCATCCACTTTAAGGTTGGGTTCACACCTATATATTATAACTCGCACAGATGCACGTTGAGTGGCCCAATGAAGTCAATGCAAGCGCATCAAAGAGTGCGTACAGTTGCATGGTGGCACATGATAAAACGTACTACAATGAGAACACACGGCTATAAAGCCAGCCTTGGGGAGTCTGCTTCTTTACTTTCGATAAACTCGTCAAAAGCCAGGAAAGCAAAAATGACATAGCTATATTCAATGACTTTCTTTTTATTGCAGTTAATGTACAGCTTATCCTTTTAGACCGGAATTCTGTTTGCATTTTTTTTAAACTCTGATATATGTAATTTTCTGTAATCCTTGGTAAATTCCCATAATCTTCCTCATACCATCAGAAATTAGTCAATCCGACATAATCGGAATGAATAGCACAGCATCATAGCTGTAGTATTTCCTCTTTTTTTAGAGGTTGGAAATGTCTTTAGGTTGCCTCACACATGGCTAACTCTCTCGATCAGGCGGTGGAGTTGATGCTCTCAAAATAAATAATTGTGGCCTCAGAGCGAGTCTTTCACAAGCACAAAGCAAGCAAATTACATTGAATATGAAGACTGCCTCATGTACAAGTTAAAAAAAAAATATATATATATTTTTTTTTATTTTTTTTTAATTCTTTATTTCTATATTTTTCTTATAGACAATGTCAACGACATAATAGAAAACATAATGGAAAACATTTTACGTATGGCTAATCAGTTATGTTCTTTTAATAATAATCAAAAAAGATTAATTGTCTGTCTTTACTTTCCCCTCCCACCCTCCCATTCTGCGTACCGCAGTCATCTGCGCCCGTCCCCATTAACCCTGTAAAAAAAGAGAAAAGAAAAGGAAAAAGGGAAGGGGGAAAACCCCCTCCTCTGCCTGCCGGACTCAGTAGACGGAAATGGTATCTCCGCTAAAAAGCTTCCAGACCCTATTCCCAATTTTATTTTTCTCTATCTTCTCCAAATAATTTTTTTCCCTCTTCCGATTTTACAAATTCTTCCCATGGTGCCTATATTTCATTAATTTGTTCCTCTCTTCCCATAGCTCTGGGCCATAGATTTTCCATTATCCAAATTCTTCAAATTTTTTTCAGCCACATAGAAATAGGGGGTGTTCGTGTTTCCTTCCAACACAAAGATATGCAGCTTTTTGCTGCATTCATCATGTGACATATTGAGTTTTATATCTTTTCATCGGGATTTGGGAACTTTGTAGCAGGAAGAAGGATGGATCATCAGGAACCTGATATTCCGCAAACATTTGCATTATCCTCTGAACTTCCAACCAGAACTGTCTAATCACTGGACATTGACAAAAAATATGAAAGATAGTCCCACGCTCACCACAGTTTCTCCAGCATCTATCTGACACTTCCGAAGAGAATTTATTCAAAGTTGCTGGAGTATAGTACCATCGTGTTAACAATTTATAATTGGATTCCTGTATTTTGGTACATCTAGAGGTACTCAATGCCAACTGTACTATTTTCTTACTCTGAATTGAGGAGAACCTTTGACTCAAATCTCTCTCCCATTTGCACAGACTTCTCATTTTATACTCCTCTGGAGGTGTTACCAGGAGAGCATATATTTTGGATTTAACATGGGAGATTGGGTCCTTTTCTTCGCAATATGTCTCAAATCTTGTACGTGGTCTACAGTATTTCTCCATTGGGCCTAGGGATACCAAGAAATGTCGCATTTGTCGTGCCTGCAAAGCCGACATTTCAAATTGACCTCCCTGTTGGATCATGTATTCTATAGATGGCCAGTTATCTAAATTCGTAAAATGTGATGCTTGATGTAAGCCTCTATCTCGAAGTCCCTGAAAGCCTCTTACTTCCAATCCTGGCGGGAACACTGGATTTCCTAGGATTGGTGTCAAAGGTGAATGTTCTGTAGATATTCTAGGGTTCCGGCTTATCTTATATCCCATTTGTAATGTAGGGCCTTTTATAGGGTGCGTTTTCAATGAAGAAGGTAGAGATGTATAACACCAGATGCCTCTGCTTAATGGAATAATACTTATTTGTTGTTCAATTCTGGTCCATAATTTATACTCTGTGTGCCTACACCAATCAATAATCCTACCTAGCTGAGATGCCAGATAATACTTGTACGTATCTAGGGCTGCAATTCCACCTCGCTCCTTCGGTATTGTCAGTAAACTTCTATTGATCCTAGGTCGTCTGCAGGCCCAAATAAATTTTGAGAACTCTTTCCCTATCTGGTTAAAGTAAGTCCTGGGAATATATATAGGTAATGCCTGAAAAAGGTACAAAAACCTAGGGACTATATTCATTTTTAAGATGTTACACCTCCCAAACCAGGAGTGCATGCCCTTATTCCATTTTTTTAGAAGTGTTTTAACTGTCATGAGTAATGGTCGGAAATTCAGGTCATAGATCTTTGTTAAATTTGACGGGATCTGTGTCCCTAAGTAATTTAAGGCCGTTGTCGTCCATCTAAATTTAAAATTATGTTGAAGATTTCTACTTAAATGTCCCTGCATCGCCACTCCCAATCGACTTCGACTTACTATAATTTATCCTAAAGCCAGACAGAGCTCCGTACTGTTCTATTTCCTTCAGAAGATTAGACAATGATATTTGTGGAGAGGGTAAGGAAAACAACAAGTCATCAGCGTAAGCTGACACCTTTATATTCTTTTCCTCCCACTCTTATTCCCGCAATGTCCGGGTTCTGTCTGGTCCTATTCAACAAGGGTTCTAGTGTCAAAGCGAATAATAGTGGCGATAAGGGACACCCCTGACGAGTCCCATTTGATATCGGGAATATTTTAGAGTATACTCCATTTGCTTTAACCGTAGCTTGTGGTTTCGAATATAGCTTGGTTATCCACTGTAGCATCTGATTTTCCAAGACCCATGTGTCTCAGTACTCCTAACCTAAATCTCCAATTCACCCTTTCAAAAGCTTTTTCCGCATCTGTGTTTATAAACACACTAGGGTTTTTTAATTGGTTTGCTTGTTTAATTAAGTTTAGTACTTTAATGGTACTATCTCTTGCTTCACGTTTGGGAATAAATCTCACTTGATCTAAATGTACCAACTGAGACACATGGGGTTGTAATCGAATAGCTAAAGTCTTTGTAAATATCTTTAAATCTGTATTCAATAAAGATATCGGTCGATAACTACTACAGCACGTCAAGTCTTTACCTTCCTTTGGCAGAATTGTGATATGTGCTCTTAATGTATCTGGTGTAAAGGTAGTTTTCTGTCCAATCGCATTAAATAATTTGGTCATGTATGGGCCCAGTAAAGGATAGAAACTTTTGAAGTATTGTATAGAGAAACCGTCTGGTCCAGGTGCCTTTCCGTGTTTTATCGTTTATATTGCTGTAAGTAGTTCCTCGGATGTAATGGGTGCTTCTAATTTTCTTCGAGTCGGAGATGGTAATCAAACTAGTTGTGAGGAGACACGATATTCATCTAGAGACGAGTGAGGCAAAGAGGGAGGTGCTAGATTATACAATGATGAGTAGTACTCCCCAAATTCCTGTGCAATATCTTTCGCGATCGAGAGTTTTTGGTCTCCTTTTCCCTTAATATAAGGTATATATGATTGTGTTTGTTGTTCTTTCAGTTTTTTTGCTAGTAATTTGCCGCACTTGTCTCCGGATTCATGTCGCCCTTCTCCCTCTTTGTAATACCGCTTTTGCTTTATATCGTAGAATATCTGATATCTGTCGTCTTAAATGTGCTAATTAATTTCCTACTCCCCTTTCTGATGTCTCTTATTATTGGATCTTTCCCAATAACTCATTTATTTCCTTTTCTCTGGCCTTCTTTACTCTGGAACCATGTTTGATTAAAATTTCCCTTATAACTGTTTTATGTGCTTCCCATACAATTCCAGGGTCACTTTCTGCACTGTCATTTATTTGGAAATACCATGTAATTTCTTTACTCAGGTCTGCTAGAATTTCTGGTGATTGTAATAAGCTCTCATTCAATCTCCAGCTCCATTCCATAGGATGGACTGCCCCCGATAGTGAGAGTTCTATTATAACTGGAGCGTGATCTGACCAGGTTATACTACCTATTAATATATACTGCACACTGGAGAGTAATTGCTGAGGTATCAGAAAAAGATCAATCCTTGAATATAATTGATATGGATTAGAGAAATATGTATAATCCCTCTCCTCTGTGTGCAGGATATGCCAAACATCTATCAGTTGAGTTTCACGAAGTTTCTGAAGAATACGCTTCCTTGTTCCAATAGGTACTGAGGAGGAGCCTCTGGAGGTATCAATTCTTGGATCTAAAGGTATATTAAGGTCCCCCCAGAATTATTTTCCTTCTTTAAATTTTGTCAATTTTGATAACATTTTTCCGAGGAAATTATCTTGATTAACGTTTGGGGTATAAATAGTAGCTAAAGTCACTTTTGTATTCCCTATAAATCCTTTCAAAAATAAGTATCTCCCCTTCTTGTTAAAAAACAATAAAATAAGTATCTCCCTCCTGGGTCTGCATATTTATCCAACAAGGACCATGCTATTCTATTGGATATTAAGATAGCCACTCCTTTAGTTTTGGCCTCTTTGTTAGACGCAAGGTATACATTAGGGAATTATCTATTTTGGAGATATGGGAATTTTCCTTCCTTAAAATTAGTTTCCTGTATCATTCCTATATCTGTTTGTCTGTCTCAAGTCATGGTGTAGCATCCTAAGTTTTTCCGGAATATTCAGTCCCCTCGTATTTATAGAGGTCACCTTCAGTCCTCCCATCTTCTCTGATCCCGCAGGCAAAGGGGGG